>JANHMN010000085.1:0-38677 GCA_030674055.1 Rhabdomys pumilio | reverse complement strand
GAGAGAGAGAGAGAGAGAGAGAGAGAGAGAGAGAGAGAGAGAGAGAGCGCAATCAGATTGGTGGGATTCAGTATTGGGGGAATTCTAGCTGGGAGCTAGAGGGAGGACGCCAGTTCATCTCATATACATTATTTCTCCAGGAAACACAGCATAATCGAGGACAATTTTCCACCATGAATTGCATCATTAGCTAACACAGGGAAAGTGAAGCGCTGTTAACTTTTCTTTTTCTTCTGCAAAGCTGATGAGCTGAAGAAAATAGAAATGAAAAGTTTAATGCAATTCTCTTTTTTCTTTTGCCAAGAATATATGTTGAAAATCAGAATCAAAACACTTTTACACGGTAATAGAAATCCCACATTTTAATACATTGCCATGCATATAAGGAAGAAAATAATGCTGAATACAAAATAGTCAAATATACAAAATGATAAAGCTGATTTTTCAAGCCTGATAGGGATCATGCTCAAAGATACAACTGGGCAGAAATCTGTACAGTTTTATTCTTATCAATTTAAAAAGAATTATGCCCCTTCCCAGTCTTCTTGAAGAAAACCCAAAATAGAAAGAAACATTCTAAGAAAATATAAAGGAGACCCAAAGGGAATTGGCAAGTTGGTAGCTGCTCAAGATATGTAAGTCAGTGGCTCAAAATTGTGGTGCACAATAAGTCTTCTGTTTAGAGAAGAAAGGTTTCTAAACATTCTAAACAGTGGAGCCCAGGAGCAAAGTGGACATCCAACAGAAAAGGCACTCTTTCTTTTGCCACATAACATTGTTGTGTCTTTCTAAGTCTGGGCCTGGGACCCTTTCTAGAGTAAAAGAAATAAATAAATGAAGAAAGAAAGAAAAGAACAAGTGAACAAAAGAAAAGAAAAGAAAGAAGAAAAGAAAAGCAGAACACTTTAGATAGTGGATAAGGGATTTCCTATTTAATGAACAAGCCTTGGGAGGCCAACACAGCTAAGACTGTGGCTTTAACTATATACTTAAGGAAGCTATAATGTCTACAATCTCCATAGACTACTATGTTATAAAATGTGCTTTATAGTTATGTTGGTCAAAGAATGAACCTTTTTTAAAAACTCAATTTTCTTCCCTCAGAATTTGTTATTCTTTGAGGGGGGAATGTTTTTCTAATTTTCAATTTTGTTGTGCCGGAGATTGAACCTTGGTCCTTACATGTGTTACTTAGGCAAACATTCCACCACTGAATGGCAACCTCAGCCCCCTCAGCCTCTCTCTTTAATTAATATCATATATTTTTCTTCTTTCTTTCCTAGAACAAATACTAACATGCAATACCTCCTGATTAAAAAAAATCCTACCATGCCTAAGTAATTAGTGATGTCCTCAGCATGCTAACTGAATATGTTCGGTGGCCTTGTTCAAGCTGAAGGTTGGAAGTCTTTACCTGTACTGATCTCTGAGTAGATCATCGTTTTTTGAACCTTTGAGAGGGGGAATGGAGACGAGTGGATGCTGTCACCAAAGGCTCTTCAGACTATCTGCCATATCTCAGAAAAAGCTGTGTTTGTGCGCATGAGTGTTCAACTATTCATGTGTATATGTGTTCACGAACACACACACATACACACACACACACACACACACACACACACACACACACACAAACACATACACAACATCACGTTTCAGTTTCTCTTCATTCTTTCTTTTCCTCTTTTGATCCCAGAGTAGGGGACTGATAAGAAGAATTTTGAAGAGAAAGCCAAAACTGAGGAGCTTTATCATTAACAAGGTCCATAATCCAGTTTGCCATGACAACTATACACAGATATGTGATATGAAACAACTCTCCCTATTAGCCCCTTCTAGTCCTCAAACAACCGTGTCTACTGACAGACAGAAAGCATCCCAGACGTTTTGGCCAGTTGCTATTAGTCCACCATTCTTGAATTCAGAACAGTTTTTTCTCCTTCATGAGCGAATTGCCAATCTCTACAAAGTCCCAAGAATAACTTAAGTATATAAACCACAACAGATCGATTGTTTCTTTTCTCAGATGCTTTTTACTGCTAATCTGTAATTTTGTTACAATATTGATCTTTTCTAAAATTCCTTGTAAAGCTATTTAACTTAGCGCCTAATAATATTAACTAGCTGGATTAACTAGAATTACAGTAGTGTGATGTAGTGGCACAAGAGTTTCTGTAGAATTAGTTTCAAAACATTTGAGCTGCCTTGGTTTTTCAGCAGACTGCTTTCTTCTGCTCTAGTCACCACTGAGGTGCACAATGCAAATGAAGGAGCCTTCATTTCTCTGCAAGGTGAATTTCTTTTACTAGCTGAACACCAGCCTCCTCCAGCATGGCCTTCTTAGGAAAGTGCTTTCTGGCTGGGAAAGGAAAGATGGAAGCAGATAAACTATGCATAGCCCATCTATTGTTCAGTGCCAGTGCAAGCAAGCAGAAGTCCTCCTTCCCCCATGGGGTAAACACCCTTACAGAAGCTAAGGCTTTGGTGGCTGGGGATCTGAGGTAGGAGTGGGAGAAACATGAAAGAGATGGCTTAGGGATGTGATTCATGGGTGGAAGAACACTTGGCTAGCATGTCAGAGCCCCGGATTTAATTCCCAGAACTGGTTCAGAAATAATCAACCAACCAAGAAGGTTAAAGACAAGGCTCTAGAAATATGAACATAAGTAACCACCAGCAACTAACATGACCTTCAAGGTTCCTATCAGTAGCCAGGGGTCTTTTTAACTGATTAATTTTTTTTTGAGACAGGGTCTCATGGCAGTACAGATTAGCCTCAAAATTAATATGCAGTCCTGGATGATCTTGAACTCATGAGTCTCCCTTGCCTCTCTTTCAAGTGCTGACATGTGAGGCATGTACCATTCTACCGGTTTATGTGATGCTGGCGATCCAACTTAGGGCTTTGTGCATGCTATGAAAACACTAACAAAATAATTACATTGCTAGTTCCAACAGAGGCCTTTTTAACATGTAGAAGAACTGGCACACACCTCACCTCTCCAGCTGATATGTGAGGAAACACAGGGTTATCTTGAAGTAAGTATATGGGATTGAGACATGGAAATTGCCCAAAGCTTCCTGAGTCTGTGGTCAGTTTCCAATGTATTTGGATTGGTATATCTGTATATTTAATTCAACAATCATCAAGCCAAAGACTATGACAACACTCAAATTCCAAACCCTATTTTTGCATTTCTGCTTGAACACGGAGTCTATCTAGTGTGTTTAAAAGGTCTCTTCATAACTTTTGTATTGTTTTAGAAGCTGGGGTCACTTCTGAGGAGAAGGCTGCAGAATATGATCACTTTGTGAGTGGAATAGAAGTAATCTCTAAAGTCCTGAGGTATTGAATTGGAGGCAAAATTAGTTTCTTTTTCCCAAGTGAAATAATGATCTATTATAATGAGAATTTTTGTTTTAGCATAAAGTATTTTAATATATTTTCATAGAACTTGAGAAGGGGTGACAGTGATTCCATCCAACTCTACCAAACAGATTTGTGTGTTCTTTCAAACCAATCAAAACTGGAATTCTACATTAGATAGTTATGTCTATGCTAATATTCAAAAACTGTGATTTAATTCTTTATTTCCTTTGATCCAAATGGTTGAATCCTAAAAGGTGGCATTAGTACCTCCAAGTTGGGTGATCTCTCTCTCTCTCTCTCTCTCTCTCTCTCTCTCTCTCTTTCTCTCTCATTTTTTCCAGACAAGGTTTCTCAAGGCTTGGCTGTCCTGGACTTTGTTCTGTAGATTTGGCTGGCCTCAGAGATCCATCTGCCTCTGCCTCTTGAGTGCTGGGATTAAAATGTGTGTCACCATTGCCCAGTTCAATAGATTTCTGAGCATTTGAGCAGAGCTGAAATGCAAACTCTAGACAATTTAGGCAGAAAGGTCCACTTCTAAGATCATTTTAAGGCTACTAGAAAGTTCTGAGGTTTGGAAAACAACAATAAAACAATTGATTGACCAAAATTTCCAAAATGTTAACTCCAAAATTTGAAAACTTTTATATGCTCAAAAAGAATATCAAAAGACCAACAATATTTGGTATCATTGTGTCAGTTGAATTGTGATTTGGCATGAGTCCTGTTTCCAGCCACTTTTAAACAGTAGTCAGTGCAGATTTGTAGTGTCCTTTAATGCTTGAAATAATGAGGAGGGAGTTTCAATGGGAGGATTCTTGGGTGCTAAAGGTTCTTAAGTCACTTTATCTGGTCAATGAAATGTCATCTTTATAAAATCTTGCATGACTGGGTTTCACTGTTCTGCAGAAGTCATTTCTTAGTCATTTGATATGAAGCAGAGACCAGCACTGGTCCATGCCTCACTGTCTCTCCCTTTTTATTTTCTTACCTAGGTTTCATGCTACACAGTTTAGAGTTTGGAAATAGTGTGTCCCTTCCCACTTCCTCACCCAGGATTTTGCCTCCAAAACTACAGTGATGGACAGAGGTGTCTGTATTGGTACTCACCCTTCAGCCACCAGCACAAAGGAGGCACACTTGGCCATTTTTTACTTCAGTAGGAGCTTTCTGGAGTATTCTGTATTCCAGCTGACAATCATCATCACTGGAGGAAAGTAATGGGATCAGCCTTCTTTCATCCTGAAGCTGCTGGGAATTTTGTCTAGCCATAAACCAGAGTTCACAAGACCAATCTCTGGCTCCAGGATTAGACCCACATCTAAGGAGATTGAGGTGGAGGCTTGCTTGTCTTTGAAATAGAGTCCTTGTCTGTGCTCTAGTAGATATATCCCCTGGCCTGTCCTCCTTTCTAATTCCACTGACATTGTTTTAACGATCAGCATGGGCCAGTGACTTTCTGGAGATGAAAATGGAGCCACTACTGCTTGGATTGCATCAAGGTCAACCTTAGAACTGAATTAATACTCAGGGCGGGGGTGGTGGGGAGGACTATGTGCTCCTGCTTGAGTTCTTTATAGAATGCTTGAGATATACCTACAGCGTTGTGTGAAGAGAAGGAGATGAGAAGAAAAAAAATCACACACACACACACACACACACACACACACACCAGCAAAAAGTGGGGTGGAGGGAGCCATGGGAGAGGTGATGAATAGAATCAGCTTTTAAAGAATAAAGGAATTTTTGTCACTTTCAAAGATTAGACCTTTAAGTCTATGGCAGCTTTAAGTCTAGTTGTCAAGTAGCAAAATTACTCTAAAGAACATGGAAGAAAACATCACTAAAGCTGCTAATGTGTGGGGGAGAGGTTTTGATTAAAAAAAAAAAACTTGCTAGGGGTGTCTTGAAAACTTTACTTCCTTGAGACTTTTATTGTTGCTATCCAAAACTAATTCTGTGACATTTGTAGACAAAGGAAGCATTTAGGGTGTGTGGGGTGGATCTGGTAGAGGTTCGTAACTTACTTTATATTCACAGGCATCCTCGATATCCCCCCTCCCTGACCACCAACAGCTTTGAATCTTAAAAATGGCACGTTTTCCCTCAGTACTGAGGACTGTATGCCTCTATTTGGGCAGCTGCAGAGTGACTCTGGAGAGAACCTGGCATGTTTACCAGTGTTGTGGAGGTAGAAATCAAAGTGGTGGCTATACATGTCAAGGAGCTATGATGGAGATTTGAAGGTAAGACACGTCCCATAAAGAAAGTTGATAGGGTCCCTATCGCTCCTCAGGCAAGTCCCAAGCTATTGGCATGATTTGCTCTGCATATTTAAATTAAGTTCTGGATCTGAAATGAGCTAATCCCCTCAGCACCCTGGAGAGCTTGGTAATTGTTCATTTCAGTCCATACTTTCCTATATAGTTGTGAGTGTCAGCCTTTCCATAAAAAAGGGGTAGCACAGGTTTAAGTAAAAAAAAAAAAAAAAAAAAAAAAAAAAAAAAAAGCCTCAATGATTTACAGACTTTAAATATCAAAGAATTTATCCCTTAGCTTCCTATATCTCTGTCCTACAAAACAGAACTCATCATAGACACGTTTGGATTTCTGGAAGATAAAATTTCACCATCCCCCACCCCAACATACACAGCACAGCAAGAAGAAACCATAGGGCAAATTCACAAAGCATCTCAACACAACAAGGAAGCTGAAGGCTGTGAATGAAATCATTTCTACATTTTTTTTCCTGGCTTTGCTATTTCATGCACAGATTTTGTACCACCATGTTTCCTAACCTATAATGATTTCAAACAGAGGTTGACAGTTTGGAAAACAGTACGGGCTCATATGCAAATATGTAGGTTGTGCCAAGCATTAAGGCATATTTAGAGACACCAGTTTCAACTGGGCTCTTTAAGGACCTTCATTTTGCCTTTTCCCATTTTTATCTTTGCCCATCATCTTTCAATAATGTTACAGTATTCCTCTGACTTAGAAAAAAGGAGGCAACTCTTTTTTAATTGTACAGATTATTTTTTCAAAAGCCAAAACAGCAATAGCCTTTGATTATTCAGTGGACATCTGCCCTATAATGTGAGTTCAGTTTTCCAAGGGTGTTAGCAGGAGTCTCAGAATATCACTTTCTATACCGGTTAATTCCCAGCTACAATATCTCAGCACCTGACAGGATTTATAGGATTCATTAGAACCAATTCTGAGTCTTTAGGAGTAGTTATGGAATTGGCATTTCAGAGAATCCAGCATAGTGATAAATAGTAGTGTCTGTAAAAAGAATGGAAGTATAGGGACTAGAGTGGGCATCAAGGAAAGCAACTAGGAGCTGCTGAGAGAAGTTCTGATCAACTTAGCTGGCTGTTTAGCAAGATTCTATATGTGCTATGAAGCTGCCCACTTATTCAGGCAAGAGATCTACCTGCTGTCTGCCATGAACATTTTCCTATGTTTCTGTGGCAAGGTGAAAAAGCTGAGTGTGGGTGTCTCAATTCAGTTTGCACCGTGGGAAAAGAGGGGAGTGCTTGAGAAAAAGAAATAATTCATTAGAAACAGGAAGAATATGCCTTGTATACTAGGGTGGACCCAGTACAGTTCTTTGCACATGGTGGAGTTCCTCAGCAGATGCCTTCTGAATGAAAAAAAAGGAATGGAAGGCATATAAACCCTGCTAGAGGAAGTAAGGTAAATGGATGGGTCATAGGGATTGAATGTCAGCAGCCTGGGTTTGGATGATCAATGCCAGCTTCTTGGAGAATTGTGATGAATGGTGGTTTAGATGGTTCTAGTGGTGACCTGGGGGTAAAAAGTCCAGATCTCATGGTAACAATCATTTCTCTGACTTCCCTATCAGAAGCCTCTTCTCTAGCCCCACATCCTGACAGGAGCCACACTGTAGATAGATACCCTATGTGTATCACACTCAGCTCTTTCCACTTCTTGAGACCACAAGTGGGGGACAGACAATGAATGCTTGCAGTGCTTGGGGACAGCATGACATGTCTTGGTTGCTTATGGGAGGATTCCTGATTGAAACACCTATTTTAAAGATTAGTCTCAGATTCCTCTTGGTCTTGGGTTAGGTTAAGGAGTGTTCATAATATAGTTGGCTGAGTTTTTGATTCAGCCAAGTTTCTATTTCTGGGGAAAAGATGCTAATGTATCACGAGGGGGCAATCCATAGGAATGAACACTTCCCTAGTGTCCAAGTAACTCATCATTGAACGAACCGGTTTCCCAGGACTGTGCTTTGTTTATAGAATTAAAAAAATTAAGTCATATGTACATTCCAGGAGGTGTTAAAAGGAAGAATCATTTCCATACTGGGGAAGAAACCTTGTGTGGGCTGAATGTGTTGTTTCTCTAGGCACACAGTGGAGGTCATTTGTGGCTTCTCTCCAGAACTGTGACTTAAACTTGACCTTGGGAAGATTTCCTAAGTGTGGAAGTGGAACCACTAAGGGAAGATTGCAATCTGCTGCCCTTGGCAGCAATCTACAATGGTCTTTGATGGCAAGAAGGCCATCCTCTTGTTTGTTTGGAAGATCTCCTCTCTGGGACAAGGGTATGTGTACATCAGCCAAAGAGAAGCATCCAGTTCAGGGTGTCCTTATGTCATGTCTTAAGTTGTGCCTGGGTACAAAGAACCAAGGCTTCAAATATTCCAGTCACCAGGCATGGGTCTACTTCCCTTTGTGCTATAAGTAATCCAGGTATCCAGTTAAGTATCAACAGGTGAAGTCTAACAGTATTGTGGCCATATTTACACTGAGCTACCACAAACAACTGTGAGGATACTAGGAGCAGAGTTGGTCTTGGACAGTCTGAGCCAGAAATAAGACAAGATTTATAAAGAAAAGAGAAAACACTTGTTTTCCTACATGTATCAAATGTGCTATTTTATCTCAGTGTAGTGTTCTTATATAAAGTGCTGCAGCGTTGGACAGAACGCCTTTAGACATTGTCACTAACATAACCTAGACATGTTTACATTCCTACCAGGGCACACTATTTTGAACCCTTCCACTGAGATTGAAGAACTCTTGTATTTTTTTTTTTCTAGAACATCATGCCATCTGCACACTTAATGAAATAATCCAGTGGTTGCCATGCTAAAACAGGACTTGTAGTGAAGGGCACAGATGGAGCCCAAGGGGAACTTGAGTTATGCACAGTGATGAAAACTGGAAGCCAATTTCCAGCTAACGGTCTGCCAATGACCACTTGGAATGAGTTGGCACTGAATGTTATGCACCTCATTTGAAAATCCACAGCAAACTAAGATTTTTTTTTCCTCACAAAATCCATAATCTTGACTGAATAGGCATTTTCTCAGTTGATCCGGTTAATCTGTCAGTGCTCCAAGGATCTCTTCTGGCAGGGCCATGAGTAAGTCTTTCTCTGGGGAACAGGCCATGCTCGTATCCACTGGCAGGACAGCAGCTTGCAATGCTTCATATGATTATGGAGAATACTCCGCCGAGACTGTAAGGAGGAAGGAAGAAAAGAAAAAGAGGGGGAGGGGGAACACGGTTAGTTATTTCCTTTATAATCTGATATACCAATATGTAGCAATGACCTTAAACAGAGCCTAACACCCTTAGGTCAAAGAGAACTGGCTAGCCAAGATGTGGGTTACTCAACTCAGGATGGATTAGTGGTGGCCTGTACTCATGAAAGATCCTTGTACCAGTTGGCAGAACACACAAGACATCTATTTCAAGAATCAGACAACAGTTGCCTTGACTGGAGGGCAAAGCTGGCTGTCTGGATTTGGCATTCAGCACCATGACAGGGGGCTGAAAGCTGAGACTGTACCTCGTGTTCTAGAGCTTTGTGCCTATACTGGCCCAGGGCACTATGAGGCTAGAAATGGAGCAAAACAGTGTGCGTGTGCGTGTGCGTGTGCGTGTGCGTGTGTGTATGTGTGTATGTGTGTGATTTTATTCCTTAGGAATCCTTGAATAAAACTAAGAGGGATATATTCAAAGCAGTATGATTAAGAACTCCCAAGTTTTCACATTGAAAACTGAGTAAGGTTTAGGGCTAGAAAGAAAAAGTCATTCAAATCTGACTAGACATTGAACTATTCAAGAGTTAGTCCAGCCTTGGACATTTAAAATTCTGGACTAGATATATTATCCTCATTTCAGCTTTCAAATTTCCCCATTATTTTATCTGGCTACTGCCTATAGTTCTTCACACACAGGCCCTCAATAAGTCATTATTATGAGTATACATAAAGGCTTTTTCTAAAAATTCAATATTAGTTTCATTTAATACATAAAATTATTGGGCAACAGCAGGAGTTATTGAGAAAAAAAAGAGCATCCCGAGGTTTTTGAGTCCAGGTGGCTTTGCAAAATATGATAAGATACACAATTTGTAAGCAAGTATTTGATTAAAACTTGCTATTTGTGAGAAAAATGCAAAAACACAAGGTCCTCTTGTAAGTGTATTAAATGTCTAATAGTAACACAAACTTCTGATAAGGGTGAAATGTGAGTAGAATGTTAATATGTTGCTCATGGCATTGTAAGCTGGAAAAAATAACATCCATTTATTTAAAAGTCATTAAAGATTTATATCCCCTGATCTAGTGATCTCATTCTGAGGAGGGTACCCCAAGGTAAAATATAAAAGATACAAGAAGCTACAAGCAAAATCCTGTAACTCAGAGATTATTTATACTACAGAAAAAAAATCAAGACACATCTATTCTTGAAACCAAAGCTAAGTAAATTATAGTATGTTAATAAGGTGGATGATTGCATGAGCATTAAAATAAGACTATGATGATTATATAGTAATAGGATAAAGTTATACATGCTGTAATATACAATATAATATATGCATGTGTATATAACAAATGTATATATAAATACATGCATGTGTTTATAATAAATGAACTGTAAATGAAAATAGTAAAAGTATTACTAATGTTATTATTGAAATATTTTGACAAACAGTAATAAAAATTAAACTCACTATGTGTACACTCCCGAAGAGTGATTCACTAATGTATCCTGGGACTTAGCATTCACTGTTATTACTTGAAAAAATAGTACTTTAAGCTTTCACACAGTGATGATACTCCATTGTCAGAAAGAGAGAGAGAGAGAGAGACAGAGAAAGACAGAGAGACAGAGAGACAGAGAGACAGAGAGACAGAGAGACACACACAGAGAGAGACAGAGAGAGACAGAGGGAGAGAGAGAGAAGACGAGATAAGAGAAGAGGAGAAAAGAAAAGAGAAGAGAGAAGAGACTAACATGGGGAAAATATCCAGTTCTATCTATAGGGAAGCCATACAGTCCTGAAGCATAGCATAGATATCAAGCAAATGGATACAGGACAGCACAGTATTCTTGAGGCTATTGTTCCAATCAGAGATATATGCCCTTGGAAAAAAGCCAACAAAATAAAATTTGGAGAGGAATAATGGCAGTTAAAAATTAAGCCTCGCTGAGTTATAATACTTATAACTTAGTAGGGTGATTGCAGTTATGTGTATCACCCAAATAGCTGTGTTGTTTACCTGGGTGTTCAAGAGTTCATAGAGAGCAGATGTGTCTAATTTGTATTCCTGGATTTAATCTTAGCCTGTTATTCTTCAATGCTGTTTCAACTTCAGTGTCCAATACTGTTCTTCGAGAAAGAAGAAACCTGCCCATTTCACCAATAAGAAAATCAAGGCCCTTAGTGTTACTAGCCTAAGGTTATACAGATTACAAGGGTCCAAGTTCTATTCAGAGATATGTGTGTTCTACTTTACTAATGTAAAATTGTAATATAAAATATAAAATAAAATTGCCCAGAGCAGTCATTGTCCCCATCACACTCCCAGTGAGATTCTGTATTTACCCACAAGTACAATCAGCATGTTGTAAGGCAGAATTAGAAAATTGGAGTAGGAATTAATTTGTATCAGCAAGAACAGTGAGGTGTTCTTATAGAAGATGAACACACAAGGCAGTAGAGGCCACAGAAACATTATGGTTTTCAGGATTGACAAGACGTTCGGATATGACGATCACATGTGTGATTTGTGAGGAAAGAAATGGGTAACGGAGGAAGTTCACTGTGGCGTCATGCTGCCTTTTACATCTTTCTACCACATTAGGTCAACATTCATTGTTCGCTGATGCTTCTTGAATTTGGTGTCTCTTAATGAAGTCACCATGTTGCACTAGGTTCAGTGGAAACAAGTAGTCAACATTGACTCAAGTTGGATATAAAATGTACTCAGTTATTGTTGCGGGAAATAATAAAATGAATGGCAAGTTCCTGCACTACACCCAGCTACTCTCTGCCCAAGCAGCGGACTCCCCACCTCTGCCTCTAGGCTAGCCCCATCAGTGACTGATAGCAGTCTTCCCAGCTCCAGTTCGCTTGCCTCAGAGATTCTAGTTCCTTTTCAGCCATCTATCCCCTGTGGTCGGTGGTCACAATTCCCCTTAACCCAGTAAATCAAAATTCTTGAAGCTTATAATTAACCAGTTAGATTTATACATCATTAAATTCTCAATTCACAAGATGCCCACATAATAATTTCAGAGCCAATTGATAATGATACAAGCTGCCCACCTAAATTCGACAAGTTATCCCAATTATTCTATCCTTATATGATAAGCTACCCGTGGCTATTTAAAGCCACACAGAATTTGAATCATCCTATTCTTCTTCCATCTTGCTTCCTCCTCCTTCTGTCTCGATCCCTATCTCTGCAAGTCTTTGCTCTGCTTCCTTTTTCCCTGTCCAATCACAGGCTTCTTGTTGTAGTAATATGTAAGTTAGTTAGACAGGGAAAAATCCTGCTACAAGTTATATTAAAATCTGAACCTACGCCAGGTGTGTGGTACACACCTTTAATTCCAGTACTGCAGCAGTCTTGTCTACAGAGCTAATGATACTAGGACACTAATGCTGTTACACAAATAAACTTTGTCTTTGAAAACAACAGAACAACAGAAAATAAACAAAATAACTTAAAAGGAGCTGGAGCAGTGTCTCAGTCGATAAAGTACTTGTCATTTAAGCATGAGGACCTGAGTTCAGAACCCAACTCCTACATAGCTGAGGTTTATTTTTTTTGTTTTGTTTTTTTCTTTTCTTTCTTTCTTTCCTTCTTTCTTTCTTTCTTTCTTTCTTTCTTTCTTTCTTTCTTTCTTTCTTTCTTTCTTTTTTTTAATGCATAGTGGTGGATGTCTGTAATCGCAACACTCAGAAGGCAGAGACAGGTGGGTATCTATGAGTTTGAGTTCAGCTTGCTTCAAAAAACAAATTTCAGGCCAGCCAGTGCTACACAGAGAGACTTTTTTTTCAAAAACAAAAACAAATGGCTAACAGCTGGGTGTATAGTGTATGTCTATCATGTCAGTCCTGGGCCCAGGTCAGAGGCAGGAGGATCCCTGGAGCTCACTGGCCAGCCAGTCTAGCTAATCTATGTGATCCAGGTTCAGTGAGATCTGCTTCACAAATACGATGAAAATGAGTAGAAGACATGCAACCCCAACCTCTGGACTTCACACGTGTGTGTGCACAAACAATGAGATACATACTCCCGTGCATCCTCGACATGAATGGGGCTTAGGATTGTAGCTCAGTAGGTACAGTAGCTTGCCTAGTATTAATGAAGACCTGGATTCAATCCCCAGCACTGCATAAACCCAGTGTGGTAGTATGCGTCTATAATCTCACGAAAAGGGGAGACAGGAAGATCAGAAGGTTAATGTTATTCTTGATTATATAGTAAATTTAAAAAGAAGACAAAAATTTAAAGTAAAACTGAAAAAAAGATGCACTTTGTATTTGGCACCTTCAGCTCTGGTCAGTGGGAATTAGGCTATCTTTCACATGGTTTCTTTCTTCTCTGATGCTTTCTTTCATACCTCTGACACTGTGAATATTAACTCCTACATCTTTCAGGACCTCCTCCTCCAGGAATCACATTCTTTATAAACTTTTCCTCCTTTCTAGATACAGTCAAGAACTCCATCCTGTGTGATAGTATAGCTTCTGAAACTTCTACCACCAAATCCCCTATAAACACTTCATGTAATATAATTATCGCTTCAAGTATTATAATTATAATTCCAGGACTTGTATATGCCTAGCAAGCATCCTACTAATAAGCAATGCCTCAACCTCTGCCTCAGCCTTTTGAGGATGCTGCCCTGTCTTCTTTGCATATTATTTAAATGTTATGCAGTATCAGATATATAGTAAGTGCTTAATGTATAGTTGTGAAATTTAGATGGAAATGATGTTGATGAAGACTCATTTTGGGGGTTGTTTAATCTAGCATTTAAGTTTGCACACTTGGACTCAATCACATTTAGTCCAGAGTATGGGATAAACAGCGAAGCTCTCAACCCCAGTGATGAAGAGCACTGACTAGAACTCGGGTTCTGGCTCATCTCTGCTCACCTCCCAGGCTCCTCACATACCAGCTGTGTGATATAAAAACCATGCATTTCTTTTTTGAAAACTCAGTTGCTTCATCTTTAAAATAGGTAACATACTCTCCACATCACTGGGTGGCCTTGATGACGAAATGAGCTCATAAGAAATGCATGTCACACCATGCTTTTAGCAAATAAGAGAGAACTGATGAGCGTCTACTGTTTTATTATTCACAAGTTCCCAAAGTTCCATAGAAAATCAGAAGCACAGATATCTCCATGTTCAAGGGCTAAAGAAAGAAACAGAATGCCCATATGTTGGGTCTTTGCACTCTATTGCTGCCTTCCAAGACCACAATCCCTGTGCTTTGGTTCCACTCTCCTCTAGATTAGAGCAGACATTCAGACAGTTGTCCGAAGAAGAGAAATTCTGACACTTCAAAGGCAGGCCGTGACTTGCCTGGCAGGCAACAGGCAGCTTGGCAGAAGGTTCGGGAACAGATTTTCGATATAAGTTTTCAGGGTTACCTTCTTTCACCCCAGAAACAAGGGATGAATGAAGGCTTGGCATGTTCAGAGAAAAGATACTATGTCAGGTAACTCCACATTTCAGGATAGTAAAGGAACAAATAAGACTTCTTCCTGGAAAAGTCTTCTACTTGGAAAGAAAGGGACATGTCTTCATGAAAGAATGAATGTGTTTTTCATGCAAGTTAAGTTTGAGGTCTTTGGGGGTGGGTCTGAATTGCTTCTGGATATGTTTTTGTAATTTCTATCAGGTGTGAGTTAGTTCTGCTGTTGTCCAAAATAACAGTCAATAAGCAAGTCTAAGATTTACTGAGCAGGCACTGTGGACTGACTAAGACTTTATAGACAATCACTTCCTGGAACACCAGTGCCGTTTCAAGGGTCTCCATAATCACCCTTGATTATCGAGAGAGGTGGGCAGGTACATGAGTTTGTCACTGACCTGTGGCTAGAATGCATAAAGCTGAGCCCAGAAACCAGATCTGCTCTAACCACTGACTGTAAGAAGAAATGAATGTTAGGGGGAAAAGACCCTTCTAACTCCAATAGGAATAGAAGAGAGAAACAAGCAATTGTGTGGTGTAAAAGAATGTTTATTAAACACTAATCCTAGCTATGGGGTGCTGTAGATGAGGTTTTACCTATAGAAAGGTAGTTCATTTCTCTTTTAACAGTTTATAGTCTTTCACAGCATGGATGAGTGGTTCTCAAATGAGTACAGTTTTGTTCCATGTGGGACAACTGGCACTGTGTGGAAGATATTTCTAGTCATTATTCACAGAGGTTACTACTAGCATCTAGAGAGTGGAGGTCAAAACAATGCTAGACACCGAAGAATGGGTAGGAGATAAACAAAGACTTCTCTAGCTTGAAATGTCAAATGTGCTGAGGTTGCTTTAGCAGACACAGATCTTTGCTTATTTTCTATTCTTGGTTGTGAGCCAAATATATCACTCTCAAAATAGGTCAAGATAAAAACCAACCTAAGTGGGCCTCTCGTCTGCACAGGAAAGAAGGCCAATTTCAAACCCCTCTTCTAGTCATCATTTTCTCATCTTAGTTGATTTTTATATTCAATGCAATCAAAATCTTTAAAACCAATCACGCCTAACTTCTAGAACCCTCACAGGCACGCCATTAGAAAAATCAAGATCAGATGATTTAGACAGGTACACTCAATTAATTAATTAGTATGCTTGGAAGAAGGTACAGGATAAGAGGACAAAGGATGACAACTTATGTGGCCATAAAGGTAAGCTTTGCTACCAGGCTATATGGTTGTGGGGGTAGTGGTTTCATTTCTACCACGCCTTGTCCATGAGAGATTAAAGGGTACTCCCCTCACTGAGAATATGATTAAGGAATTGGTTTTATGGTTTTACCCTCTAGCTATGTGAGGATGGAGGTCAGATTCTCTCTTATATCTATCTCTCTGTCTCTCTGTCTCTGTCTCTGTCTCTCTATCTCTATCTCTATTTCTATCTCTATCTCTATCTCTCTATATCTCTATCCTGTAACTTCTCATGTGTCCTAGAAAGGTGGAAGCCATCATGCTGTAAAGGTTAGCTTTTTGTGTCCACTCAAACTGAGCTACAGGGTGTCCACATATGTAGTTAGTCATTATTCTAGTGTCTCTATAAAGATATTTATGTGAGAGATTACTGTTTGAGTTGGCAAGTGAGGAAAAGCTGATGGCCCTCCATAATGTGGGTAGGCCTCAGATTTGAATAGGCAAAGGACTGAGTAATGAATAACTCATGTTTTCTGTTGTTTGTTGCTAGGACATTGGTTGTCTTCTGCCTTTAGATACAGACTCCGAGTGCAACTATACTTTTTTTTTTCTCAAGCTTGTAGATCTTGAGACTGCAGTTTTTATAATTAATTGAGCCTCTTTCTATACTAAGTATGTGTCTAATATGTGTTTGTATACATGTATACACATGCATGCATATACACACATATGTGCATATATACCATTAAATAATATATACACCTGCACACACACACACACACACACACACACACACACACAAATTTGTCATTTGATGGTATTCTGTTTCCATAGAGATCATTAAGTAACACAGTTTACAAATGGCCTGACAATAACAGTAAAAAGTATCAGTAGCCAGGTACTCACCGTCTGCCCTAGCATCACACTCAGAACCTAGCTGTACTTTGTAGCAACCAAGTTAAGTGGGGACACAAACTTCTCTCTACAAATGAAATAAGCCAGGTATAGAGAAATAAGTGATTCAGGACAGGCTGTGACCTTTAGGCCAGGCTATTTCTTGATTTGTCTAAGATGTGCCCAAGTGCTTGCTTGTTCCAGACGTATTACATAAACACTAACACGGGATGGAAGGATTTTTGTCACCATTATTCCTTTATGGCATAGTTTCTCCTTTCCTATTAGAATTTGATTGGCTCCTGATATGATAAGAGGGAGAGGGTTTCTGCTGCCTGACTCTGCAGTCCTCATGGACTCTGGGGAGTTCTGAAGGGAGTTCTGTGGAGGAAACTCTCCTTTATTTGAAAATATCAAGAAGGAAAGAATGTGTTGAAGGCATGCTGAGCTTTCTCCTTTTTTCCTCTGTTCTGGGCAGGAGGGCAAGGGGTGAGCAAGGCAGGGTGGAAAGACACTGGCTTTGTTTCCATATTCCCCTGTTACATATAGGACTGTTACTCAGTACTATGTGGCTGAGAATTCACTGTACGTTTAGCTAATTCTAGTTACCTTGCTTTGATTATTCTGTGTACATTTCAGTTTACCACAGTGTTTCCCACAGATATACAAAATTACTATGTGTCATGAAACGTATGTTATTAATTTTTAAAAAATTTTCAAAATCTCTCTCTTTTGCTCTGTGTGTGCATGTGAGAGAGAGGGGGAGGAGAGGGAGAGAGAGGAAGAGAGAGAGACTGTGTTTATGTGAATTTCAGTGCACATAAGCCAAGCATGTGTGCTGGGTAAGTAAATGAGCAGTCTTCGACTTTCACCTTGCATGAGACAAGTTTCTTGTAGTCCGTGGCTGCATCTGCCTGGCTAGCTCTCTCCCAAACTTCCAGTGACTGTCTTTTCTGTGTTTCCCATCTTGTCATAGTAACACTGGGATTACAGATGTGTACACACTGTCCAGCTTTACCTGGATTCTGATCCTCATGCTTTAGCAGTGAGTACTTTAATCACTGAGCCATTGCTTTATCCCTTAAGTGTAGAAGTCTGACTATGGAAAAAACAAAACTAAAGCAAACCTTTCAGAAATCAACACTTGATGCACGCAGGTTAAATTGTGTCTCCAGGTTCCAGGGTTTAAAAGCTGACATTTGCACCACATGTCTTCCAACTTGCCTGCGTGAGACTCACCTCAGGGAGCTTCTCAATTTTTTTTTTTTTTTTGCTTTGCCTAGTTCTCTCCCTCTGGTTCAGAATGTCCAGGGGGAAGATTGGAAAGCTATGTTTCACAAGAGCCACAGTTATGCTCATGAAGCCAGTTTGGCAGAAGACCATGAAACACCCACGTCTTTCCCCCAGTATTTAAAGAGTAGTTATTTGTCCTTCAGACAGAGAAAAGTGGTATCGGCTGTGGGAAAATGTGGTTTACAGCTTTGCTGTTTTCATATAACAAAATAACAAGAATCCTGGATGTAATACAAAGCAGTGATCCAATGTTGGGTTGTAGACTAGGGCAGGCAGGACAGACTTTGAGATCTGTGCAAGCTATCTAACTTACGTAAGGTTCCGGGGATCTGGACATGTCACATCCTTCTAGCACCTCATGCTTCCTGCAGACTTCAGCATGCACATATTCCTTTGGACACTGTATGAAGTGTTCTACACTGCTTTGAGGGTATAGGACTTGTGAGGTTTTGAATACACATGATGACATTATATTAGGTCCTGCTGTATTCTGTACTAGCAACACTTGTTGATGTGTCTGTCTCTAGGTACGTACTTCATGGAGTGTAGAAGTCTTTCAGGGAACTTGGGACATACTGCTGTAATCCAAATGGAAGATAGTAGATTCATTCCTTGTAGAGGAGGGTCATGGTTTTGAATTTCTGATCATGTTTCAGGGATGGTAGTATTTATAGTGTAAGTGACTCTCTGGAAACTGCTATGACCCTCAAGTTCCTTCAGAGAAAAAAATATCTCTTACTTGTCTCTTTTTGTGCCATGGGAGAAAAATGTGGGGGATATGAAAGTTGCTGTTGATGTGTTTGAAGGAGAGAATGAATTTTCAAATGAATGTATGAAGAAAGCTGAATGAGCAAAGTTTGCAATTCCTTCAGGTATGAGTGGAAGGAGTTGGGGTGGACTGCCAACTCTTACTCTCTGTTGAAAAGTGGGATAGGGATTTCACTGTATGTACCTATCTAAAAGTCTATGTGTATTTAGGGTATCTGTTGCCTTAGGTCTTTAGAAATGACTTCCCCTAGAATAGCAAAACTCTCCTCTGATCTATAGCTACAGTGAACCAGATAACAGCCGAGAGTAGTCGATGATCACCTTGTACCACACAAATATGAATGGATGCACTTTTGGGACAAAGGACCACCCTGCCCTCTGCTCTCAGCACGGATGCATCTGAACAGCCAATTTGTCTGCAGTAACCCCAGTGATTCCATCCTTTGCACTGGACAGAGGTAAGTGTCCCAAGTCGGTATACTCTGACAGCCATGCTAAAAGCCCATAGAACCTTTCATAGAAAAACTCACTCCACTGGTAGTAGCAACACTGAATCAAAGTGAGAGCACAGGAATATACTTTGAAGTTTAGTCCCAGTTGCTGTTGAAATTTCTCCTCTATAACATCAGCCAGCGGGTCGGGAGCATTCTGAGGTATTGCTTCCTAGTTTGTCTCCTGGCTTCTGTACCCCAGCTTCTGTAACCCAGCTTATTCCATCACAGAACACGGAGCCTTGCTCGGTGGCTTGCCAACTGTCTGAGCAAACTCAGGTTTTCTTTTTTCCCTGCTTGCTTTTTCTTCGCTTTTCGTTCATCTATTCTTTGCTTGTTTGCACTATTTCACTTTATTTAATGTCAAGAGCTTCCCTGTTGGCCAATCCAACACCACCTTTTACAGAAAAGGACCCTTACCTCAGATTCTCTTCTTTAGAAAGGAATGATTAAAAAATTTTTTTTTCCAGTGTCTGAAGTTTTTTCAAGAGAAAAAGTACCCTTCTATGGGAGTCTACAAGGCACACTTAGTGTTTCTCCTTTTCAATGCGTAGTCTCAACAGGGCCTAGAAGAGCCTCTCCACGAAACAGTGCTATGCAAGCTAAAAGAAAACAAACAGAGGTGACAGCCAATGATGAACATCAGCACATACTCTTAAAGCAGAGGGTACCACAGCGAGTGCTTCTTAACTTTCAATGAGTGATGAATCACAGGATGGCATATTGCTGATCTACAAACTCTAGGCTGATACCAGTGTCACTAGGACATGGACCACATTGGTGTTACTAATACAAGGACCACACTCTAGCTAGGTCTGAGGGCTTTCCAATCTCCTATTGTAGCAGTGACTGATGGAGGTGTGTGTGTGTGTGTGTGTGTGTGTGTGTGTGTGTGTGTGTGTGTGTTAGTGGTGGCGGCAGTATGTGCACTATATGTGATCATATGAGAGTATGTGCAGATACATGTATCCATGCACTCGTGTGAAGGGTACATGAGGATGTCTGGTGTCCTACTCTACTGCTTTCCACTTTATTCCTTGAAGCTCTCTGCCTGAGTCTAGCTCGCTGGCTAGACTGGCTGTCCAGATAGCATCAGAGATCTGCCTGGGTCCACATTCTATAGCATTGGTGGTTACAGGTATAGTAGTGCCATGCTTATCTTTTTATGGTGGTGCTTGGAGTTGAACTCGGGTTCTCACATTTGACAGCAAGTGCTCTTCGCCCTCTGAGCCATCTCTCCAGTCCGTGGAAAAAATACTTCTAGCTTTAATTTTACCTCATTTATATTTGCATGCCCACATGTAAGTAAAAGTACATGTAAATGTAGTAGCTGAGTGGCTATTCCAGTGTAGAGGAGAAAATGAAGGCAGAGATTGCGCAAGCTGGCTTCCAAAAAGAAAGTGATGCAGCGAGGGGAACGCCCTGTGCTGCCACTCATCCTGTAAATTTCTTCTTGTCCACACCTGCCTCCTTCCTGTTCTCTTCAGTGTGGCTTGAGGCTTCCTCTCTGCTTCCCTACACATTCCCAGAATCACAAAATGGTAATTAAGGAAAACCTTATAAATGCTCTGAAGTGTAGAAGATCAGACCGTTTACTTCACCCCCCTGGACTTGGTAAAACCAAGTAAGAAACCGCAGGGGAAATAGATCCTTTGTTATGAACTATTCCAGCTTGGAGTCTCTCTCTGGCAGGATTCTGAAGTCAGGATCCAAGGTTACAGTACTTGGCCTTTGGGTTTTCAGCCTGGACACAAGGGGCAGATGCAAGTAGTGGAGGCAGACCAGAATGGGGGGAACAAAAAAGCACTCCACTCAGACTGAGCCTTCCCACACCCCCTCCTCCCATGACAACATGCTGAGGGTGGGGAAGGGGTTGGGCTTGGTTTGCCTAAACTGGAATCAGCAGGTTATACTCTGTGTTACAGTTAATGAGATCTGGAGATGTTTCCTGGGCTAGTGAATACTAATTTCCATTGAGGAAAAAGTTATGAGGCTTGGATGTCTTAATGATAACAGATAATTTCTCTGTGTGGGCAGAGCTACAAAGTGTGTTGCTATGAAACTGTGAGGACTGGGCGCTTTCTTTTGTGTACACTGTTTCCCCTCAAATAATCCACTTGGCATGAAGTACAAACCTACTAGGGGACTCTTGTGATTAATTGCTTGAACTGGCTGGTGGCCATCAGCAGGATCTTGCAATTTACCAGTTTCCATGCAGAATTATAAAGCTGAAGATTTAATAGGATTTCAGGTAATAGAGCCCAGATGTCCAAAAGTATGACGTTTGAAATTTCACTGATTTGCAAGGCTACAGGGTTTAAACCTTATTATTTCTCACTTAGATGTCTCCTTCCCATCTTTATGTAATCTTGGACCCATCAAATGCATCCAGGGAAACCATTCACACACACACACCTGCAGCCAGCAGTTCAGAGATACAACCTCCTTGACTTGCAGCCCAGGTTCTTGAGACCAGCTCTCTGCTAAGGACAGACAGCTAGCAGCCCTTGCCCTACGTTACCATGCAGTATTTAACTTCCAAAGTGTTTTCACACATTTAATTGCATTTCAGTCTGTCAGGGCCCAAAGGAAATGACAGAGGTTGTGGGGAAGGACTACTATTATTATCTCTGTTTTGATGAGGGAATCAGGGTACACTGAAGAGAAGGGATAATAACAGCTCATATTTGTGGCACACTGTCATGCAAAAATGGGGTTCTCATGAGTCTTTTGAAGCCTCATCATAGCTTGGTGGTTGATATGATAATTCTTTCCACTTCCAAATGGGAGAACTCATGCACAGAGAAGCTGGGGCACATTAGTACTACTTGATGGAACCTGTATGGAATTGGCTATGGTATTCTGGAGATGGGTACTGGGAATGGGTCAGCACTGCAGTCAAGACCTGGAGCTCATTGCTAAGGAAGTGGGGTTTTTAAAAAAGAATTTATTGTTTTATATGTGTATGCATGCACACACACACACACACACACACACACACACACACACATCCATGTGCACACACATGAGTGCAAAACCTACAAAAGCCCCAGAAGGGCATTGGAGTCCCTAAAATTGGTGTGACAAGTGATTGTGATCCAGCTCATGTGGGTGCTGGGGACTGAACTGGAAGAAGAATGTGTGCTTAGTAGCTGACCCATCTTTGCCGCTGCAGGATAGCACTCTTCGGTCCAAGAAGGGGTCTTACTATATAGCTCTGGCTATCCTAGAACTCAGTATGTGGACAGGCTGACCTTGTCTCCCAGAGGTCCACTCTGCAGTACAAGACTGGGACTGAGTCATGTACTACTTCTTAGAGCCTCAATGTCATTTCTTGATTGCTATCTCAGGTACTATACTAAACACCGGATACATGAAAAAAGAATGTCACACAACCTTTGCTCTTAACGTCAGGCAGTTCCTGGGGCACGGAGACACATTCAGACAGAGAGTCCATGACTCACAATGTCCTGTACACTAGTAAGAGCAAGATTCCTGAGGATCAAAGAGATAGAGGAGCACTTGTTGCTGTTTATAGTTACAGCAGGGAATTCTGCCCAATATCTCTTCTAGCTAAAGAAACACCATAGAGAAGGGGAGTGTATTTTATGCATCAGAGTACCAGCCCTAATTACTTAGTATAGTCTTTTTGACACATGAACATGGCATAGCTAAAAAGGACCATGTAAGAAGTGACATGATCCTCACATTATAGCAGAGGCAGTCTGGGGACTCCTCTCCTATCTTGGCCATTGTAGTAAAGAAGAGGGAGACTGTCCCTCACTGTTGCCTGTACTTTCCCAACATGGCACTGGCCCAGGCAAGGGAAAGGACAGAAAACCCTTGGCACACTTTTGCACTCAATGAACAATACAGGGTAAAACTGTGGCTTACTTCTGCAAGATGCCAAGGAATGCTTAATGTACTATCTTAAAATAACAGTTAGGGAAACCTTCCCAAAATCTACTAGTGCCCACAAGCACTGGAACACATTTAATAACGTAAATTACTCCCATTTCAGCACAGTGACTGATTAACTTGGACCTTAAAAACAGTGTACACAAATAAGCACTTCTCATTCGCTACCCTTAAAGAGTTTGATTTGAGACATCGTTAATACTTTTTGTTCATGCTGTTGAAGTTTGGTGGAGCTACAAGGATTGGGTCTGACTTTTGGCAGCATCCTGTCTTTCTAGAACCAAGCTGGGCTGCCTTACAACTGAGAAACATCATCTGGGAGACTGAAGGCAACAACAGGTTCCCCCTTTGTGGGCTTTGCAATGAGCCCAGCTGCTTAATTTCTCTGAGCCATCAGAGCCTCAGCCTTCTTAATCAAGGAAAATTCAGATGTTTTACACTGGCCCCCCACCTCTTTCTCTCTCATGATATTTCATCCCATCTGTCTTTGCTAGGGCTTTTACTTCAGTGACAAACATCTTGTTCAAAATCAAGTTGAGAAGGAAAGGGTTTATTTCACTTATATTTCTAGGTAACAGTCCATCACTGAAGGAAATCAGGACAGGAACTTAAGCAGGGAAGGAACCAGGAGGCAGGAGCTGATGCAGAGGCCATGAAGGGGTGCTGATTACTGGCTTACTCATGGCTTGTTCAGCCTGCTTTGTTATAGAACCCAGGCCACAGCTGAGGGATGGCACCACCCACAATGGTCTGGGCCCTTCCACATCAATCACTAATTAAGGAAATGTCCTACAGGCTTGCCTAAACTTTAATTGAATGGAGGCATGCTCTCAACTGAGGTTCCCTCCTCTCAGATGACTCTTGTTTGTATCAAGTTGACATAAAAACCAGACAGCGTACCACCCAAGCTACATATTAAAAAAAATACCAATAAGACAGAACAAAACCCCAAGACCAATTAAACTATGACAGAATGTTTTGATAGTCCTGTACAAGCCACTAGAAAAGCCTTCTATTGCTTCCTGCTTTCTGTCATCTGTTCTGAACAAATCTAGCAGTTTCTCTGCCTTTAGGTACTGGCTTCAAGTGTGATAGGCAATCCCTCTGCATGTGTTTCAGTAATAAAACATGACACACCTTCATTTATTTGTTATGTATTTCTATCTGAGTGCAAAGCTCAGATTGCCACTTTGCAAAAACATATAAAATTGTGGTTATACCTTCAGTGTCAAAATTTGCCTCACGGATGGCGCTGCTTCATGACTTTTGGCTTACAAGATACATTTTTGCTTCAGTGCCAAATTATAGTGTAATATTTCAGAAGCTGTTTTAAATAGCAATTAAACTTCGGTGAAGTGATAAAAATATGAACAATCACAGCCAAATACTTACATGCAAGACTGCCACATGACCTCCAGTTGTCATAGACTGTAAAATGTACAATTTAGAAATGTTAGAATTATGGAAAAAGTACATCTCAAAAGCACTGGAGAATGTTAAACAAAAGTTCGCTTATCATGGGTCTTGTGACCAATGGATACCCAACAAATCTCAGATTCCTTCCCTTTTCATAAGGAGTGAGAGTATGGCGGGGATCAAAAGAGGGTACTGCGGATAGAGAGATGGCTCAGCACTTAAGAGCACTGACTGCTCTTCCAGAAGTCCTAAGTTCGATTCCCAGCAACCACATGGTGATTCACAAATGTCTGTGATGGGATCTGATGCCCTCTTCTGGTGTATCTGAAGAGAATGACAGTGTACTCACATACATTCAATAAATAAATAAATAAATAAATAAATAAATAAATAAATAAATAGTTTTTTAAAAAAAGCTCCTGTGTCTAAACACATTTATTCAGAGGGGAAAAAAATAGAGGGCATTGTAGCTGGACTCCATCTTTTAGAAAAGAGATAAAAATGTTAGATTTTGATTTATTTCTTTTTGGAGTAAAATTTGTATTGTAGGAGCTATAAAACCATGACCAGTCTCAATGGTTGCAAGTTCTAGCCTCTTGCTTCTTTTCCTACCACTCATTGAAAGGGATCTTTTGAACCTAAGCCCAGACGGTCCTGAGTCCTCTCAACAGAATATGATGGAGATGGTAATGTGGCATTTCTAGCCTTATTTTCTGGGAGGAATAGGAAACAGTTTCCCTTCAAGCATAGCCATATGCAATCAATAAGCCCAGATGGTACATGGAGAGGCCCACAAGGAGGGAAGCTGAGTATTCTAACTGACACCCACATTGAGCAATCATATTCACTGCCCATCAGTTGGGCGGACTGTCCTGCATCCTCAGCCCCATGTAATGGGACAGGGAATAGAAGATAAGAGTTTCTTATCAAGCCTTTGCTAATTTTAAAAATTATACCCAAAGAATAATTCATGTTTGGAGCCTCTGAGATTTGGCACAGTATGTTTTGTAGAAATTAGATAACAACCAAAAAAAAAACCCACTGCCTCGTTAATTTTCAAACTTGCTTTCAGCAAGACTTGTTTTAGAATCTTAACAAGCAAGACCTGGAAGTGAACCCAAATCCTCTTCCTCCTGAAATGAAACCATTGTACAATTACCTTGCACCCTGGAGTGACTAGCACTGGACTTAGTATGCAGAACGAGAAATTTTAAGGACCTAGATGCTGGGACTTGGAAGCTGGGTCTGCTGTGCAAGGAGATAACCTGAGTTGGAAGTCACAGCACTCATATAAAAGCTGGACGCTGTGGAGTATGTCTGTGACTGTAGTTTTGCCATCATAGGTCAGAGGCGGGTAGGTTGTTGAAGCCTGCTGGTCAGCTAGTGTAGCCAACTGGTATGTTTCAAGTTCAGTAAGACCTTGTCCCCAAAACTATGTTGCAGAGTGAAAAGCAATAGGGAAGACACTTGACATTGACTTCTGACCCCACAATGCACTGCATAAGACTCCCTGACGCTGTACAATACCTGCACAAGATTTGGCATGTCCACATTAAACAAGGATGGCGAAGAGGGTCATAATGTCCTAACCCTTGGGATGTCAGTGGCAGCTGATGGTTACTGGGGTTGGAGGGTGTCATTTTCTTCAGTTGAGTACCCACTGAAAAGTAGCCTATGCTTTAGTAAATAACCTCTCCCCCCCCATGCTCATGAGAGCAACCTAATGAACTCAGCGGGTCATACATGAGAAACAAACAAACAAATAAACAAGCCCCAAGACAACAGCAACACAATGAAAACAAAGACATGAAAGTAGAAAGAAGAGTTGTTGGGACAAAGGAAGGATTTCAGTGGGAGTGAGTGGGAAGGAGATAAGAGAGAAGAATGTGTGTGTGAGTGTGTGTGTGTGTGTGTGTGTGTGTGTGAGAGAGAGAGAGAGAGAGAGAGAATGACTAAAATCCACTGTCTAAATGTCTCAAACTATCAAGAATGAATGAACAAAATGTTAAAACAGAAAAAGAGACCAAGCATGAAAACAGCAACAAACAGAAAGCTGTCTGAAAGTCTTGTCACGTAAAGAAGCCTTACGTATGAAGTGGCCGAGGGCGAAAGAACAGTTGGTTCTCACAGAAATGTCTTCTGGTTGTACTTATGTAATTGGTCTTTGAAAGACATCTGCATTTTGGCCAGGAGTGGTGGCACAGGCCCACACTCTGGAGGCAGAGTGGATTTTGGAGTTCAAGGCCAGCCTGAACTATAGAGCAAGTTCCAGGACAGCCAGAGCTACACAGTTGAATCCTTCCACCACCAAAGAAAAAAAAAAAGAAAAGAAAAGAAAAGAAAAACAACAACAACAAACAAAACCCAAATCAAACAAAAAAACCACCCCCCAAAAAACCAAGAAAACCAACAAAACAAAACAAAGCAAAACAAACAAAACAAAACAAAGAAACAAACCATCACCACCAACAAAACCAACCAAAACCAACAACCAATCAAACAAATAAAAGCAGTTTGGGGCTGGAGAGATTACTCAGTGTTTAAGATCTCTTGCTACTCTTCCAAAGGACCTAAGTTTTTTCCCAGAACACATATACACATCTCCCAATTATCAGTAACTCCAGTTCTATGGGGTATAATTCTACCCAGTAAAATGTCCTCTCTGGCCTCTCTGGGCACTGCACACACATAGCACACATACATAAATCCAAGCAAACACACATACACATAAAATAAATATATCTTTTAAGAGGTATAACATTGTCGAGATTTTTATCTTTGGTGAAAACTGAAGCTAAAGAGACATAGTTTGTTTTGTTCTGTAAATCTCAAAAATTTAATACATTGTGCACATATACAGGATGTGATGAATATGGAAGGATGTTACAGACTTGTTTCATTTAGAAATCAGGAAGTGGGGAGAGTAATTGAAGTTTACTTGGCATAGGATTCCATGCAAGCAACAGTTGTTTCATTGCTTTAAAGGTACAGTACTCATAAATTGATAATTCTCCCCCAAGACTGGCTGGCTAATGACATTGCTAATTTCCTGAAGTCAAGGCCTTGCAGTAACAGACCAGGGCAAAGTGCAGGACAAGGAATAATGGGGAAAGAGGAAGATAGAGGCCAGACAAGAGCAGTCCTCGGATAAGAGGTTAAGGAAGGAGGTCAGCACACACAGCAGTTACTATCTGATAAAAAAAAAATTATCTGGATCCATTTTTTTTAAAAAAAAAAAATCTAAGTACAATCAAGTTAGATGAATTGAATTTCTCTACATGGGAAAATATGTGTCTTATTTCTATTATAAAGTCAACTAGTAGTCAAATCCTTCTACTTCAAAATTTCAGTTCTGGTAATTTCAATAATCTAAAACAGGTATTGGAAAACCCTAGCACCTGAAGGACAAATCTGGCACACCATATGCCTTGTAAATAAAGTTTTATTGAAACACAGCTGCATGCATCTGTTTATGTATTGCCTACAGCCGCTTTGAAAACACAACGGAAGAGTTAAATACTGGTACAGAGACTGGCTCTTAAGCTTGAAGTTAGTTTGCTTTTTTTACAAAACAGTGTGCAGACTTCTGATAAAACTTAACCCTGCAGATAAGATTAGTTAGTGAGAAAACTTTGAGAAGCTGGTAAATTACAAGAGAAATAGTTGTCATGTTTCTTTAAATACACTCCTTCTTCACTCAGCAGTTCTGTGACACCAGGTAGCAGAACAGATGTAGCTAGGACCAACAGGCAGTACCACCTAGTAGGAGCTGGTAATCATTTGGATAACTAGGAATAAATAGGGATTGTCTGTGTCCATTTTGTACAGGCTCACCATACTGTAAAGAATAAGTGATATACATCACAGGAGAATTAATGTGCATTATGAATTAATTGTGAGAGATTTATTTTGGGCCTTAAAAGAGTAAGTTTCAACAGTCTGAAAAACTTAACACTTGGAACTTATTCTCAGTATTTCTTGATGGTACTGTGATGTGCGACTTAACATGGCTGACATGACATAGTAGGTGATGTGTATATGTCAACAGCCATTTACTAAGCAGACTTTCTTGTAGTCTTTGCCTGTTTCTGGTCAAAATTCCTCTCTTAGGCCCTTTCTCTAGTTCTTATTTCATCTCTAACAATCCTACTTTCTGCTATAATCTATTCTTTCTCTCCTTCTTCCTCCTTTTGTATTTCCTTAAGCAGTGTTTCATGTAGCCTAGGATGATCCTAAATTGTCTATGCAACCAAGGCTAACCTTGAACTCATGATCCTTCTGTCTCTACCTCCCAAGTACTGAGATCACATTTGTGTGCCCCCAGAAAGGTTTGCTGTAACCTACTTCAAATGCCTTTACCTTATTTGTATTCCTCAAAAAGACCAGTTCACACCAAATTCCTATCATCCCGGGCAAATGACTGTGCTACAGGGGGAGTGGGAGGCCTAGCTGAGGACATTTTTGTCTCCTATATAGTTTAAATATTTGGAAGGAAAGTCATGTAATTAATAGTATAAAATATAAAGTAGTATAAAATATTAGCAGGACAAAAGATTTGTCAGATTTCATAGGAGAGCTCACTAATACTTCTTGATTCTAAAGAGCCTGGAACCTGAACCAGGTCTTGAAAGGAAAAAGAAATCATGGAGAAGTAACGTCTAGGAGGTTAATGCTGAGGCCTATCTGCATTTGGGAGCCTCCTGTGCTTCCCTATTTCTTAGGGGTGAATTCAGGTACACGAAGCTGTATCTGAGACCCTTGGAATCATGACACACATCTGCATACCCACAGCCCTCTTTAGAACTCAGCTCGGGCCTGATTGTTGCTGGAGCTTTCCTGACTTTGACTTTTGGTCATGCTGTGCTTTTGGTCCCTTCACACTTATCCTCATTGTCCATTGTTTGAGGTCTAAGTTCTCCCTGGGCCTAACCACAGGGCTCTATTTCTCCGGTTGGTTATTTGTAATCTTACTAGTCAC
Source organism: Rhabdomys pumilio (assembly GCA_030674055.1). Taxonomy (NCBI): domain Eukaryota; kingdom Metazoa; phylum Chordata; class Mammalia; order Rodentia; family Muridae; genus Rhabdomys; species Rhabdomys pumilio. The sequence goes on along the minus strand of JANHMN010000085.1, from coordinate 9,375 downwards.
AACTAACATACAATTGGGCCACCTAGTTCATAGGTCAGGTTCTGCAAGTTCTAGATTGGTCTGTGTTCAGAAAACCTGTGATCCAAGGACACATTCTCTGCTAGGAGAGCCTAAACACATATCTTTAAGGTATATTTTTTTTTCAATTTTTATTCTATGGTGTATTAGAAATAAATAGTTCATAGACATAGGGATTTGACTTACATTTTAAATATTATTTTATTTTTTAGCTAGCAAATGAATTTTATGGAGTGCAATATGGTACGTATATATATAATTTTATTTATATAATTTTATATAATTATACATATATATATATATATATTATTTTTTAGCTAGCAAATAAACTTTATGGAGTGCAATATGGAACTTAGATATATGTATACTTTGTGGAATGATTAAAGCAAGTTAATTCATATATCAATCACTTTACACATGCCTTTTGTGGTAAAAGCTTTAGAATGACTCTTTAAGCTCGTCTATATATTCATTATTAACTATGGCCTCCATACCATCCAACAGTTCTCCTTCCTCTTGTGTCTTTTCACCTCCACTCCTCTGTTATCTTTCTCTAAGTCTTTGGTCATCACTATTCTATGTCTTGAATCACTCGAAATTTCACACTCAAGCCAGGCTGTGTGGCGTTCATCTTTTTGGACTTGGCTTACTCTAGTTAGTGTGATGTCCTCCGGTTCCATGTGTGCTGTTGCAAAGGCTTAATAGTCGTAGTGGTGGTTGTCGCAGAAGCACACACCATGTATCTTAGTGATTCAGCCACTGAGGGAGAATTCTCGTTAGCCTACGTTTTAATTGGTGCTGCTCCGGATTTACCACATTCCAGTGTTCATGAATCCTAAAGCACATGTAGTTCATCTTAGGGGCAGAAAATAGTGACAGTGGGATAAACTTAAATGACTAAGAACCTGGAAGTCGCTACTTCTCTGAAAATTAGCAGTGGTGGGATTCATACCCCACATCTCCAACAATAGCCCAGGATCGGGAAAAGCTGTCCTTAAGAGGTCCCTCTTGTCCTTGTTTGTATGACGTCTGGAGGCATGTGTATGTATACAATCATCTATGATATGTATATTGCTTCATGTTGTTTCGTGAGTATACTTCCTTTGTGTACATGTATACATGTTTGTATATAAAGTATACACGTTTGTCTTGTGCTAATGTCTAGATGCAAATCCCTAGAGGGGCGATTCTGCACTATTTCTTGGTTCTTCTCAATAGGCAGCATAGTGCTATCACAATAAGCAAGGGCTTTCTAAGTAAAGGAAGGCACAAGTGATCTGTTCCATTTAGGTTTTAACTGAAAGTAGAAATCTTATGCCAAATATCCATGGTAATTTTATTAACACCCTTGGATGGATTTAAAGACGGCAAATACCTTAGATACCGTCTCAGTCAGAGGCCCAGCTCTGGTTCCCCTCTGTTGAATGCACACTGGCTTCTAACTGGTTTGACTAGTGAATAATGGAATGGTGCTGAGAAGCTATAGCCCCAGGCTAGATGAGACTGGAATGCTCATTTCTCACTAGAAGTCCAACTATCCTGTTGAAGAAACCATATGGAGAATCCCTGGAAGACACAGAGAAGAAAGCCATGGCTTCCATAGATCTCTGCCAAGTCAGTAGCAGTGATCCTGGACTGCCTTGGGTCAGCATGCTACTGGCATGGTATCACCTGGGAACTACATGTGATGCTATGTAGAACTGAAGGACTTCTCTACTAAATCTTGCCTCAACCTTAAACATTGTGAGACAAACTAAAGAGTTGTTAAAGCCACTGAAGCAACGTTTCTCTCCAAATTTCCTATCTGAATGATCTAACTAAATGTTTTAGAGTTATGGTATACATTGAAAATAATAAAGTCAGTTTAGCATCTTGGCAAACAGTTGAGGTTGCTCAGAGATGGAGGGATGAGCTTTGGAACTCTGGGCCTAAAGCTATGTGAATCCAAGTGTGTCGGTTGACACACCGTTCCTTCAGGGATGGAGATAATGGGTATCAATGTGATCTCTCAGCAATTCTGGTTGACTATTGATTTTATAAGGCTGTTTATGCATTTTTTAATCAAAATAAACAATCAAGGTTTGGTTCTCTATTTTGTGGTCTCTATGGCTGCTAGGTTGTGGGATATCCAATTTCATAGTCCATATGAAAGCTTTAGTGTCATATCTGAAGACTGCCAGGCCTTTAAATGTATAGTCTTAGGAAGTTTTCTAAGGAGTCTATTTTTAATTAACCACTATTTTTAATTAATCACTACTTGTTATCATGCTATAAAATTAGTTTCCCAAAGAATTATTCTCAATTTTTATTATTATGTGTTTATTTTTAAAATATACATTTCATTAATTCTTTGAGACTTTCATATATATACATATACATATACATATACATATACATATACATATACATATATATATATATATCTCATAGTCACCTATTTCTTTCCTAATAACCTCTTCCAGATCTACTTGTCACATTCTTACATTCCCCTCCACACAAAACTTTAGGGTCTTGTTTTCTTTGTTTTAAAGTCCACTGAGTCCAGTCAGTGTTGTCCACTCAGTGGAGTATGGTTGACCTATCAAGGGCCACACCCATTACAAAAGTGAATGTCCCTGTCCCAGCACTGTCCTTTAGCTTCTCAGTTAGGGGTGGGTGGGGACTTGTGAACCATGTTGTAATGCTGGCTGGTTCAATCTTGTTCAAGACTTAGAGAAGAACTGTAGCTGTTTCTGGATTCGGGTAAGCCGGGCCTGTCATGTCCAGAAGACACTGTATCACCCCAGACCTCCTTGACCTCTGGCTGTTACAATCCTTCAATCCCCTTTCACCATTCATCTTTACACTTTCTGCTACAAACTGGTGGAACCAATTGGAAATCACAGTAGTTTATGCTGCCTTTGCACAGAAACCCCATCTAGACTGAGCTTACTTGAAGATCAAAGCCTTCTCCCAAGCAACTTTCTCCCTTTCTTTTTTTGGAGCGGGGTACAGGCACTTTGTAATCAACTTGTCTTTGTTCCAACTGTCTCATAGGCTTAGAAAACAGGCTGTGGGAGACATTTTTTTTCAATAGATACATCACATGTTGCAATATCAAGATATGAAGACCTTGGAAACACTTGACACCTGACTATGATTTTTGAAAGAACAAAAACAGGAAGGAGAATTTCTTGGAATGATGTTGAAATGAGAAGAGTGGCTTTGAGCAATTCAGGACTCATGGTCAGAGGAAATATGTGTCTTGATATACTCATGTTCTCTATTACCTAGTTAAGATTCGACAGCATGTTATGAGCAAAACACAAGGTCAAACCTTAATTGATTAAAATGATCTCTGCTCATGATAGATTCACAGTCTTGGCGGTTAGGGGTAGGGCAGAAAGAAAAAGAAATAGCTACAACAAGAGGGCTGTTATAACAGTGATGCGGGAAACACGCTGAGAGTAATTAATTATAACCAAGCAGTGGGAAGGGCTATTTAAGCAATGAACGCTATTTTGAATATCAAGGAGAATGACAACATTTATGAAAAAAGTTTGCTTAAGGCAGATGGGGTTGAATAAAGAGGCAGAGCTGTTTTTGGAATAGAATGAAATCATAAACATATCTATCAGATATGGCTTAGTCATAGGATGAGTTAACCGAGTGAGAGATGGGGCGAAATGGGGTTGCAGCAACCTGCAACCTAATCTGGTGCTTGGAGTCAGAGCATGAAGGGGCATGTACCACAGGACAATGGGCTTAAAGTTGCTGTTTTCAACCATGTACACAGTAGGCATCAGGAATATTCTAGAGCCCTGGGTACATAGTGATCATAGCTATGGCTTAGAAAGATGCCTTTGTAGGTGGTTGTCCTTCTATATCTGTTGGAACAATTGTTTGTTTATTCCTCCATTGAAGAGCAGGATACCAAGAAAGCAAGGTCTAAGTCTTCTTTTGCTCAGCACCAGGCACCAGGCTCAACAATGATGTGGCGAATATATCAAATCGTTAAGCATTGCTTCACAACAGGGACAAATGGAAGCCTAAGTCAAAAAGGGGACAGAGACAGGAAGTAAGAGCAAACAGTTTTGACATGGAAATCCAGTATTCACTTAAAAAAGTACAGCGAGAAAGGCCAGTCAATGTACAAGTGCTCCTCTGAGGTGTCTAAAATTGTGGACCAGAAGAAAGGACGAAAGGATGAGGATGAGGGGAAGGTGGCACACGGGTATAAGGTATATATATAGGAGATGTTCTCAAAGCATCCTGGTGGAACATTCTTGAAGTCAGGAGGCAGAATAGAGGAGAGGAGTGGCAAGAGTAGAGGAGAAACCAAAACATGTTGGATGTGTCCTGGTGTCATGGTTGTCTCTTATGTAAGCTCTCTCACTCATGAAGAAGAGATGATGAGAAGCTCTGTCACAAGTGACTCTGGATGCTTTGATGGCCATATCAGGGAAAGTGTGTTTGAAGGTGGTACAGAGCTCAGTGAGCCGTTGTAGTCTCTGCTGTGCTAGTATCCTGTATGGTAGTGCATTCTTCAATACAGCCTGGTACTAGTCAAGCCAAGAGCATGGGTATAATGACCCCATTATATATAATGATCCATTATATCAAGTCCTCTTCCTTTGACCAGTAGCCTTGGGAATGCATGACAAAAGAATAGTCTGTCATTCAGAGTAATCTTTCTTCCCTTGTCTTCTACTAAAAGTGACATTTCCATTTTGGAAGAATGAAGAAATATTAGTATGAAGACTTAAAGGTGTGCTCTGTTGCTGGTGTGCTCAAGTAAACATGTTCTCCTGACAGTCAAAAAAGCACCCTTTTTAATAAGAGGAACCCAACCCTTTCACTTCCACATCTGCTCACTTCTCAGGTTGATACTATTTCATATGGCATCCGAATTCTATCAAATCCCATTAACCCCAGGCCTGATTCCCAGATAGACTTACTGACCCAGGCTTCTTCTTGTACCTTCTCAGGTTCCTTGGGACACACTGAGTAACTGGAGCTAAAGACATCTCAATACTTTGACACTGTATACCTTCTAATGTTCAGTAGGAGATGATGGGTTGGAACTCAAAAGAGTTCTTGACTCACAAGACTGATTTGAAAAGTCCGTGATTTGAGTAGCCAGCGTTGTCTTGCCTGGATATGCAGATAGACTTGTTGGAGATAGCTTTCTGTGAGGGAATAGCCCTAGTCCTCAAAATGAGCCTCAATCCAGGAGTCCATGAGGGAGGGAGAAAAGCTGAGTTTCTGAGATCAATATGGCTATATCTTTTACCCGTCTCAAGTTCTTTGATGTGATATAAAAGCAATAATGTGCCCGCGAATGAACTCATAAACAGTTATTCGTTTTATAGCATAATAAAAGTGCGGCAAGATTGAGTTGGGAGTTAGGCAAAGAATTGGGCTGCAATAAGAAGATCTGGTTTTTCTTGCCAATTTGTTCATTGTGTCATCTTTTATAAATCATCATGTGGCTCTTGACCCCAGATCTTCCACAAGTGTTACATACACAGGACAGCAGGATGCTAAACCAGTAACAGTGACAATGGAAGTGTACAGTGAAGGCTTCCTATGTGCCAGCCTCTTCTTCTTCTTCTTTTTTTTCCAGGCCTGTGATCTTCCAGGCCTTAATCTCTTAAATTCTGGGATGACAGGCATACACTACCATGTCCAAACAAGCTCTGCTTTTGAACTTGGGATACGTTATTGAACAGAAAAAAAAAAAAAAAAAGAGCAAAAGGACTTTTAAGTCTAAGGAGCTCTCATTCTGTGAGATGATACAATCTTAAATAAAAAAATTATCGTGCCTGTCGTAAACAGGTGCTTTTGAATGGATCTGTATTAAGAAGAGATACATAAGGAGCTAAGGTAAATTTAGGATGTGATTAATGGTGGGGATGTTAATTAATTGGTGGCAGGCTATGGAGAAGCTAGATTTCACTCTGCCTCAATAGCCTCTCTTATTTACCATGCCAAAGGATGGGGGGGGGACACTCAAATTACACAGTGATGGTACTGATGTAAGAGAGGAAGGGCAGAGAGAGTGCATGGAACTTTCAAAGGGGCTACACTAATATCCTCATTTCTAGCTCCAAGTCCTAAGACAACAACAACAACAACAACAAAAGTTAAGAATGGCCAATAATGGGTGCTGTGAGGACAAAGCATAATCTTCTACAACCACAAAGAAAACTGTAGATAGGATGCAAGTCACATGGTTTGTTTAAAGATATGGTTTGTTATAAGCATAGCAGCAATGCTTGACATGACAGCAGTATCCCCCAGGATTACTGCAGGACAGACATTTGCTGTCTAAAATTTTAATGCCGGGATTAAAAGGAAAAAAAAAAAAAAAAAACTCAAACAAATCCAAAACCAGAAGGAATTTATAAAAATTTGAAGCAAAGCTTTTTAATTTTATACCATGTAACAAAGCTTCAGAGGCTAGCTCCTTGGCTAATGAGGCGACCAATCTTCTCTGAGTATCAACACTTAAAAGGTCTGCCTTTTCTATTTCATGTCAGAAACAGAGGCTTGTGGCGGAGGAGGTGTGAGTTTCAGTGCACCACTGGCAAAACTGCTGAGCTCTGTGGGAAACGCTCGAGTTCTTTGATGTTGCTGATTGTTGAGCAAACAGCATTTCTGGCACTAAAGCCATTTTGGGTTTCTATCTGTTTCCATCAATCTTTAGTCAATGACATTATCATTGCTCACCTACTACAGCTATTTCTCAACGGAGAATTCAAGAGAGGGCAGAGAGTGGGAGACAGCATTTAGTGAAATGACCAAAATATAGTGGTCCATCATTCCTGCTGCTTGCCTTATGCTTATACAGGTCATAAAACTACTCACAGAAGATCTTTTTTTATTAGAAAATAGTGAAAGTAGTTTGGGTTATTTTATTTATTTCCCTTTAAGTGCTCCACACCTTGAATCCAAGTAAGCCACCTTTCTTCCCTTTCTTCTTTTCTTGTCCCTCCTTTCTTCCCTTTGTCCCTTTCTTCCCTCACCAAATGTTGAGAATGCATGTACCAAGTGCTTTACTAAATGGACAAAATTATCCAAAATAAGACCTCACAGTTCCAGGGAGAGCATCCTGCCTCTGAATACAAGGCTGAGTTTTCTGGTACCTGAAGAAAGTCACTGCGTTAAGTTTATAGAGAATGAGTTCAGATGCTGTGGGAAAAGCCTTGCTGTTAGTACTCATGGAGGCTGCCGGTGCGAGGAAAGGCTCCAGGAGCCATCTGCAAGGGCTTTGTGCCATACTGGGGCCAACGAGATCATTAAGTTCACTAACTGCTTGCAGAGGAATAGGGTTAATGGGCCAGAACCTTTCTAGAGCTCAGTGTATAGGAGTTCAACCAAGTCTCTAAAACAGCATGTTAAGTGATTTGAGGCAGTTTATTTCAATTCAGCAAAACTTTATGAAGGGCCTCCTGAAGAGGAGCTGGGCCCAGGTGTGTAAGATAAGGTTAGAACAATTCCTGTGTTCCAGGAGCCTACAGCCCAGGGACAGGAACAGACACAGGCACAGGCCACATGCAGTGATGGATCTTGAGCTCTCTAAAATAAAGATACTGTCTGAGTGCTTAGGATGGGATGAAGCCCTGAGAAGGGCAACAACTTATTTAGAAATGAAACGGCTCAAAGCAAGGGGAGTCTGCGGAACGGCCTCCATCATTTCTCCAGATGTTGCAAGATCTGACCATTAGATTCATAGCTGACCTCCCCCTCAACTTTCTATATGAAAGGTTCATGTAAATTAAGGTGGGAGACTACAGAGTCACATAACCTGACCACTCACTCTGTCAGTGGCTGTCTAACATGTTGGAGCATGATAACTATTTCATAATTACCATCCCATTGAATTCTTTAGCCATTTCTATATAAGTCACTATTGTCCCTATTCAGTTTCCCAGGGAAGTTGAGGAATGAAGAGCCAGCCAATTTTCGTGTAAGAATTGTAGCAGTAACTCGCAAAATCATAATAACAAAGTCTGTTTATTGAGAGACTTTGTTATTATTACTACTTTGATGGGCAGAGTATTACCCAGGAACAAGTTATTTATCCTTACGCATATTAAAGCTTCATGCTGAATATCTTTCAGCAATGGAAATTATGAGAGGATATGGACACGTAATCACAGTGAAATTTCTAAACATAAAAGTCACCAGAGAGATTCTATTTTTATCACAGAGTCAAGAAAATCCTCCTTGCAGATATTAATACCCACAAACAACTAGAATGACAAGATAGCGAGAGATGTCCAATAGTGGCAAATACAACCTGTAAGTAGCTATCTAATTAGACTTAAGGCCCAATCAATAGGAGTGAATTCATGTTTCTTATTGTAAACTCAGCTCACTACCCATAGCTGGTGATGTCATGGACTTTAGAAGAAAACCCTCTACTGTTCCTTTATTAAACCAAAATAAATTATAACTGGATTCTAAATACTTATATTTAAACCCTCAAACAAATATAGTGCTCATCCCTCAAGAAAGAAAGTTTTTTTTTAAAATTTTCTCTTTGTTTCTTTCTAGCTTTTAATTAATTAATTAACTATCAGTAGAGACCATTACAGAAAATGCATAGAACTGTGGTCAAAATGCGTAGAACTGTGGGCTAGCCCCAACTGATACATCTACAACACAATTTCTATACCAAAGGTTCAGGGAGCATGTCAAAAACTGGACAGCAAGATTATAAGAGCCGGAGGACAAGAATGAGACATCTGGTGCAAAATAGTATCTTTCGCATATGACAGGGAAGCTGCATTCAGGAAATTTTACTGGTATGGTTGCCTAAACAAGACCCAGAAAATGATAATTTTTGATATGCCATTATTAATGTAGGTATTCTCATAAAATTTCACTGTTAAAACATAACCACAGACAACAAGCAGTTGTGGAGAGAGAAAGAATCGATTTTCTTCAGGTACAAACCCTCTAATAGGCTAGCTTACTTCTAAAGGTCATCTCTACACACATATAGATAACCCTAAATGATCTCAGAGGTTGTGTTTATAAACATATACACGTAAATAACAATTATAATAAAAGAGTAAGAGGTCATGAATTCAAGGAGTGGGAGAGACACAGGAGAAATAAAGGGAGGAAAAGAAGGGGAAAATGACATAAATATTAACACTCATATTAAATTCTCAAAAAAAGGAAAAACAGCCCTTCATTATCTCATGGACATCTTCATATGTTCATCATCCTGCTTATTCATCCATTTATCCATTAAACAAACCAGTATTTATGAAGTGTTTTTTTCAATTTGCCAATCTTGTAGTCCATCCATTCATATATCCATCCATCCATCCATCCATCCATCCATCCATCCATCCATCCATC
>JANHMN010000084.1:0-38686 GCA_030674055.1 Rhabdomys pumilio | reverse complement strand
GATGGATGGATGGATGGATGGATGGATGGATGGATGGATGGATGGATATATGAATGGATGGACTACAAGATTGGCAAATTGAAAAAAACACTTCATAAATACTGGTTTGTTTAATGGATAAATGGATGAATAAGCAGGATGATGAACATATGAAGATGTCCATGAGATAATGAAGGGCTGTTTTTCCTTTTTTTTGAGAATTTAATATGAGTGTTAATATTTATGTCATTTTCCCCTTCTTTTCCTCCCTTTATTTCTCCTGTGTCTCTCCCACTCCTTGAATTCATGACCTCTTACTCTTTTATTATAATTGTTATTTACGTGTATATGTTTATAAACACAACCTCTGAGATCATTTAGGGTTATCTATATGTGTGTAGAGATGACCTTTAGAAGTAAGCTAGCCTATTAGAGGGTTTGTACCTGAAGAAAATCGATTCTTTCTCTCTCCACAACTGCTTGTTGTCTGTGGTTATGTTTTAACAGTGAAATTTTATGAGAATACCTACATTAATAATGGCATATCAAAAATTATCATTTTCTGGGTCTTGTTTAGGCAACCATACCAGTAAAATTTCCTGAATGCAGCTTCCCTGTCATATGCGAAAGATACTATTTTGCACCAGATGTCTCATTCTTGTCCTCCGGCTCTTATAATCTTGCTGTCCAGTTTTTGACATGCTCCCTGAACCTTTGGTATAGAAATTGTGTTGTAGATGTATCAGTTGGGGCTAGCCCACAGTTCTACGCATTTTGACCACAGTTCTATGCATTTTCTGTAATGGTCTCTACTGATAGTTAATTAATTAATTAAAAGCTAGAAAGAAACAAAGAGAAAATTTTAAAAAAAAACTTTCTTTCTTGAGGGATGAGCACTATATTTGTTTGAGGGTTTAAATATAAGTATTTAGAATCCAGTTATAATTTATTTTGGTTTAATAAAGGAACAGTAGAGGGTTTTCTTCTAAAGTCCATGACATCACCAGCTATGGGTAGTGAGCTGAGTTTACAATAAGAAACATGAATTCACTCCTATTGATTGGGCCTTAAGTCTAATTAGATAGCTACTTACAGGTTGTATTTGCCACTATTGGACATCTCTCGCTATCTTGTCATTCTAGTTGTTTGTGGGTATTAATATCTGCAAGGAGGATTTTCTTGACTCTGTGATAAAAATAGAATCTCTCTGGTGACTTTTATGTTTAGAAATTTCACTGTGATTACGTGTCCATATCCTCTCATAATTTCCATTGCTGAAAGATATTCAGCATGAAGCTTTAATATGCGTAAGGATAAATAACTTGTTCCTGGGTAATACTCTGCCCATCAAAGTAGTAATAATAACAAAGTCTCTCAATAAACAGACTTTGTTATTATGATTTTGCGAGTTACTGCTACAATTCTTACACGAAAATTGGCTGGCTCTTCATTCCTCAACTTCCCTGGGAAACTGAATAGGGACAATAGTGACTTATATAGAAATGGCTAAAGAATTCAATGGGATGGTAATTATGAAATAGTTATCATGCTCCAACATGTTAGACAGCCACTGACAGAGTGAGTGGTCAGGTTATGTGACTCTGTAGTCTCCCACCTTAATTTACATGAACCTTTCATATAGAAAGTTGAGGGGGAGGTCAGCTATGAATCTAATGGTCAGATCTTGCAACATCTGGAGAAATGATGGAGGCCGTTCCGCAGACTCCCCTTGCTTTGAGCCGTTTCATTTCTAAATAAGTTGTTGCCCTTCTCAGGGCTTCATCCCATCCTAAGCACTCAGACAGTATCTTTATTTTAGAGAGCTCAAGATCCATCACTGCATGTGGCCTGTGCCTGTGTCTGTTCCTGTCCCTGGGCTGTAGGCTCCTGGAACACAGGAATTGTTCTAACCTTATCTTACACACCTGGGCCCAGCTCCTCTTCAGGAGGCCCTTCATAAAGTTTTGCTGAATTGAAATAAACTGCCTCAAATCACTTAACATGCTGTTTTAGAGACTTGGTTGAACTCCTATACACTGAGCTCTAGAAAGGTTCTGGCCCATTAACCCTATTCCTCTGCAAGCAGTTAGTGAACTTAATGATCTCGTTGGCCCCAGTATGGCACAAAGCCCTTGCAGATGGCTCCTGGAGCCTTTCCTCGCACCGGCAGCCTCCATGAGTACTAACAGCAAGGCTTTTCCCACAGCATCTGAACTCATTCTCTATAAACTTAACGCAGTGACTTTCTTCAGGTACCAGAAAACTCAGCCTTGTATTCAGAGGCAGGATGCTCTCCCTGGAACTGTGAGGTCTTATTTTGGATAATTTTGTCCATTTAGTAAAGCACTTGGTACATGCATTCTCAACATTTGGTGAGGGAAGAAAGGGACAAAGGGAAGAAAGGAGGGACAAGAAAAGAAGAAAGGGAAGAAAGGTGGCTTACTTGGATTCAAGGTGTGGAGCACTTAAAGGGAAATAAATAAAATAACCCAAACTACTTTCACTATTTTCTAATAAAAAAAGATCTTCTGTGAGTAGTTTTATGACCTGTATAAGCATAAGGCAAGCAGCAGGAATGATGGACCACTATATTTTGGTCATTTCACTAAATGCTGTCTCCCACTCTCTGCCCTCTCTTGAATTCTCCGTTGAGAAATAGCTGTAGTAGGTGAGCAATGATAATGTCATTGACTAAAGATTGATGGAAACAGATAGAAACCCAAAATGGCTTTAGTGCCAGAAATGCTGTTTGCTCAACAATCAGCAACATCAAAGAACTCGAGCGTTTCCCACAGAGCTCAGCAGTTTTGCCAGTGGTGCACTGAAACTCACACCTCCTCCGCCACAAGCCTCTGTTTCTGACATGAAATAGAAAAGGCAGACCTTTTAAGTGTTGATACTCAGAGAAGATTGGTCGCCTCATTAGCCAAGGAGCTAGCCTCTGAAGCTTTGTTACATGGTATAAAATTAAAAAGCTTTGCTTCAAATTTTTATAAATTCCTTCTGGTTTTGGATTTGTTTGAGTTTTTTTTTTTTTTTTTTCCTTTTAATCCCGGCATTAAAATTTTAGACAGCAAATGTCTGTCCTGCAGTAATCCTGGGGGATACTGCTGTCATGTCAAGCATTGCTGCTATGCTTATAACAAACCATATCTTTAAACAAACCATGTGACTTGCATCCTATCTACAGTTTTCTTTGTGGTTGTAGAAGATTATGCTTTGTCCTCACAGCACCCATTATTGGCCATTCTTAACTTTTGTTGTTGTTGTTGTTGTTGTCTTAGGACTTGGAGCTAGAAATGAGGATATTAGTGTAGCCCCTTTGAAAGTTCCATGCACTCTCTCTGCCCTTCCTCTCTTACATCAGTACCATCACTGTGTAATTTGAGTGTCCCCCCCCCCATCCTTTGGCATGGTAAATAAGAGAGGCTATTGAGGCAGAGTGAAATCTAGCTTCTCCATAGCCTGCCACCAATTAATTAACATCCCCACCATTAATCACATCCTAAATTTACCTTAGCTCCTTATGTATCTCTTCTTAATACAGATCCATTCAAAAGCACCTGTTTACGACAGGCACGATAATTTTTTTATTTAAGATTGTATCATCTCACAGAATGAGAGCTCCTTAGACTTAAAAGTCCTTTTGCTCTTTTTTTTTTTTTTTTTCTGTTCAATAACGTATCCCAAGTTCAAAAGCAGAGCTTGTTTGGACATGGTAGTGTATGCCTGTCATCCCAGAATTTAAGAGATTAAGGCCTGGAAGATCACAGGCCTGGAAAAAAAAGAAGAAGAAGAAGAGGCTGGCACATAGGAAGCCTTCACTGTACACTTCCATTGTCACTGTTACTGGTTTAGCATCCTGCTGTCCTGTGTATGTAACACTTGTGGAAGATCTGGGGTCAAGAGCCACATGATGATTTATAAAAGATGACACAATGAACAAATTGGCAAGAAAAACCAGATCTTCTTATTGCAGCCCAATTCTTTGCCTAACTCCCAACTCAATCTTGCCGCACTTTTATTATGCTATAAAACGAATAACTGTTTATGAGTTCATTCGCGGGCACATTATTGCTTTTATATCACATCAAAGAACTTGAGACGGGTAAAAGATATAGCCATATTGATCTCAGAAACTCAGCTTTTCTCCCTCCCTCATGGACTCCTGGATTGAGGCTCATTTTGAGGACTAGGGCTATTCCCTCACAGAAAGCTATCTCCAACAAGTCTATCTGCATATCCAGGCAAGACAACGCTGGCTACTCAAATCACGGACTTTTCAAATCAGTCTTGTGAGTCAAGAACTCTTTTGAGTTCCAACCCATCATCTCCTACTGAACATTAGAAGGTATACAGTGTCAAAGTATTGAGATGTCTTTAGCTCCAGTTACTCAGTGTGTCCCAAGGAACCTGAGAAGGTACAAGAAGAAGCCTGGGTCAGTAAGTCTATCTGGGAATCAGGCCTGGGGTTAATGGGATTTGATAGAATTCGGATGCCATATGAAATAGTATCAACCTGAGAAGTGAGCAGATGTGGAAGTGAAAGGGTTGGGTTCCTCTTATTAAAAAGGGTGCTTTTTTGACTGTCAGGAGAACATGTTTACTTGAGCACACCAGCAACAGAGCACACCTTTAAGTCTTCATACTAATATTTCTTCATTCTTCCAAAATGGAAATGTCACTTTTAGTAGAAGACAAGGGAAGAAAGATTACTCTGAATGACAGACTATTCTTTTGTCATGCATTCCCAAGGCTACTGGTCAAAGGAAGAGGACTTGATATAATGGATCATTATATATAATGGGGTCATTATACCCATGCTCTTGGCTTGACTAGTACCAGGCTGTATTGAAGAATGCACTACCATACAGGATACTAGCACAGCAGAGACTACAACGGCTCACTGAGCTCTGTACCACCTTCAAACACACTTTCCCTGATATGGCCATCAAAGCATCCAGAGTCACTTGTGACAGAGCTTCTCATCATCTCTTCTTCATGAGTGAGAGAGCTTACATAAGAGACAACCATGACACCAGGACACATCCAACATGTTTTGGTTTCTCCTCTACTCTTGCCACTCCTCTCCTCTATTCTGCCTCCTGACTTCAAGAATGTTCCACCAGGATGCTTTGAGAACATCTCCTATATATATACCTTATACCCGTGTGCCACCTTCCCCTCATCCTCATCCTTTCGTCCTTTCTTCTGGTCCACAATTTTAGACACCTCAGAGGAGCACTTGTACATTGACTGGCCTTTCTCGCTGTACTTTTTTAAGTGAATACTGGATTTCCATGTCAAAACTGTTTGCTCTTACTTCCTGTCTCTGTCCCCTTTTTGACTTAGGCTTCCATTTGTCCCTGTTGTGAAGCAATGCTTAACGATTTGATATATTCGCCACATCATTGTTGAGCCTGGTGCCTGGTGCTGAGCAAAAGAAGACTTAGACCTTGCTTTCTTGGTATCCTGCTCTTCAATGGAGGAATAAACAAACAATTGTTCCAACAGATATAGAAGGACAACCACCTACAAAGGCATCTTTCTAAGCCATAGCTATGATCACTATGTACCCAGGGCTCTAGAATATTCCTGATGCCTACTGTGTACATGGTTGAAAACAGCAACTTTAAGCCCATTGTCCTGTGGTACATGCCCCTTCATGCTCTGACTCCAAGCACCAGATTAGGTTGCAGGTTGCTGCAACCCCATTTCGCCCCATCTCTCACTCGGTTAACTCATCCTATGACTAAGCCATATCTGATAGATATGTTTATGATTTCATTCTATTCCAAAAACAGCTCTGCCTCTTTATTCAACCCCATCTGCCTTAAGCAAACTTTTTTCATAAATGTTGTCATTCTCCTTGATATTCAAAATAGCGTTCATTGCTTAAATAGCCCTTCCCACTGCTTGGTTATAATTAATTACTCTCAGCGTGTTTCCCGCATCACTGTTATAACAGCCCTCTTGTTGTAGCTATTTCTTTTTCTTTCTGCCCTACCCCTAACCGCCAAGACTGTGAATCTATCATGAGCAGAGATCATTTTAATCAATTAAGGTTTGACCTTGTGTTTTGCTCATAACATGCTGTCGAATCTTAACTAGGTAATAGAGAACATGAGTATATCAAGACACATATTTCCTCTGACCATGAGTCCTGAATTGCTCAAAGCCACTCTTCTCATTTCAACATCATTCCAAGAAATTCTCCTTCCTGTTTTTGTTCTTTCAAAAATCATAGTCAGGTGTCAAGTGTTTCCAAGGTCTTCATATCTTGATATTGCAACATGTGATGTATCTATTGAAAAAAAATGTCTCCCACAGCCTGTTTTCTAAGCCTATGAGACAGTTGGAACAAAGACAAGTTGATTACAAAGTGCCTGTACCCCGCTCCAAAAAAAGAAAGGGAGAAAGTTGCTTGGGAGAAGGCTTTGATCTTCAAGTAAGCTCAGTCTAGATGGGGTTTCTGTGCAAAGGCAGCATAAACTACTGTGATTTCCAATTGGTTCCACCAGTTTGTAGCAGAAAGTGTAAAGATGAATGGTGAAAGGGGATTGAAGGATTGTAACAGCCAGAGGTCAAGGAGGTCTGGGGTGATACAGTGTCTTCTGGACATGACAGGCCCGGCTTACCCGAATCCAGAAACAGCTACAGTTCTTCTCTAAGTCTTGAACAAGATTGAACCAGCCAGCATTACAACATGGTTCACAAGTCCCCACCCACCCCTAACTGAGAAGCTAAAGGACAGTGCTGGGACAGGGACATTCACTTTTGTAATGGGTGTGGCCCTTGATAGGTCAACCATACTCCACTGAGTGGACAACACTGACTGGACTCAGTGGACTTTAAAACAAAGAAAACAAGACCCTAAAGTTTTGTGTGGAGGGGAATGTAAGAATGTGACAAGTAGATCTGGAAGAGGTTATTAGGAAAGAAATAGGTGACTATGAGATATATATATATATATGTATATGTATATGTATATGTATATGTATATGTATATGTATATGTATATATATGAAAGTCTCAAAGAATTAATGAAATGTATATTTTAAAAATAAACACATAATAATAAAAATTGAGAATAATTCTTTGGGAAACTAATTTTATAGCATGATAACAAGTAGTGATTAATTAAAAATAGTGGTTAATTAAAAATAGACTCCTTAGAAAACTTCCTAAGACTATACATTTAAAGGCCTGGCAGTCTTCAGATATGACACTAAAGCTTTCATATGGACTATGAAATTGGATATCCCACAACCTAGCAGCCATAGAGACCACAAAATAGAGAACCAAACCTTGATTGTTTATTTTGATTAAAAAATGCATAAACAGCCTTATAAAATCAATAGTCAACCAGAATTGCTGAGAGATCACATTGATACCCATTATCTCCATCCCTGAAGGAACGGTGTGTCAACCGACACACTTGGATTCACATAGCTTTAGGCCCAGAGTTCCAAAGCTCATCCCTCCATCTCTGAGCAACCTCAACTGTTTGCCAAGATGCTAAACTGACTTTATTATTTTCAATGTATACCATAACTCTAAAACATTTAGTTAGATCATTCAGATAGGAAATTTGGAGAGAAACGTTGCTTCAGTGGCTTTAACAACTCTTTAGTTTGTCTCACAATGTTTAAGGTTGAGGCAAGATTTAGTAGAGAAGTCCTTCAGTTCTACATAGCATCACATGTAGTTCCCAGGTGATACCATGCCAGTAGCATGCTGACCCAAGGCAGTCCAGGATCACTGCTACTGACTTGGCAGAGATCTATGGAAGCCATGGCTTTCTTCTCTGTGTCTTCCAGGGATTCTCCATATGGTTTCTTCAACAGGATAGTTGGACTTCTAGTGAGAAATGAGCATTCCAGTCTCATCTAGCCTGGGGCTATAGCTTCTCAGCACCATTCCATTATTCACTAGTCAAACCAGTTAGAAGCCAGTGTGCATTCAACAGAGGGGAACCAGAGCTGGGCCTCTGACTGAGACGGTATCTAAGGTATTTGCCGTCTTTAAATCCATCCAAGGGTGTTAATAAAATTACCATGGATATTTGGCATAAGATTTCTACTTTCAGTTAAAACCTAAATGGAACAGATCACTTGTGCCTTCCTTTACTTAGAAAGCCCTTGCTTATTGTGATAGCACTATGCTGCCTATTGAGAAGAACCAAGAAATAGTGCAGAATCGCCCCTCTAGGGATTTGCATCTAGACATTAGCACAAGACAAACGTGTATACTTTATATACAAACATGTATACATGTACACAAAGGAAGTATACTCACGAAACAACATGAAGCAATATACATATCATAGATGATTGTATACATACACATGCCTCCAGACGTCATACAAACAAGGACAAGAGGGACCTCTTAAGGACAGCTTTTCCCGATCCTGGGCTATTGTTGGAGATGTGGGGTATGAATCCCACCACTGCTAATTTTCAGAGAAGTAGCGACTTCCAGGTTCTTAGTCATTTAAGTTTATCCCACTGTCACTATTTTCTGCCCCTAAGATGAACTACATGTGCTTTAGGATTCATGAACACTGGAATGTGGTAAATCCGGAGCAGCACCAATTAAAACGTAGGCTAACGAGAATTCTCCCTCAGTGGCTGAATCACTAAGATACATGGTGTGTGCTTCTGCGACAACCACCACTACGACTATTAAGCCTTTGCAACAGCACACATGGAACCGGAGGACATCACACTAACTAGAGTAAGCCAAGTCCAAAAAGATGAACGCCACACAGCCTGGCTTGAGTGTGAAATTTCGAGTGATTCAAGACATAGAATAGTGATGACCAAAGACTTAGAGAAAGATAACAGAGGAGTGGAGGTGAAAAGACACAAGAGGAAGGAGAACTGTTGGATGGTATGGAGGCCATAGTTAATAATGAATATATAGACGAGCTTAAAGAGTCATTCTAAAGCTTTTACCACAAAAGGCATGTGTAAAGTGATTGATATATGAATTAACTTGCTTTAATCATTCCACAAAGTATACATATATCTAAGTTCCATATTGCACTCCATAAAGTTTATTTGCTAGCTAAAAAATAATATATATATATATATATGTATAATTATATAAAATTATATAAATAAAATTATATATATACGTACCATATTGCACTCCATAAAATTCATTTGCTAGCTAAAAAATAAAATAATATTTAAAATGTAAGTCAAATCCCTATGTCTATGAACTATTTATTTCTAATACACCATAGAATAAAAATTGAAAAAAAAATATACCTTAAAGATATGTGTTTAGGCTCTCCTAGCAGAGAATGTGTCCTTGGATCACAGGTTTTCTGAACACAGACCAATCTAGAACTTGCAGAACCTGACCTATGAACTAGGTGGCCCAATTGTATGTTAGTTGTGACTAGTAAGATTACAAATAACCAACCGGAGAAATAGAGCCCTGTGGTTAGGCCCAGGGAGAACTTAGACCTCAAACAATGGACAATGAGGATAAGTGTGAAGGGACCAAAAGCACAGCATGACCAAAAGTCAAAGTCAGGAAAGCTCCAGCAACAATCAGGCCCGAGCTGAGTTCTAAAGAGGGCTGTGGGTATGCAGATGTGTGTCATGATTCCAAGGGTCTCAGATACAGCTTCGTGTACCTGAATTCACCCCTAAGAAATAGGGAAGCACAGGAGGCTCCCAAATGCAGATAGGCCTCAGCATTAACCTCCTAGACGTTACTTCTCCATGATTTCTTTTTCCTTTCAAGACCTGGTTCAGGTTCCAGGCTCTTTAGAATCAAGAAGTATTAGTGAGCTCTCCTATGAAATCTGACAAATCTTTTGTCCTGCTAATATTTTATACTACTTTATATTTTATACTATTAATTACATGACTTTCCTTCCAAATATTTAAACTATATAGGAGACAAAAATGTCCTCAGCTAGGCCTCCCACTCCCCCTGTAGCACAGTCATTTGCCCGGGATGATAGGAATTTGGTGTGAACTGGTCTTTTTGAGGAATACAAATAAGGTAAAGGCATTTGAAGTAGGTTACAGCAAACCTTTCTGGGGGCACACAAATGTGATCTCAGTACTTGGGAGGTAGAGACAGAAGGATCATGAGTTCAAGGTTAGCCTTGGTTGCATAGACAATTTAGGATCATCCTAGGCTACATGAAACACTGCTTAAGGAAATACAAAAGGAGGAAGAAGGAGAGAAAGAATAGATTATAGCAGAAAGTAGGATTGTTAGAGATGAAATAAGAACTAGAGAAAGGGCCTAAGAGAGGAATTTTGACCAGAAACAGGCAAAGACTACAAGAAAGTCTGCTTAGTAAATGGCTGTTGACATATACACATCACCTACTATGTCATGTCAGCCATGTTAAGTCGCACATCACAGTACCATCAAGAAATACTGAGAATAAGTTCCAAGTGTTAAGTTTTTCAGACTGTTGAAACTTACTCTTTTAAGGCCCAAAATAAATCTCTCACAATTAATTCATAATGCACATTAATTCTCCTGTGATGTATATCACTTATTCTTTACAGTATGGTGAGCCTGTACAAAATGGACACAGACAATCCCTATTTATTCCTAGTTATCCAAATGATTACCAGCTCCTACTAGGTGGTACTGCCTGTTGGTCCTAGCTACATCTGTTCTGCTACCTGGTGTCACAGAACTGCTGAGTGAAGAAGGAGTGTATTTAAAGAAACATGACAACTATTTCTCTTGTAATTTACCAGCTTCTCAAAGTTTTCTCACTAACTAATCTTATCTGCAGGGTTAAGTTTTATCAGAAGTCTGCACACTGTTTTGTAAAAAAAGCAAACTAACTTCAAGCTTAAGAGCCAGTCTCTGTACCAGTATTTAACTCTTCCGTTGTGTTTTCAAAGCGGCTGTAGGCAATACATAAACAGATGCATGCAGCTGTGTTTCAATAAAACTTTATTTACAAGGCATATGGTGTGCCAGATTTGTCCTTCAGGTGCTAGGGTTTTCCAATACCTGTTTTAGATTATTGAAATTACCAGAACTGAAATTTTGAAGTAGAAGGATTTGACTACTAGTTGACTTTATAATAGAAATAAGACACATATTTTCCCATGTAGAGAAATTCAATTCATCTAACTTGATTGTACTTAGATTTTTTTTTTTTAAAAAAAATGGATCCAGATAATTTTTTTTTTATCAGATAGTAACTGCTGTGTGTGCTGACCTCCTTCCTTAACCTCTTATCCGAGGACTGCTCTTGTCTGGCCTCTATCTTCCTCTTTCCCCATTATTCCTTGTCCTGCACTTTGCCCTGGTCTGTTACTGCAAGGCCTTGACTTCAGGAAATTAGCAATGTCATTAGCCAGCCAGTCTTGGGGGAGAATTATCAATTTATGAGTACTGTACCTTTAAAGCAATGAAACAACTGTTGCTTGCATGGAATCCTATGCCAAGTAAACTTCAATTACTCTCCCCACTTCCTGATTTCTAAATGAAACAAGTCTGTAACATCCTTCCATATTCATCACATCCTGTATATGTGCACAATGTATTAAATTTTTGAGATTTACAGAACAAAACAAACTATGTCTCTTTAGCTTCAGTTTTCACCAAAGATAAAAATCTCGACAATGTTATACCTCTTAAAAGATATATTTATTTTATGTGTATGTGTGTTTGCTTGGATTTATGTATGTGTGCTATGTGTGTGCAGTGCCCAGAGAGGCCAGAGAGGACATTTTACTGGGTAGAATTATACCCCATAGAACTGGAGTTACTGATAATTGGGAGATGTGTATATGTGTTCTGGGAAAAAACTTAGGTCCTTTGGAAGAGTAGCAAGAGATCTTAAACACTGAGTAATCTCTCCAGCCCCAAACTGCTTTTATTTGTTTGATTGGTTGTTGGTTTTGGTTGGTTTTGTTGGTGGTGATGGTTTGTTTCTTTGTTTTGTTTTGTTTGTTTTGCTTTGTTTTGTTTTGTTGGTTTTCTTGGTTTTTTGGGGGGGTGGTTTTTTTGTTTGATTTGGGTTTTGTTTGTTGTTGTTGTTTTTCTTTTCTTTTCTTTTCTTTTTTTTTTCTTTGGTGGTGGAAGGATTCAACTGTGTAGCTCTGGCTGTCCTGGAACTTGCTCTATAGTTCAGGCTGGCCTTGAACTCCAAAATCCACTCTGCCTCCAGAGTGTGGGCCTGTGCCACCACTCCTGGCCAAAATGCAGATGTCTTTCAAAGACCAATTACATAAGTACAACCAGAAGACATTTCTGTGAGAACCAACTGTTCTTTCGCCCTCGGCCACTTCATACGTAAGGCTTCTTTACGTGACAAGACTTTCAGACAGCTTTCTGTTTGTTGCTGTTTTCATGCTTGGTCTCTTTTTCTGTTTTAACATTTTGTTCATTCATTCTTGATAGTTTGAGACATTTAGACAGTGGATTTTAGTCATTCTCTCTCTCTCTCTCTCTCTCACACACACACACACACACACACACACACACTCACACACACATTCTTCTCTCTTATCTCCTTCCCACTCACTCCCACTGAAATCCTTCCTTTGTCCCAACAACTCTTCTTTCTACTTTCATGTCTTTGTTTTCATTGTGTTGCTGTTGTCTTGGGGCTTGTTTATTTGTTTGTTTGTTTCTCATGTATGACCCGCTGAGTTCATTAGGTTGCTCTCATGAGCATGGGGGGGGGAGAGGTTATTTACTAAAGCATAGGCTACTTTTCAGTGGGTACTCAACTGAAGAAAATGACACCCTCCAACCCCAGTAACCATCAGCTGCCACTGACATCCCAAGGGTTAGGACATTATGACCCTCTTCGCCATCCTTGTTTAATGTGGACATGCCAAATCTTGTGCAGGTATTGTACAGCGTCAGGGAGTCTTATGCAGTGCATTGTGGGGTCAGAAGTCAATGTCAAGTGTCTTCCCTATTGCTTTTCACTCTGCAACATAGTTTTGGGGACAAGGTCTTACTGAACTTGAAACATACCAGTTGGCTACACTAGCTGACCAGCAGGCTTCAACAACCTACCCGCCTCTGACCTATGATGGCAAAACTACAGTCACAGACATACTCCACAGCGTCCAGCTTTTATATGAGTGCTGTGACTTCCAACTCAGGTTATCTCCTTGCACAGCAGACCCAGCTTCCAAGTCCCAGCATCTAGGTCCTTAAAATTTCTCGTTCTGCATACTAAGTCCAGTGCTAGTCACTCCAGGGTGCAAGGTAATTGTACAATGGTTTCATTTCAGGAGGAAGAGGATTTGGGTTCACTTCCAGGTCTTGCTTGTTAAGATTCTAAAACAAGTCTTGCTGAAAGCAAGTTTGAAAATTAACGAGGCAGTGGGTTTTTTTTTTGGTTGTTATCTAATTTCTACAAAACATACTGTGCCAAATCTCAGAGGCTCCAAACATGAATTATTCTTTGGGTATAATTTTTAAAATTAGCAAAGGCTTGATAAGAAACTCTTATCTTCTATTCCCTGTCCCATTACATGGGGCTGAGGATGCAGGACAGTCCGCCCAACTGATGGGCAGTGAATATGATTGCTCAATGTGGGTGTCAGTTAGAATACTCAGCTTCCCTCCTTGTGGGCCTCTCCATGTACCATCTGGGCTTATTGATTGCATATGGCTATGCTTGAAGGGAAACTGTTTCCTATTCCTCCCAGAAAATAAGGCTAGAAATGCCACATTACCATCTCCATCATATTCTGTTGAGAGGACTCAGGACCGTCTGGGCTTAGGTTCAAAAGATCCCTTTCAATGAGTGGTAGGAAAAGAAGCAAGAGGCTAGAACTTGCAACCATTGAGACTGGTCATGGTTTTATAGCTCCTACAATACAAATTTTACTCCAAAAAGAAATAAATCAAAATCTAACATTTTTATCTCTTTTCTAAAAGATGGAGTCCAGCTACAATGCCCTCTATTTTTTTCCCCTCTGAATAAATGTGTTTAGACACAGGAGCTTTTTTTAAAAAACTATTTATTTATTTATTTATTTATTTATTTATTTATTTATTTATTGAATGTATGTGAGTACACTGTCATTCTCTTCAGATACACCAGAAGAGGGCATCAGATCCCATCACAGACATTTGTGAATCACCATGTGGTTGCTGGGAATCGAACTTAGGACTTCTGGAAGAGCAGTCAGTGCTCTTAAGTGCTGAGCCATCTCTCTATCCGCAGTACCCTCTTTTGATCCCCGCCATACTCTCACTCCTTATGAAAAGGGAAGGAATCTGAGATTTGTTGGGTATCCATTGGTCACAAGACCCATGATAAGCGAACTTTTGTTTAACATTCTCCAGTGCTTTTGAGATGTACTTTTTCCATAATTCTAACATTTCTAAATTGTACATTTTACAGTCTATGACAACTGGAGGTCATGTGGCAGTCTTGCATGTAAGTATTTGGCTGTGATTGTTCATATTTTTATCACTTCACCGAAGTTTAATTGCTATTTAAAACAGCTTCTGAAATATTACACTATAATTTGGCACTGAAGCAAAAATGTATCTTGTAAGCCAAAAGTCATGAAGCAGCGCCATCCGTGAGGCAAATTTTGACACTGAAGGTATAACCACAATTTTATATGTTTTTGCAAAGTGGCAATCTGAGCTTTGCACTCAGATAGAAATACATAACAAATAAATGAAGGTGTGTCATGTTTTATTACTGAAACACATGCAGAGGGATTGCCTATCACACTTGAAGCCAGTACCTAAAGGCAGAGAAACTGCTAGATTTGTTCAGAACAGATGACAGAAAGCAGGAAGCAATAGAAGGCTTTTCTAGTGGCTTGTACAGGACTATCAAAACATTCTGTCATAGTTTAATTGGTCTTGGGGTTTTGTTCTGTCTTATTGGTATTTTTTTTAATATGTAGCTTGGGTGGTACGCTGTCTGGTTTTTATGTCAACTTGATACAAACAAGAGTCATCTGAGAGGAGGGAACCTCAGTTGAGAGCATGCCTCCATTCAATTAAAGTTTAGGCAAGCCTGTAGGACATTTCCTTAATTAGTGATTGATGTGGAAGGGCCCAGACCATTGTGGGTGGTGCCATCCCTCAGCTGTGGCCTGGGTTCTATAACAAAGCAGGCTGAACAAGCCATGAGTAAGCCAGTAATCAGCACCCCTTCATGGCCTCTGCATCAGCTCCTGCCTCCTGGTTCCTTCCCTGCTTAAGTTCCTGTCCTGATTTCCTTCAGTGATGGACTGTTACCTAGAAATATAAGTGAAATAAACCCTTTCCTTCTCAACTTGATTTTGAACAAGATGTTTGTCACTGAAGTAAAAGCCCTAGCAAAGACAGATGGGATGAAATATCATGAGAGAGAAAGAGGTGGGGGGCCAGTGTAAAACATCTGAATTTTCCTTGATTAAGAAGGCTGAGGCTCTGATGGCTCAGAGAAATTAAGCAGCTGGGCTCATTGCAAAGCCCACAAAGGGGGAACCTGTTGTTGCCTTCAGTCTCCCAGATGATGTTTCTCAGTTGTAAGGCAGCCCAGCTTGGTTCTAGAAAGACAGGATGCTGCCAAAAGTCAGACCCAATCCTTGTAGCTCCACCAAACTTCAACAGCATGAACAAAAAGTATTAACGATGTCTCAAATCAAACTCTTTAAGGGTAGCGAATGAGAAGTGCTTATTTGTGTACACTGTTTTTAAGGTCCAAGTTAATCAGTCACTGTGCTGAAATGGGAGTAATTTACGTTATTAAATGTGTTCCAGTGCTTGTGGGCACTAGTAGATTTTGGGAAGGTTTCCCTAACTGTTATTTTAAGATAGTACATTAAGCATTCCTTGGCATCTTGCAGAAGTAAGCCACAGTTTTACCCTGTATTGTTCATTGAGTGCAAAAGTGTGCCAAGGGTTTTCTGTCCTTTCCCTTGCCTGGGCCAGTGCCATGTTGGGAAAGTACAGGCAACAGTGAGGGACAGTCTCCCTCTTCTTTACTACAATGGCCAAGATAGGAGAGGAGTCCCCAGACTGCCTCTGCTATAATGTGAGGATCATGTCACTTCTTACATGGTCCTTTTTAGCTATGCCATGTTCATGTGTCAAAAAGACTATACTAAGTAATTAGGGCTGGTACTCTGATGCATAAAATACACTCCCCTTCTCTATGGTGTTTCTTTAGCTAGAAGAGATATTGGGCAGAATTCCCTGCTGTAACTATAAACAGCAACAAGTGCTCCTCTATCTCTTTGATCCTCAGGAATCTTGCTCTTACTAGTGTACAGGACATTGTGAGTCATGGACTCTCTGTCTGAATGTGTCTCCGTGCCCCAGGAACTGCCTGACGTTAAGAGCAAAGGTTGTGTGACATTCTTTTTTCATGTATCCGGTGTTTAGTATAGTACCTGAGATAGCAATCAAGAAATGACATTGAGGCTCTAAGAAGTAGTACATGACTCAGTCCCAGTCTTGTACTGCAGAGTGGACCTCTGGGAGACAAGGTCAGCCTGTCCACATACTGAGTTCTAGGATAGCCAGAGCTATATAGTAAGACCCCTTCTTGGACCGAAGAGTGCTATCCTGCAGCGGCAAAGATGGGTCAGCTACTAAGCACACATTCTTCTTCCAGTTCAGTCCCCAGCACCCACATGAGCTGGATCACAATCACTTGTCACACCAATTTTAGGGACTCCAATGCCCTTCTGGGGCTTTTGTAGGTTTTGCACTCATGTGTGTGCACATGGATGTGTGTGTGTGTGTGTGTGTGTGTGTGTGTGTGTGTGCATGCATACACATATAAAACAATAAATTCTTTTTTAAAAACCCCACTTCCTTAGCAATGAGCTCCAGGTCTTGACTGCAGTGCTGACCCATTCCCAGTACCCATCTCCAGAATACCATAGCCAATTCCATACAGGTTCCATCAAGTAGTACTAATGTGCCCCAGCTTCTCTGTGCATGAGTTCTCCCATTTGGAAGTGGAAAGAATTATCATATCAACCACCAAGCTATGATGAGGCTTCAAAAGACTCATGAGAACCCCATTTTTGCATGACAGTGTGCCACAAATATGAGCTGTTATTATCCCTTCTCTTCAGTGTACCCTGATTCCCTCATCAAAACAGAGATAATAATAGTAGTCCTTCCCCACAACCTCTGTCATTTCCTTTGGGCCCTGACAGACTGAAATGCAATTAAATGTGTGAAAACACTTTGGAAGTTAAATACTGCATGGTAACGTAGGGCAAGGGCTGCTAGCTGTCTGTCCTTAGCAGAGAGCTGGTCTCAAGAACCTGGGCTGCAAGTCAAGGAGGTTGTATCTCTGAACTGCTGGCTGCAGGTGTGTGTGTGTGAATGGTTTCCCTGGATGCATTTGATGGGTCCAAGATTACATAAAGATGGGAAGGAGACATCTAAGTGAGAAATAATAAGGTTTAAACCCTGTAGCCTTGCAAATCAGTGAAATTTCAAACGTCATACTTTTGGACATCTGGGCTCTATTACCTGAAATCCTATTAAATCTTCAGCTTTATAATTCTGCATGGAAACTGGTAAATTGCAAGATCCTGCTGATGGCCACCAGCCAGTTCAAGCAATTAATCACAAGAGTCCCCTAGTAGGTTTGTACTTCATGCCAAGTGGATTATTTGAGGGGAAACAGTGTACACAAAAGAAAGCGCCCAGTCCTCACAGTTTCATAGCAACACACTTTGTAGCTCTGCCCACACAGAGAAATTATCTGTTATCATTAAGACATCCAAGCCTCATAACTTTTTCCTCAATGGAAATTAGTATTCACTAGCCCAGGAAACATCTCCAGATCTCATTAACTGTAACACAGAGTATAACCTGCTGATTCCAGTTTAGGCAAACCAAGCCCAACCCCTTCCCCACCCTCAGCATGTTGTCATGGGAGGAGGGGGTGTGGGAAGGCTCAGTCTGAGTGGAGTGCTTTTTTGTTCCCCCCATTCTGGTCTGCCTCCACTACTTGCATCTGCCCCTTGTGTCCAGGCTGAAAACCCAAAGGCCAAGTACTGTAACCTTGGATCCTGACTTCAGAATCCTGCCAGAGAGAGACTCCAAGCTGGAATAGTTCATAACAAAGGATCTATTTCCCCTGCGGTTTCTTACTTGGTTTTACCAAGTCCAGGGGGGTGAAGTAAACGGTCTGATCTTCTACACTTCAGAGCATTTATAAGGTTTTCCTTAATTACCATTTTGTGATTCTGGGAATGTGTAGGGAAGCAGAGAGGAAGCCTCAAGCCACACTGAAGAGAACAGGAAGGAGGCAGGTGTGGACAAGAAGAAATTTACAGGATGAGTGGCAGCACAGGGCGTTCCCCTCGCTGCATCACTTTCTTTTTGGAAGCCAGCTTGCGCAATCTCTGCCTTCATTTTCTCCTCTACACTGGAATAGCCACTCAGCTACTACATTTACATGTACTTTTACTTACATGTGGGCATGCAAATATAAATGAGGTAAAATTAAAGCTAGAAGTATTTTTTCCACGGACTGGAGAGATGGCTCAGAGGGCGAAGAGCACTTGCTGTCAAATGTGAGAACCCGAGTTCAACTCCAAGCACCACCATAAAAAGATAAGCATGGCACTACTATACCTGTAACCACCAATGCTATAGAATGTGGACCCAGGCAGATCTCTGATGCTATCTGGACAGCCAGTCTAGCCAGCGAGCTAGACTCAGGCAGAGAGCTTCAAGGAATAAAGTGGAAAGCAGTAGAGTAGGACACCAGACATCCTCATGTACCCTTCACACGAGTGCATGGATACATGTATCTGCACATACTCTCATATGATCACATATAGTGCACATACTGCCGCCACCACTAACACACACACACACACACACACACACACACACACACACACACACACACCTCCATCAGTCACTGCTACAATAGGAGATTGGAAAGCCCTCAGACCTAGCTAGAGTGTGGTCCTTGTATTAGTAACACCAATGTGGTCCATGTCCTAGTGACACTGGTATCAGCCTAGAGTTTGTAGATCAGCAATATGCCATCCTGTGATTCATCACTCATTGAAAGTTAAGAAGCACTCGCTGTGGTACCCTCTGCTTTAAGAGTATGTGCTGATGTTCATCATTGGCTGTCACCTCTGTTTGTTTTCTTTTAGCTTGCATAGCACTGTTTCGTGGAGAGGCTCTTCTAGGCCCTGTTGAGACTACGCATTGAAAAGGAGAAACACTAAGTGTGCCTTGTAGACTCCCATAGAAGGGTACTTTTTCTCTTGAAAAAACTTCAGACACTGGAAAAAAAAATTTTTTAATCATTCCTTTCTAAAGAAGAGAATCTGAGGTAAGGGTCCTTTTCTGTAAAAGGTGGTGTTGGATTGGCCAACAGGGAAGCTCTTGACATTAAATAAAGTGAAATAGTGCAAACAAGCAAAGAATAGATGAACGAAAAGCGAAGAAAAAGCAAGCAGGGAAAAAAGAAAACCTGAGTTTGCTCAGACAGTTGGCAAGCCACCGAGCAAGGCTCCGTGTTCTGTGATGGAATAAGCTGGGTTACAGAAGCTGGGGTACAGAAGCCAGGAGACAAACTAGGAAGCAATACCTCAGAATGCTCCCGACCCGCTGGCTGATGTTATAGAGGAGAAATTTCAACAGCAACTGGGACTAAACTTCAAAGTATATTCCTGTGCTCTCACTTTGATTCAGTGTTGCTACTACCAGTGGAGTGAGTTTTTCTATGAAAGGTTCTATGGGCTTTTAGCATGGCTGTCAGAGTATACCGACTTGGGACACTTACCTCTGTCCAGTGCAAAGGATGGAATCACTGGGGTTACTGCAGACAAATTGGCTGTTCAGATGCATCCGTGCTGAGAGCAGAGGGCAGGGTGGTCCTTTGTCCCAAAAGTGCATCCATTCATATTTGTGTGGTACAAGGTGATCATCGACTACTCTCGGCTGTTATCTGGTTCACTGTAGCTATAGATCAGAGGAGAGTTTTGCTATTCTAGGGGAAGTCATTTCTAAAGACCTAAGGCAACAGATACCCTAAATACACATAGACTTTTAGATAGGTACATACAGTGAAATCCCTATCCCACTTTTCAACAGAGAGTAAGAGTTGGCAGTCCACCCCAACTCCTTCCACTCATACCTGAAGGAATTGCAAACTTTGCTCATTCAGCTTTCTTCATACATTCATTTGAAAATTCATTCTCTCCTTCAAACACATCAACAGCAACTTTCATATCCCCCACATTTTTCTCCCATGGCACAAAAAGAGACAAGTAAGAGATATTTTTTTCTCTGAAGGAACTTGAGGGTCATAGCAGTTTCCAGAGAGTCACTTACACTATAAATACTACCATCCCTGAAACATGATCAGAAATTCAAAACCATGACCCTCCTCTACAAGGAATGAATCTACTATCTTCCATTTGGATTACAGCAGTATGTCCCAAGTTCCCTGAAAGACTTCTACACTCCATGAAGTACGTACCTAGAGACAGACACATCAACAAGTGTTGCTAGTACAGAATACAGCAGGACCTAATATAATGTCATCATGTGTATTCAAAACCTCACAAGTCCTATACCCTCAAAGCAGTGTAGAACACTTCATACAGTGTCCAAAGGAATATGTGCATGCTGAAGTCTGCAGGAAGCATGAGGTGCTAGAAGGATGTGACATGTCCAGATCCCCGGAACCTTACGTAAGTTAGATAGCTTGCACAGATCTCAAAGTCTGTCCTGCCTGCCCTAGTCTACAACCCAACATTGGATCACTGCTTTGTATTACATCCAGGATTCTTGTTATTTTGTTATATGAAAACAGCAAAGCTGTAAACCACATTTTCCCACAGCCGATACCACTTTTCTCTGTCTGAAGGACAAATAACTACTCTTTAAATACTGGGGGAAAGACGTGGGTGTTTCATGGTCTTCTGCCAAACTGGCTTCATGAGCATAACTGTGGCTCTTGTGAAACATAGCTTTCCAATCTTCCCCCTGGACATTCTGAACCAGAGGGAGAGAACTAGGCAAAGCAAAAAAAAAAAAAAATTGAGAAGCTCCCTGAGGTGAGTCTCACGCAGGCAAGTTGGAAGACATGTGGTGCAAATGTCAGCTTTTAAACCCTGGAACCTGGAGACACAATTTAACCTGCGTGCATCAAGTGTTGATTTCTGAAAGGTTTGCTTTAGTTTTGTTTTTTCCATAGTCAGACTTCTACACTTAAGGGATAAAGCAATGGCTCAGTGATTAAAGTACTCACTGCTAAAGCATGAGGATCAGAATCCAGGTAAAGCTGGACAGTGTGTACACATCTGTAATCCCAGTGTTACTATGACAAGATGGGAAACACAGAAAAGACAGTCACTGGAAGTTTGGGAGAGAGCTAGCCAGGCAGATGCAGCCACGGACTACAAGAAACTTGTCTCATGCAAGGTGAAAGTCGAAGACTGCTCATTTACTTACCCAGCACACATGCTTGGCTTATGTGCACTGAAATTCACATAAACACAGTCTCTCTCTCTTCCTCTCTCTCCCTCTCCTCCCCCTCTCTCTCACATGCACACACAGAGCAAAAGAGAGAGATTTTGAAAATTTTTTAAAAATTAATAACATACGTTTCATGACACATAGTAATTTTGTATATCTGTGGGAAACACTGTGGTAAACTGAAATGTACACAGAATAATCAAAGCAAGGTAACTAGAATTAGCTAAACGTACAGTGAATTCTCAGCCACATAGTACTGAGTAACAGTCCTATATGTAACAGGGGAATATGGAAACAAAGCCAGTGTCTTTCCACCCTGCCTTGCTCACCCCTTGCCCTCCTGCCCAGAACAGAGGAAAAAAGGAGAAAGCTCAGCATGCCTTCAACACATTCTTTCCTTCTTGATATTTTCAAATAAAGGAGAGTTTCCTCCACAGAACTCCCTTCAGAACTCCCCAGAGTCCATGAGGACTGCAGAGTCAGGCAGCAGAAACCCTCTCCCTCTTATCATATCAGGAGCCAATCAAATTCTAATAGGAAAGGAGAAACTATGCCATAAAGGAATAATGGTGACAAAAATCCTTCCATCCCGTGTTAGTGTTTATGTAATACGTCTGGAACAAGCAAGCACTTGGGCACATCTTAGACAAATCAAGAAATAGCCTGGCCTAAAGGTCACAGCCTGTCCTGAATCACTTATTTCTCTATACCTGGCTTATTTCATTTGTAGAGAGAAGTTTGTGTCCCCACTTAACTTGGTTGCTACAAAGTACAGCTAGGTTCTGAGTGTGATGCTAGGGCAGACGGTGAGTACCTGGCTACTGATACTTTTTACTGTTATTGTCAGGCCATTTGTAAACTGTGTTACTTAATGATCTCTATGGAAACAGAATACCATCAAATGACAAATTTGTGTGTGTGTGTGTGTGTGTGTGTGTGTGTGTGTGCAGGTGTATATATTATTTAATGGTATATATGCACATATGTGTGTATATGCATGCATGTGTATACATGTATACAAACACATATTAGACACATACTTAGTATAGAAAGAGGCTCAATTAATTATAAAAACTGCAGTCTCAAGATCTACAAGCTTGAGAAAAAAAAAAGTATAGTTGCACTCGGAGTCTGTATCTAAAGGCAGAAGACAACCAATGTCCTAGCAACAAACAACAGAAAACATGAGTTATTCATTACTCAGTCCTTTGCCTATTCAAATCTGAGGCCTACCCACATTATGGAGGGCCATCAGCTTTTCCTCACTTGCCAACTCAAACAGTAATCTCTCACATAAATATCTTTATAGAGACACTAGAATAATGACTAACTACATATGTGGACACCCTGTAGCTCAGTTTGAGTGGACACAAAAAGCTAACCTTTACAGCATGATGGCTTCCACCTTTCTAGGACACATGAGAAGTTACAGGATAGAGATATAGAGAGATAGAGATAGAGATAGAAATAGAGATAGAGATAGAGAGACAGAGACAGAGACAGAGAGACAGAGAGATAGATATAAGAGAGAATCTGACCTCCATCCTCACATAGCTAGAGGGTAAAACCATAAAACCAATTCCTTAATCATATTCTCAGTGAGGGGAGTACCCTTTAATCTCTCATGGACAAGGCGTGGTAGAAATGAAACCACTACCCCCACAACCATATAGCCTGGTAGCAAAGCTTACCTTTATGGCCACATAAGTTGTCATCCTTTGTCCTCTTATCCTGTACCTTCTTCCAAGCATACTAATTAATTAATTGAGTGTACCTGTCTAAATCATCTGATCTTGATTTTTCTAATGGCGTGCCTGTGAGGGTTCTAGAAGTTAGGCGTGATTGGTTTTAAAGATTTTGATTGCATTGAATATAAAAATCAACTAAGATGAGAAAATGATGACTAGAAGAGGGGTTTGAAATTGGCCTTCTTTCCTGTGCAGACGAGAGGCCCACTTAGGTTGGTTTTTATCTTGACCTATTTTGAGAGTGATATATTTGGCTCACAACCAAGAATAGAAAATAAGCAAAGATCTGTGTCTGCTAAAGCAACCTCAGCACATTTGACATTTCAAGCTAGAGAAGTCTTTGTTTATCTCCTACCCATTCTTCGGTGTCTAGCATTGTTTTGACCTCCACTCTCTAGATGCTAGTAGTAACCTCTGTGAATAATGACTAGAAATATCTTCCACACAGTGCCAGTTGTCCCACATGGAACAAAACTGTACTCATTTGAGAACCACTCATCCATGCTGTGAAAGACTATAAACTGTTAAAAGAGAAATGAACTACCTTTCTATAGGTAAAACCTCATCTACAGCACCCCATAGCTAGGATTAGTGTTTAATAAACATTCTTTTACACCACACAATTGCTTGTTTCTCTCTTCTATTCCTATTGGAGTTAGAAGGGTCTTTTCCCCCTAACATTCATTTCTTCTTACAGTCAGTGGTTAGAGCAGATCTGGTTTCTGGGCTCAGCTTTATGCATTCTAGCCACAGGTCAGTGACAAACTCATGTACCTGCCCACCTCTCTCGATAATCAAGGGTGATTATGGAGACCCTTGAAACGGCACTGGTGTTCCAGGAAGTGATTGTCTATAAAGTCTTAGTCAGTCCACAGTGCCTGCTCAGTAAATCTTAGACTTGCTTATTGACTGTTATTTTGGACAACA
Source organism: Rhabdomys pumilio (assembly GCA_030674055.1). Classification (NCBI taxonomy): domain Eukaryota; kingdom Metazoa; phylum Chordata; class Mammalia; order Rodentia; family Muridae; genus Rhabdomys; species Rhabdomys pumilio. The sequence continues at coordinate 14,582 of JANHMN010000084.1, read as the reverse complement.
GCAGAACTAACTCACACCTGATAGAAATTACAAAAACATATCCAGAAGCAATTCAGACCCACCCCCAAAGACCTCAAACTTAACTTGCATGAAAAACACATTCATTCTTTCATGAAGACATGTCCCTTTCTTTCCAAGTAGAAGACTTTTCCAGGAAGAAGTCTTATTTGTTCCTTTACTATCCTGAAATGTGGAGTTACCTGACATAGTATCTTTTCTCTGAACATGCCAAGCCTTCATTCATCCCTTGTTTCTGGGGTGAAAGAAGGTAACCCTGAAAACTTATATCGAAAATCTGTTCCCGAACCTTCTGCCAAGCTGCCTGTTGCCTGCCAGGCAAGTCACGGCCTGCCTTTGAAGTGTCAGAATTTCTCTTCTTCGGACAACTGTCTGAATGTCTGCTCTAATCTAGAGGAGAGTGGAACCAAAGCACAGGGATTGTGGTCTTGGAAGGCAGCAATAGAGTGCAAAGACCCAACATATGGGCATTCTGTTTCTTTCTTTAGCCCTTGAACATGGAGATATCTGTGCTTCTGATTTTCTATGGAACTTTGGGAACTTGTGAATAATAAAACAGTAGACGCTCATCAGTTCTCTCTTATTTGCTAAAAGCATGGTGTGACATGCATTTCTTATGAGCTCATTTCGTCATCAAGGCCACCCAGTGATGTGGAGAGTATGTTACCTATTTTAAAGATGAAGCAACTGAGTTTTCAAAAAAGAAATGCATGGTTTTTATATCACACAGCTGGTATGTGAGGAGCCTGGGAGGTGAGCAGAGATGAGCCAGAACCCGAGTTCTAGTCAGTGCTCTTCATCACTGGGGTTGAGAGCTTCGCTGTTTATCCCATACTCTGGACTAAATGTGATTGAGTCCAAGTGTGCAAACTTAAATGCTAGATTAAACAACCCCCAAAATGAGTCTTCATCAACATCATTTCCATCTAAATTTCACAACTATACATTAAGCACTTACTATATATCTGATACTGCATAACATTTAAATAATATGCAAAGAAGACAGGGCAGCATCCTCAAAAGGCTGAGGCAGAGGTTGAGGCATTGCTTATTAGTAGGATGCTTGCTAGGCATATACAAGTCCTGGAATTATAATTATAATACTTGAAGCGATAATTATATTACATGAAGTGTTTATAGGGGATTTGGTGGTAGAAGTTTCAGAAGCTATACTATCACACAGGATGGAGTTCTTGACTGTATCTAGAAAGGAGGAAAAGTTTATAAAGAATGTGATTCCTGGAGGAGGAGGTCCTGAAAGATGTAGGAGTTAATATTCACAGTGTCAGAGGTATGAAAGAAAGCATCAGAGAAGAAAGAAACCATGTGAAAGATAGCCTAATTCCCACTGACCAGAGCTGAAGGTGCCAAATACAAAGTGCATCTTTTTTTCAGTTTTACTTTAAATTTTTGTCTTCTTTTTAAATTTACTATATAATCAAGAATAACATTAACCTTCTGATCTTCCTGTCTCCCCTTTTCGTGAGATTATAGACGCATACTACCACACTGGGTTTATGCAGTGCTGGGGATTGAATCCAGGTCTTCATTAATACTAGGCAAGCTACTGTACCTACTGAGCTACAATCCTAAGCCCCATTCATGTCGAGGATGCACGGGAGTATGTATCTCATTGTTTGTGCACACACACGTGTGAAGTCCAGAGGTTGGGGTTGCATGTCTTCTACTCATTTTCATCGTATTTGTGAAGCAGATCTCACTGAACCTGGATCACATAGATTAGCTAGACTGGCTGGCCAGTGAGCTCCAGGGATCCTCCTGCCTCTGACCTGGGCCCAGGACTGACATGATAGACATACACTATACACCCAGCTGTTAGCCATTTGTTTTTGTTTTTGAAAAAAAAGTCTCTCTGTGTAGCACTGGCTGGCCTGAAATTTGTTTTTTGAAGCAAGCTGAACTCAAACTCATAGATACCCACCTGTCTCTGCCTTCTGAGTGTTGCGATTACAGACATCCACCACTATGCATTAAAAAAAAGAAAGAAAGAAAGAAAGAAAGAAAGAAAGAAAGAAAGAAAGAAAGAAAGAAAGAAGGAAAGAAAGAAAGAAAAGAAAAAAACAAAACAAAAAAAATAAACCTCAGCTATGTAGGAGTTGGGTTCTGAACTCAGGTCCTCATGCTTAAATGACAAGTACTTTATCGACTGAGACACTGCTCCAGCTCCTTTTAAGTTATTTTGTTTATTTTCTGTTGTTCTGTTGTTTTCAAAGACAAAGTTTATTTGTGTAACAGCATTAGTGTCCTAGTATCATTAGCTCTGTAGACAAGACTGCTGCAGTACTGGAATTAAAGGTGTGTACCACACACCTGGCGTAGGTTCAGATTTTAATATAACTTGTAGCAGGATTTTTCCCTGTCTAACTAACTTACATATTACTACAACAAGAAGCCTGTGATTGGACAGGGAAAAAGGAAGCAGAGCAAAGACTTGCAGAGATAGGGATCGAGACAGAAGGAGGAGGAAGCAAGATGGAAGAAGAATAGGATGATTCAAATTCTGTGTGGCTTTAAATAGCCACGGGTAGCTTATCATATAAGGATAGAATAATTGGGATAACTTGTCGAATTTAGGTGGGCAGCTTGTATCATTATCAATTGGCTCTGAAATTATTATGTGGGCATCTTGTGAATTGAGAATTTAATGATGTATAAATCTAACTGGTTAATTATAAGCTTCAAGAATTTTGATTTACTGGGTTAAGGGGAATTGTGACCACCGACCACAGGGGATAGATGGCTGAAAAGGAACTAGAATCTCTGAGGCAAGCGAACTGGAGCTGGGAAGACTGCTATCAGTCACTGATGGGGCTAGCCTAGAGGCAGAGGTGGGGAGTCCGCTGCTTGGGCAGAGAGTAGCTGGGTGTAGTGCAGGAACTTGCCATTCATTTTATTATTTCCCGCAACAATAACTGAGTACATTTTATATCCAACTTGAGTCAATGTTGACTACTTGTTTCCACTGAACCTAGTGCAACATGGTGACTTCATTAAGAGACACCAAATTCAAGAAGCATCAGCGAACAATGAATGTTGACCTAATGTGGTAGAAAGATGTAAAAGGCAGCATGACGCCACAGTGAACTTCCTCCGTTACCCATTTCTTTCCTCACAAATCACACATGTGATCGTCATATCCGAACGTCTTGTCAATCCTGAAAACCATAATGTTTCTGTGGCCTCTACTGCCTTGTGTGTTCATCTTCTATAAGAACACCTCACTGTTCTTGCTGATACAAATTAATTCCTACTCCAATTTTCTAATTCTGCCTTACAACATGCTGATTGTACTTGTGGGTAAATACAGAATCTCACTGGGAGTGTGATGGGGACAATGACTGCTCTGGGCAATTTTATTTTATATTTTATATTACAATTTTACATTAGTAAAGTAGAACACACATATCTCTGAATAGAACTTGGACCCTTGTAATCTGTATAACCTTAGGCTAGTAACACTAAGGGCCTTGATTTTCTTATTGGTGAAATGGGCAGGTTTCTTCTTTCTCGAAGAACAGTATTGGACACTGAAGTTGAAACAGCATTGAAGAATAACAGGCTAAGATTAAATCCAGGAATACAAATTAGACACATCTGCTCTCTATGAACTCTTGAACACCCAGGTAAACAACACAGCTATTTGGGTGATACACATAACTGCAATCACCCTACTAAGTTATAAGTATTATAACTCAGCGAGGCTTAATTTTTAACTGCCATTATTCCTCTCCAAATTTTATTTTGTTGGCTTTTTTCCAAGGGCATATATCTCTGATTGGAACAATAGCCTCAAGAATACTGTGCTGTCCTGTATCCATTTGCTTGATATCTATGCTATGCTTCAGGACTGTATGGCTTCCCTATAGATAGAACTGGATATTTTCCCCATGTTAGTCTCTTCTCTCTTCTCTTTTCTTTTCTCCTCTTCTCTTATCTCGTCTTCTCTCTCTCTCCCTCTGTCTCTCTCTGTCTCTCTCTGTGTGTGTCTCTCTGTCTCTCTGTCTCTCTGTCTCTCTGTCTCTCTGTCTTTCTCTGTCTCTCTCTCTCTCTCTCTTTCTGACAATGGAGTATCATCACTGTGTGAAAGCTTAAAGTACTATTTTTTCAAGTAATAACAGTGAATGCTAAGTCCCAGGATACATTAGTGAATCACTCTTCGGGAGTGTACACATAGTGAGTTTAATTTTTATTACTGTTTGTCAAAATATTTCAATAATAACATTAGTAATACTTTTACTATTTTCATTTACAGTTCATTTATTATAAACACATGCATGTATTTATATATACATTTGTTATATACACATGCATATATTATATTGTATATTACAGCATGTATAACTTTATCCTATTACTATATAATCATCATAGTCTTATTTTAATGCTCATGCAATCATCCACCTTATTAACATACTATAATTTACTTAGCTTTGGTTTCAAGAATAGATGTGTCTTGATTTTTTTTCTGTAGTATAAATAATCTCTGAGTTACAGGATTTTGCTTGTAGCTTCTTGTATCTTTTATATTTTACCTTGGGGTACCCTCCTCAGAATGAGATCACTAGATCAGGGGATATAAATCTTTAATGACTTTTAAATAAATGGATGTTATTTTTTCCAGCTTACAATGCCATGAGCAACATATTAACATTCTACTCACATTTCACCCTTATCAGAAGTTTGTGTTACTATTAGACATTTAATACACTTACAAGAGGACCTTGTGTTTTTGCATTTTTCTCACAAATAGCAAGTTTTAATCAAATACTTGCTTACAAATTGTGTATCTTATCATATTTTGCAAAGCCACCTGGACTCAAAAACCTCGGGATGCTCTTTTTTTTCTCAATAACTCCTGCTGTTGCCCAATAATTTTATGTATTAAATGAAACTAATATTGAATTTTTAGAAAAAGCCTTTATGTATACTCATAATAATGACTTATTGAGGGCCTGTGTGTGAAGAACTATAGGCAGTAGCCAGATAAAATAATGGGGAAATTTGAAAGCTGAAATGAGGATAATATATCTAGTCCAGAATTTTAAATGTCCAAGGCTGGACTAACTCTTGAATAGTTCAATGTCTAGTCAGATTTGAATGACTTTTTCTTTCTAGCCCTAAACCTTACTCAGTTTTCAATGTGAAAACTTGGGAGTTCTTAATCATACTGCTTTGAATATATCCCTCTTAGTTTTATTCAAGGATTCCTAAGGAATAAAATCACACACATACACACATACACACACGCACACGCACACGCACACGCACACGCACACTGTTTTGCTCCATTTCTAGCCTCATAGTGCCCTGGGCCAGTATAGGCACAAAGCTCTAGAACACGAGGTACAGTCTCAGCTTTCAGCCCCCTGTCATGGTGCTGAATGCCAAATCCAGACAGCCAGCTTTGCCCTCCAGTCAAGGCAACTGTTGTCTGATTCTTGAAATAGATGTCTTGTGTGTTCTGCCAACTGGTACAAGGATCTTTCATGAGTACAGGCCACCACTAATCCATCCTGAGTTGAGTAACCCACATCTTGGCTAGCCAGTTCTCTTTGACCTAAGGGTGTTAGGCTCTGTTTAAGGTCATTGCTACATATTGGTATATCAGATTATAAAGGAAATAACTAACCGTGTTCCCCCTCCCCCTCTTTTTCTTTTCTTCCTTCCTCCTTACAGTCTCGGCGGAGTATTCTCCATAATCATATGAAGCATTGCAAGCTGCTGTCCTGCCAGTGGATACGAGCATGGCCTGTTCCCCAGAGAAAGACTTACTCATGGCCCTGCCAGAAGAGATCCTTGGAGCACTGACAGATTAACCGGATCAACTGAGAAAATGCCTATTCAGTCAAGATTATGGATTTTGTGAGGAAAAAAAAATCTTAGTTTGCTGTGGATTTTCAAATGAGGTGCATAACATTCAGTGCCAACTCATTCCAAGTGGTCATTGGCAGACCGTTAGCTGGAAATTGGCTTCCAGTTTTCATCACTGTGCATAACTCAAGTTCCCCTTGGGCTCCATCTGTGCCCTTCACTACAAGTCCTGTTTTAGCATGGCAACCACTGGATTATTTCATTAAGTGTGCAGATGGCATGATGTTCTAGAAAAAAAAAAAATACAAGAGTTCTTCAATCTCAGTGGAAGGGTTCAAAATAGTGTGCCCTGGTAGGAATGTAAACATGTCTAGGTTATGTTAGTGACAATGTCTAAAGGCGTTCTGTCCAACGCTGCAGCACTTTATATAAGAACACTACACTGAGATAAAATAGCACATTTGATACATGTAGGAAAACAAGTGTTTTCTCTTTTCTTTATAAATCTTGTCTTATTTCTGGCTCAGACTGTCCAAGACCAACTCTGCTCCTAGTATCCTCACAGTTGTTTGTGGTAGCTCAGTGTAAATATGGCCACAATACTGTTAGACTTCACCTGTTGATACTTAACTGGATACCTGGATTACTTATAGCACAAAGGGAAGTAGACCCATGCCTGGTGACTGGAATATTTGAAGCCTTGGTTCTTTGTACCCAGGCACAACTTAAGACATGACATAAGGACACCCTGAACTGGATGCTTCTCTTTGGCTGATGTACACATACCCTTGTCCCAGAGAGGAGATCTTCCAAACAAACAAGAGGATGGCCTTCTTGCCATCAAAGACCATTGTAGATTGCTGCCAAGGGCAGCAGATTGCAATCTTCCCTTAGTGGTTCCACTTCCACACTTAGGAAATCTTCCCAAGGTCAAGTTTAAGTCACAGTTCTGGAGAGAAGCCACAAATGACCTCCACTGTGTGCCTAGAGAAACAACACATTCAGCCCACACAAGGTTTCTTCCCCAGTATGGAAATGATTCTTCCTTTTAACACCTCCTGGAATGTACATATGACTTAATTTTTTTAATTCTATAAACAAAGCACAGTCCTGGGAAACCGGTTCGTTCAATGATGAGTTACTTGGACACTAGGGAAGTGTTCATTCCTATGGATTGCCCCCTCGTGATACATTAGCATCTTTTCCCCAGAAATAGAAACTTGGCTGAATCAAAAACTCAGCCAACTATATTATGAACACTCCTTAACCTAACCCAAGACCAAGAGGAATCTGAGACTAATCTTTAAAATAGGTGTTTCAATCAGGAATCCTCCCATAAGCAACCAAGACATGTCATGCTGTCCCCAAGCACTGCAAGCATTCATTGTCTGTCCCCCACTTGTGGTCTCAAGAAGTGGAAAGAGCTGAGTGTGATACACATAGGGTATCTATCTACAGTGTGGCTCCTGTCAGGATGTGGGGCTAGAGAAGAGGCTTCTGATAGGGAAGTCAGAGAAATGATTGTTACCATGAGATCTGGACTTTTTACCCCCAGGTCACCACTAGAACCATCTAAACCACCATTCATCACAATTCTCCAAGAAGCTGGCATTGATCATCCAAACCCAGGCTGCTGACATTCAATCCCTATGACCCATCCATTTACCTTACTTCCTCTAGCAGGGTTTATATGCCTTCCATTCCTTTTTTTTCATTCAGAAGGCATCTGCTGAGGAACTCCACCATGTGCAAAGAACTGTACTGGGTCCACCCTAGTATACAAGGCATATTCTTCCTGTTTCTAATGAATTATTTCTTTTTCTCAAGCACTCCCCTCTTTTCCCACGGTGCAAACTGAATTGAGACACCCACACTCAGCTTTTTCACCTTGCCACAGAAACATAGGAAAATGTTCATGGCAGACAGCAGGTAGATCTCTTGCCTGAATAAGTGGGCAGCTTCATAGCACATATAGAATCTTGCTAAACAGCCAGCTAAGTTGATCAGAACTTCTCTCAGCAGCTCCTAGTTGCTTTCCTTGATGCCCACTCTAGTCCCTATACTTCCATTCTTTTTACAGACACTACTATTTATCACTATGCTGGATTCTCTGAAATGCCAATTCCATAACTACTCCTAAAGACTCAGAATTGGTTCTAATGAATCCTATAAATCCTGTCAGGTGCTGAGATATTGTAGCTGGGAATTAACCGGTATAGAAAGTGATATTCTGAGACTCCTGCTAACACCCTTGGAAAACTGAACTCACATTATAGGGCAGATGTCCACTGAATAATCAAAGGCTATTGCTGTTTTGGCTTTTGAAAAAATAATCTGTACAATTAAAAAAGAGTTGCCTCCTTTTTTCTAAGTCAGAGGAATACTGTAACATTATTGAAAGATGATGGGCAAAGATAAAAATGGGAAAAGGCAAAATGAAGGTCCTTAAAGAGCCCAGTTGAAACTGGTGTCTCTAAATATGCCTTAATGCTTGGCACAACCTACATATTTGCATATGAGCCCGTACTGTTTTCCAAACTGTCAACCTCTGTTTGAAATCATTATAGGTTAGGAAACATGGTGGTACAAAATCTGTGCATGAAATAGCAAAGCCAGGAAAAAAAATGTAGAAATGATTTCATTCACAGCCTTCAGCTTCCTTGTTGTGTTGAGATGCTTTGTGAATTTGCCCTATGGTTTCTTCTTGCTGTGCTGTGTATGTTGGGGTGGGGGATGGTGAAATTTTATCTTCCAGAAATCCAAACGTGTCTATGATGAGTTCTGTTTTGTAGGACAGAGATATAGGAAGCTAAGGGATAAATTCTTTGATATTTAAAGTCTGTAAATCATTGAGGCTTTTTTTTTTTTTTTTTTTTTTTTTTTTTTTTTTACTTAAACCTGTGCTACCCCTTTTTTATGGAAAGGCTGACACTCACAACTATATAGGAAAGTATGGACTGAAATGAACAATTACCAAGCTCTCCAGGGTGCTGAGGGGATTAGCTCATTTCAGATCCAGAACTTAATTTAAATATGCAGAGCAAATCATGCCAATAGCTTGGGACTTGCCTGAGGAGCGATAGGGACCCTATCAACTTTCTTTATGGGACGTGTCTTACCTTCAAATCTCCATCATAGCTCCTTGACATGTATAGCCACCACTTTGATTTCTACCTCCACAACACTGGTAAACATGCCAGGTTCTCTCCAGAGTCACTCTGCAGCTGCCCAAATAGAGGCATACAGTCCTCAGTACTGAGGGAAAACGTGCCATTTTTAAGATTCAAAGCTGTTGGTGGTCAGGGAGGGGGGATATCGAGGATGCCTGTGAATATAAAGTAAGTTACGAACCTCTACCAGATCCACCCCACACACCCTAAATGCTTCCTTTGTCTACAAATGTCACAGAATTAGTTTTGGATAGCAACAATAAAAGTCTCAAGGAAGTAAAGTTTTCAAGACACCCCTAGCAAGTTTTTTTTTTTTAATCAAAACCTCTCCCCCACACATTAGCAGCTTTAGTGATGTTTTCTTCCATGTTCTTTAGAGTAATTTTGCTACTTGACAACTAGACTTAAAGCTGCCATAGACTTAAAGGTCTAATCTTTGAAAGTGACAAAAATTCCTTTATTCTTTAAAAGCTGATTCTATTCATCACCTCTCCCATGGCTCCCTCCACCCCACTTTTTGCTGGTGTGTGTGTGTGTGTGTGTGTGTGTGTGTGTGATTTTTTTTCTTCTCATCTCCTTCTCTTCACACAACGCTGTAGGTATATCTCAAGCATTCTATAAAGAACTCAAGCAGGAGCACATAGTCCTCCCCACCACCCCCGCCCTGAGTATTAATTCAGTTCTAAGGTTGACCTTGATGCAATCCAAGCAGTAGTGGCTCCATTTTCATCTCCAGAAAGTCACTGGCCCATGCTGATCGTTAAAACAATGTCAGTGGAATTAGAAAGGAGGACAGGCCAGGGGATATATCTACTAGAGCACAGACAAGGACTCTATTTCAAAGACAAGCAAGCCTCCACCTCAATCTCCTTAGATGTGGGTCTAATCCTGGAGCCAGAGATTGGTCTTGTGAACTCTGGTTTATGGCTAGACAAAATTCCCAGCAGCTTCAGGATGAAAGAAGGCTGATCCCATTACTTTCCTCCAGTGATGATGATTGTCAGCTGGAATACAGAATACTCCAGAAAGCTCCTACTGAAGTAAAAAATGGCCAAGTGTGCCTCCTTTGTGCTGGTGGCTGAAGGGTGAGTACCAATACAGACACCTCTGTCCATCACTGTAGTTTTGGAGGCAAAATCCTGGGTGAGGAAGTGGGAAGGGACACACTATTTCCAAACTCTAAACTGTGTAGCATGAAACCTAGGTAAGAAAATAAAAAGGGAGAGACAGTGAGGCATGGACCAGTGCTGGTCTCTGCTTCATATCAAATGACTAAGAAATGACTTCTGCAGAACAGTGAAACCCAGTCATGCAAGATTTTATAAAGATGACATTTCATTGACCAGATAAAGTGACTTAAGAACCTTTAGCACCCAAGAATCCTCCCATTGAAACTCCCTCCTCATTATTTCAAGCATTAAAGGACACTACAAATCTGCACTGACTACTGTTTAAAAGTGGCTGGAAACAGGACTCATGCCAAATCACAATTCAACTGACACAATGATACCAAATATTGTTGGTCTTTTGATATTCTTTTTGAGCATATAAAAGTTTTCAAATTTTGGAGTTAACATTTTGGAAATTTTGGTCAATCAATTGTTTTATTGTTGTTTTCCAAACCTCAGAACTTTCTAGTAGCCTTAAAATGATCTTAGAAGTGGACCTTTCTGCCTAAATTGTCTAGAGTTTGCATTTCAGCTCTGCTCAAATGCTCAGAAATCTATTGAACTGGGCAATGGTGACACACATTTTAATCCCAGCACTCAAGAGGCAGAGGCAGATGGATCTCTGAGGCCAGCCAAATCTACAGAACAAAGTCCAGGACAGCCAAGCCTTGAGAAACCTTGTCTGGAAAAAATGAGAGAGAAAGAGAGAGAGAGAGAGAGAGAGAGAGAGAGAGAGAGAGATCACCCAACTTGGAGGTACTAATGCCACCTTTTAGGATTCAACCATTTGGATCAAAGGAAATAAAGAATTAAATCACAGTTTTTGAATATTAGCATAGACATAACTATCTAATGTAGAATTCCAGTTTTGATTGGTTTGAAAGAACACACAAATCTGTTTGGTAGAGTTGGATGGAATCACTGTCACCCCTTCTCAAGTTCTATGAAAATATATTAAAATACTTTATGCTAAAACAAAAATTCTCATTATAATAGATCATTATTTCACTTGGGAAAAAGAAACTAATTTTGCCTCCAATTCAATACCTCAGGACTTTAGAGATTACTTCTATTCCACTCACAAAGTGATCATATTCTGCAGCCTTCTCCTCAGAAGTGACCCCAGCTTCTAAAACAATACAAAAGTTATGAAGAGACCTTTTAAACACACTAGATAGACTCCGTGTTCAAGCAGAAATGCAAAAATAGGGTTTGGAATTTGAGTGTTGTCATAGTCTTTGGCTTGATGATTGTTGAATTAAATATACAGATATACCAATCCAAATACATTGGAAACTGACCACAGACTCAGGAAGCTTTGGGCAATTTCCATGTCTCAATCCCATATACTTACTTCAAGATAACCCTGTGTTTCCTCACATATCAGCTGGAGAGGTGAGGTGTGTGCCAGTTCTTCTACATGTTAAAAAGGCCTCTGTTGGAACTAGCAATGTAATTATTTTGTTAGTGTTTTCATAGCATGCACAAAGCCCTAAGTTGGATCGCCAGCATCACATAAACCGGTAGAATGGTACATGCCTCACATGTCAGCACTTGAAAGAGAGGCAAGGGAGACTCATGAGTTCAAGATCATCCAGGACTGCATATTAATTTTGAGGCTAATCTGTACTGCCATGAGACCCTGTCTCAAAAAAAAATTAATCAGTTAAAAAGACCCCTGGCTACTGATAGGAACCTTGAAGGTCATGTTAGTTGCTGGTGGTTACTTATGTTCATATTTCTAGAGCCTTGTCTTTAACCTTCTTGGTTGGTTGATTATTTCTGAACCAGTTCTGGGAATTAAATCCGGGGCTCTGACATGCTAGCCAAGTGTTCTTCCACCCATGAATCACATCCCTAAGCCATCTCTTTCATGTTTCTCCCACTCCTACCTCAGATCCCCAGCCACCAAAGCCTTAGCTTCTGTAAGGGTGTTTACCCCATGGGGGAAGGAGGACTTCTGCTTGCTTGCACTGGCACTGAACAATAGATGGGCTATGCATAGTTTATCTGCTTCCATCTTTCCTTTCCCAGCCAGAAAGCACTTTCCTAAGAAGGCCATGCTGGAGGAGGCTGGTGTTCAGCTAGTAAAAGAAATTCACCTTGCAGAGAAATGAAGGCTCCTTCATTTGCATTGTGCACCTCAGTGGTGACTAGAGCAGAAGAAAGCAGTCTGCTGAAAAACCAAGGCAGCTCAAATGTTTTGAAACTAATTCTACAGAAACTCTTGTGCCACTACATCACACTACTGTAATTCTAGTTAATCCAGCTAGTTAATATTATTAGGCGCTAAGTTAAATAGCTTTACAAGGAATTTTAGAAAAGATCAATATTGTAACAAAATTACAGATTAGCAGTAAAAAGCATCTGAGAAAAGAAACAATCGATCTGTTGTGGTTTATATACTTAAGTTATTCTTGGGACTTTGTAGAGATTGGCAATTCGCTCATGAAGGAGAAAAAACTGTTCTGAATTCAAGAATGGTGGACTAATAGCAACTGGCCAAAACGTCTGGGATGCTTTCTGTCTGTCAGTAGACACGGTTGTTTGAGGACTAGAAGGGGCTAATAGGGAGAGTTGTTTCATATCACATATCTGTGTATAGTTGTCATGGCAAACTGGATTATGGACCTTGTTAATGATAAAGCTCCTCAGTTTTGGCTTTCTCTTCAAAATTCTTCTTATCAGTCCCCTACTCTGGGATCAAAAGAGGAAAAGAAAGAATGAAGAGAAACTGAAACGTGATGTTGTGTATGTGTTTGTGTGTGTGTGTGTGTGTGTGTGTGTGTGTGTGTGTGTGTATGTGTGTGTGTTCGTGAACACATATACACATGAATAGTTGAACACTCATGCGCACAAACACAGCTTTTTCTGAGATATGGCAGATAGTCTGAAGAGCCTTTGGTGACAGCATCCACTCGTCTCCATTCCCCCTCTCAAAGGTTCAAAAAACGATGATCTACTCAGAGATCAGTACAGGTAAAGACTTCCAACCTTCAGCTTGAACAAGGCCACCGAACATATTCAGTTAGCATGCTGAGGACATCACTAATTACTTAGGCATGGTAGGATTTTTTTTAATCAGGAGGTATTGCATGTTAGTATTTGTTCTAGGAAAGAAAGAAGAAAAATATATGATATTAATTAAAGAGAGAGGCTGAGGGGGCTGAGGTTGCCATTCAGTGGTGGAATGTTTGCCTAAGTAACACATGTAAGGACCAAGGTTCAATCTCCGGCACAACAAAATTGAAAATTAGAAAAACATTCCCCCCTCAAAGAATAACAAATTCTGAGGGAAGAAAATTGAGTTTTTAAAAAAGGTTCATTCTTTGACCAACATAACTATAAAGCACATTTTATAACATAGTAGTCTATGGAGATTGTAGACATTATAGCTTCCTTAAGTATATAGTTAAAGCCACAGTCTTAGCTGTGTTGGCCTCCCAAGGCTTGTTCATTAAATAGGAAATCCCTTATCCACTATCTAAAGTGTTCTGCTTTTCTTTTCTTCTTTCTTTTCTTTTCTTTTGTTCACTTGTTCTTTTCTTTCTTTCTTCATTTATTTATTTCTTTTACTCTAGAAAGGGTCCCAGGCCCAGACTTAGAAAGACACAACAATGTTATGTGGCAAAAGAAAGAGTGCCTTTTCTGTTGGATGTCCACTTTGCTCCTGGGCTCCACTGTTTAGAATGTTTAGAAACCTTTCTTCTCTAAACAGAAGACTTATTGTGCACCACAATTTTGAGCCACTGACTTACATATCTTGAGCAGCTACCAACTTGCCAATTCCCTTTGGGTCTCCTTTATATTTTCTTAGAATGTTTCTTTCTATTTTGGGTTTTCTTCAAGAAGACTGGGAAGGGGCATAATTCTTTTTAAATTGATAAGAATAAAACTGTACAGATTTCTGCCCAGTTGTATCTTTGAGCATGATCCCTATCAGGCTTGAAAAATCAGCTTTATCATTTTGTATATTTGACTATTTTGTATTCAGCATTATTTTCTTCCTTATATGCATGGCAATGTATTAAAATGTGGGATTTCTATTACCGTGTAAAAGTGTTTTGATTCTGATTTTCAACATATATTCTTGGCAAAAGAAAAAAGAGAATTGCATTAAACTTTTCATTTCTATTTTCTTCAGCTCATCAGCTTTGCAGAAGAAAAAGAAAAGTTAACAGCGCTTCACTTTCCCTGTGTTAGCTAATGATGCAATTCATGGTGGAAAATTGTCCTCGATTATGCTGTGTTTCCTGGAGAAATAATGTATATGAGATGAACTGGCGTCCTCCCTCTAGCTCCCAGCTAGAATTCCCCCAATACTGAATCCCACCAATCTGATTGCGCTCTCTCTCTCTCTCTCTCTCTCTCTCTCTCTCTCTCTCTCTCTCTC
>JANHMN010000083.1:9418-38985 GCA_030674055.1 Rhabdomys pumilio | reverse complement strand
CCAACATCCTGTCTTACTACCTGAAATTTTTGGCTTCACTTGCAACATATGTTTTATGGATAGGTTAATACAGTGCCTAGGTTCTTTCATATTCCTATCTCTACTTTTACTCCCTTCATGAGGCTGCATTCTTATAACATCCTACAGATACTATTAAATATAAGACATGATAAAATGGATACAAGTTTGTGAGTCTGTAATCACTCTAAAACAACTCTTTTCACAATCCTCTGGAAGCACATTTTTCATCACACTTCATTGTCTTAAATAAAACTGTGGTCCATCTATGATATAACGCTTGGACCTCTGGCTAAATTTCCATGGCATTCAAATATTCCTATCAATAAAAATATGTAAAACAATGGAATTACTCAGAAGAAAAATGCAATACCTATACGAAGACTTGCCTAACTTTAATATTATTGGCCTGGTGCCTGGATTGTGATCTATGATTTGATGACTGGAAAATTAAAGGATAATGTGTTACTTATTTAGTGTGGAGAAAGTAGAAGACCTCAGATCCTTTCCATAAAAGTGACAAGAGTCTTTGGAGATCTGAAGTTTACATTCACATTGTTACTCAGCCAATTTCTTCTTGACCATATAGAGTGATGTAATATACTATTTCATGTATAAGAAGAGTCTTCTAAAACAGAAAAAAATAAAGCAAAGTAAAATTCATATGCCTAGATTCATAACATTAGAAATATGTCACACCTTGATGCTTTTATACTGTCTATCATGACATTTGTGATAAAAATGGAGATAGAGTATGGGAGCTGCATTTTGGCAAGTTTTTTTTTTTTCTTAAACTCGCTGATTTTATGTCTTCCTATGCCCCTTAATGTTATCAATTTTGAAAAAGTTTGATGATGCTAATAAGCATATTTTATCCAGGTGATAGAGATATGTAAGCTTGGGTTATAAGTGCTTTAACTTGCCACTAAAAATGTTTTGTCTTTATAGTTATCATTTAGAAATCTCTTTGATTTTTGAACATCAATATTGTCAGATATACAAATATTCTAATATTTATAGAAATTGAAATTGTTATTCACTCTAGTCTGTAAACAATTTATTCAGGCCTCGCTAATTATATGATTCCTAATGAACAGGGATGGTTCTGACAGGAAGGAGAGTGTGGTTTCTCAAGAAAACAGAGAACAACTTTACAGGGAGCTATGATTAGAAAGTGTGTGGATTTGGATGGTATACACAGTAGGGAGCATCTCAGAGGATTAGGGAGAAGGAAATATCTACCTGATTGTATTCTAATGCTAATTGGGTCCACAAATCTGTTTGAAACAGTGGGTTTGCACATAGCTTCTGGGAACCTACAATCAAGCTAGGTCTGATTGGGAAATGAAATACCAGCAGACAAATCCTGGCAAGAAGAAACATACTTAAGGATTAGGGTTCTTGGGCTTTGTACCACAAGAAGGAGGAGGAAAGCAAAAGACAAGGAGACTGCAATGGAAGAGTAATAACATGCAAGAGGGAGAATCAGAATCACCCTGTAAAGAGGCCAAGAGAATTCAGCTCAGAGCACTGCTCAATTACGTCAAGAGTAGCCAAAACACAACATAGAAATTAGTAAGTAGTAACTTGGATTTATCTGTAGAAGGTTGATTCTAATAACATACTGGTTAGGCAGTTACTCAGTCATTGTGTTACTTAAGGCATATTAAATTATAAAGGAAGTGTGTTTCTGGAATATAAATGACCTAATGAAGGAAGGAAGCCTGCAACAGGATTTATTATAAATTAATTCAACAGAAAAACATAGGCAGAAAACATTGTATAAAACGTCTGTTTTGAAGGGAAAATAAAAACAATGAAAAAGTACGCATAAGTTGTAAATTAGTACAAATTTATAAATAATAAGTTATTCAAAGTGAATGGAATACACTATCACTTTTTACAAGATGCCATATGTGTTATGATAGATTTTTTTTTTTATGGTACAAGAAGGAGAAATAGGTACTAGGGATTTAATATGGGTGGCTCCCTATTTTTACTGACAGTCTTACTGTGCATATCCATTCCTATAATTCATCTTTGTTCTAGTATATTTATGCCTAAGTATACAGGGTCAGGGGATGGTAAAAAGAGGACTGTCCATTAGAATTCACTAAGAGGACATAATTTATCATTATAAATGTATTCAAACCCAATGTAGGTACTTTCTGTCTTTTAGAAATTCATTGCAGACTGTGTTTCATTATAAATTAGGTACTACCAAAGGTATCCTCAGGAGATAAACTTACTTCTGTTGATGATAGAAAAAAATTGCATTTCTATTTTTTTGAGAGGTCTAGGCTGCTAATGTATCCCTAGACGTCTGTGGGTGTGGGTATGCTTGTGTGTGTGTGGTTGTGTGTGTACATGTATGTGTGAATGCATGTGTGTGTATATTTGTTTTGTGGACATAGCACAGGGAAAGTGATGTCCTAGCTTGGTCAACAATTTTCTACACTTACCTGCTTTATATTCATAACTATCTTGAGGCTTGATTAATAAATGATGCAGACAAGCCCCAGAGGCTTTGTTCTTTACTCTGCTGTAGAATGCTGACAGAGCAAGCCTTTAAATAAATACATAGCAATTCTACATGATACTTCTGAGTCTAATATTGGATACATGGACGCATAGGACATGATTTATTATAAATTTGGAACAAGAAAGGAAAATTAGAAAAAGGAAAGATGGCTTAAACAATAAATTACCATGAGTATGAATCTCTGGCCTCAAAGTCACATTCCCTGAAAAATGTGAATATAATTTGGATTAAAATTGTGTCTTTGAAGATAGAGAAATGGAAATTTACAGCATCTCATCCTCTCCTTCCAATGCAAACAACTCTGTTGCATATCTGTGGATCTTATTCCCGTAACTGGGTTGACATTTTTGGCCTCAGTCAGAGAAGATATACCTACTCATAGAATGACATGCCATCTGATTTTAACAAAGAAATCTGGTTTCTTATGGGACTAGTTTTGGAATTGATGATTCAGTTTTCAATATAGATTACTGTCATGACTTGATAATTAATTAGAACAGTATATTAATTTAGAACCAATACATGTGAAAAAGTCTATAGAAATACAAAATTTTTTCAACTTATATGAGTATTTGAACCCTAAGATTTTCAAAGAAAGGGGTATTATAAAGAACTGTTTTTATTAAAGACAGATTTCTCAGACTCATAAATATTAGGAGGAAAAACCCTGAGCTCCTTCTGGCACCTTCCTTAAGGAGAAAAGTTGGGAAATTATTTTGCCTATTTCTATTTCTCCCAGAGGTAGAGATCAGCAGAAACCATAGAGCTGAGACTGAGTCTCTCTGTTGTTATGAGAGACCTAAGTCACAGAAATTACTGCATGACTTCTTTGGGAAAGCTGATTTTAGTGACAGACTTAAAGAAATTTAATTAGGTTTAAAAATATTCAAATAGAGTTTCTACAGACCACAAAACGTGTAAACTGTAAGAGCCAAAGGTGAGGAAGACAACAGTGTCTTGACAAGATAAGACATCTGCTTTCATGACCTAACAGCAGCTGTTAGTGACTGTCTGTATAATACATGCGAATATTAAGCCCATCAGCACTGCTTCAGTTGGTGTTCCTACATCTATGAATATATGATCAACCCATATTGGACTCACTATGTCAGGTATATTGGATTCAGTGTTTATATATTTTTATATGTGGACATGAAGAAAGGGGTGAGGAATGAGTAGTACATTTGGAAGTTCATGGAAGAGAGGGAAATGCAAATATCAAATACATAGTATCCATATGTGAAATTCTCATTTATAAAAAAAATTACATTTTGAAAAATTATTCACTTTCATCACAGTAAACAGAATACATTTTCCTCATTCATAAAACCTATTAAAATTTCAATTATTTTACAGGACAGTCATGTAAGAATGATAAGGCTTGTTGTTAGGTAAATAACCCCCAATGTTATTCTCACTGCAGTGCTAGAGAAATGTCTCATCAGTTAAGAACAGGTACTGTTCTCACAGAGAAAATAAATTCCTTTCTAGGCAACCATGCTTAGAGGCTCACAAATGAATACAGCTCCATCTCTTTTCTAGCCTGCTTGGGTACTACATTTACATGCACATATCCTTATGTCCCCATATACACTTTCACATAAAATGAATATTGAAAAAGAACATGTACTGCTTTACAGGAATGCAAAATTATGTCTTTAGCAGATATGTACAATACTATGTAATCTAAACAACCTAAAAATATAATAATCATTTTTAAAAACAAAGAATATGAGACACCAAGTGGGGTCTACACCCTTGTGGAGACTGTATCCTGAGACATCCCTGGGAAGCCAGTGTAATAATGGAGGCAGGTAAGGCCAGTGGCACGCCGCCCTACTCACCAAAACCACAGCTGGGAGTAGGAAGCTCACAGAACCCCCCTCCAGGTACTCAAACCCCTCCCCTGCAGAACTCCACTCCCCTTCCACCACTCTTCAGATCCCTCTAGTGGGAGCTGACACCCAGTGAGATCTGCATGCTTGTGGAAACTGTATCCTGAGACATCCCTGAGAGGCCAGTGACCTCAGGGAGGCAGGTAGGGGCAGTTGCTCACCACCCTATGCACCAGAACCACAGCTGGGAGTAGGAAGTTCGCAGGACCTGCCCCCAGGTACCCACACGCTGTACTTGTGGAATTCCACTCCACTTCTTGATTCCCTCTTCAGATCCTGGTGGCTGTAGCAGGCACCCAGTGGGTCTGTACCCTTGCAGAAACTGCATCCTGAAACAGCCCAGGGAGGCCAGTGTCCTCAGAGAGGCAAACAACCAGCGGGTCTACACCCATGTGGAAACCATATCCTGAGACATCCTAGAGAGGCCACCAACTGCAGAACAGTGGACACCATACCCAGAGTCACTCTAGAGGAGCCACGGAACCCAGAGCAGCAGTCAGCTTATCTTGAGGCTTTCTAGAGGAACCACTGCACTCAGAGCAGCAAACACCTAGTTGGTCTGCTCTCAAGAAGACGCCATACCCTGAGACATCCAAGAGGAGACACTGCACTCAGAGCAGCTGGAGCTCAGGATCACAGAATCACAGAGACATCTGGACCTTGAGAAGTTCTGACACAAGCAAGATAACTGGAAAGACTGTCCCTAGTCAGAACCATTGAAACAGGGTAGCACTAGTGTTAACCAAATGGTGAAAGAAAAGCGCAGGAATGTAAACAACAGAAACCAAAGTTACTTGGCATCACAAGAACTAAGATATTCCATGACAAAAGCAAATTTACACAATATCTTCCCACAAATCCAGCCCTTCAAAATATAATGGAAGGAAAACTACAACACAAGGAGGGAAATTACAACATAGAAAAAACAAGAAAGTAATCTCCCAACAACACAAAAAAAAGAAAGTTACACAAACATAATTCTACATCTAGCAAAAAAAGTGACAGGAAGCAACAATCATATTTTCTTAATATCTTTTAATATCAATGTACTCAACTCTCCAATAAAAAGACATAGGTTAACAGACTGCAAAACATAAGTAAGACCCAGATTTTTGCTGCATACAGGAAACACACCTCTTTGACAAAGAAAGACACTACCTCAGAGTAAAAGGATGGAAAATAAACTTCCAAGCAAACAGTACCAAGAAACAAGCTGGAGTAGCAATTCTAATAGCAAATAAAATCGATATTCAACCAAACCTAATCAAAAAAGATAAGGAAGGACACTTTATACTCATCAAAGGAAAAATGTACCAAGATGAACTCTCAATTCTGAACATCTATGCCCCAAATGCAAGGGCACCACATACATAAAAGAAACTTTGCTAAAACTCAAAGCATACATCACACCTCACACAATAATAGTGGGACATTTCAACACCCCACTCTCAGCTATGGGCAGATTATGGAAACAGAAACTAAATCGAGACACAATAAAGCTAACAGAAGTTATGAACCAATTGGACATAACTGATATCTATAGAACATTTCATCCTAAAACAAAAGAATATACCTTTGTCTCAGCACGTGATGGTACCTACTGCAAAATAGACCATATAATTGGTCACAAAACAGGCCTCAACAGATACAAAAAGATTGAAATAATCCCTTGCACCATATCAGACCACCATGGACTAAGGCTGGTCTTTAATAATGACAAAAACAACGGAAAGCCCACATACACATGGAAACTGAAAAATGCTCTACTAAAGAAAGACTTGATCAAGGAAGAAATAAAGAAAGAAATTAAAGACTTTTTAGAATTTAATGAAAAGAAGGACATCTCATACCAAAACTTGTGGGACTCCATAAAAACAGTACTAAGAGGAAAACTCATAGTTCTAAGTACCTACAAAAAGAAACTGGAGAGAACATACATTAACAACATGACAGCACACCTGAAAGATTTAGAACAAAAAGAAACAAACATATTTAAGAGGAGTAGACAGCAGGAAATAATCAAACTCAGAGTTGAAATCAACCAAGTAGAAACAAAAAGAACTATACAAAATATCAACAAAACCAGGAGCTGGTTCTTGGAGAAAATCAACAAGATAGATAAATTCTTAGCCAGACTTAACAAAAGGCACAGAAACAGTATCCAAATTAATAAAATCAGAAGTGAAAAGGGAGACATAACAACAGAAATTGAGGAAATTAAAAAAATCATCAGGTCCTACTACAAAGGCTTATACTCAACAAAATTGGAAAATCTGGATGAAATAGACAATTTTCTAGACAGGTACAAGATACCAAAATTAAATCAGGGGCAGATAAACCATCTAAACAGTCCTATAAACCCTAAAGAAATAAGAAGTTATTAAAAGTCTCCTCACCAATAAGAGTCCAGGACCAGATGGTTTCAGTGCAGAATTCTATCAGACCTTCAAGAAGACCTAATACCAATTCTCTTCAATTTATTCTATTGAATAGAAACAGATGGAACTCTACCCAATTGGTTCTATGAAGCTACCATTATGCTCATACCCAAACCACAGATAGACCCAACAAAGAAAGAGAACTACAGACCAATCACTCTTATGAATATTGATGCAAAAAGTGTCAATAAAATTCTCGCAAACCAAATCCCACAACACATCAAAACAATTATCCATCATGATCAAGTAGGCTTTATCCCAGGAATGCAGGGATGGTTCAGCATTTGGAAATCCATCACCACTACATCAATAAACTCAAAGAAAAAAAAAACCACATGATCATCTCACTAGATGCTGAGAAAGCATTTGACAAAATGCAACATCCCTTCATGTTAAAAGTATTGGAAAGATTAGGAATTCAAGGCCCATACCTAAACATAGTAAAAGCAATATACAGCAAGCCAGCATCCAACATCAAACTAAATGGAGAGAAATTTGAAGCAATCCACTAAGATCAGGGACTAGACAAGGCTGCTCACTCTCACCTTACCTATTTAATATAGTGCTGGAAATCCTAGCTAGAGCAACTAGACAACAAAAGAGAGTAAAAGGGATACAAATAGGAAAGGAAGAAGTCAAAATTTTACTATTTGCAGATGATATGATAGTATACTTATGTGATCCTAAAACTTCCACCAGAGAACTACTATACCTGATAAATGACTTTAGCAACGTGGCTGGATATAAAATCAACTCAAATAAATCAGTAGCCTTCCTCTATTAAAAGGATAAACAGGCTGAGAAAGAAAATAGGGAAATGACACCCTTCACAATAGCCACAAATAATATAAAATATCTTGGAGTGAATCTAACCAAGCAAGTGAAAGATCTGCATGACAAGAACTTCAAGTCTCTGAAGAAATAAATCAAAGAAGATCTCAGAAGATGGAAAGATCTCCCATGCTCCTGGATTGGCAGGATTAACTTAGTAAAAATGGCCATCTTGCCAAAAGCAATCTACAGATTCAACGCAATCCCCATCAAAATTCCAAATCACTTCTTCATAGACATAGAAAGAGGAATCTGGAAATTCATTTGGAATAACAAAAAATCCAGGATAGCAAGAACCATTCTCAACAATAAAAGAACTACTGGGGTTATCACCATCCCTGAAGTCAAACTGTACTACAGAGCAGTAGTGATAAAAACTGCATGGTATTGGTACAGAGACAGGCAGGAAGATCCGTGGAATAGAATTGAAGATCCAGAAATGAACCCACATACTTATGGTCTCTTGATCTTTGACAAAGGAGCTAAAACTATCCAGTGGAAAAAGGTCAGCATTTTCAACAAATGGTGCTGGCTCAACTGGAGGTCAGCATGTAGAAGAATGCAAATTAATCCATTCTTATCCCCTTGTACAAAGCTCAAGTCAAAGTGGATAAAGAACCTTCACATAAAACCAGATACACTGAAACTAATAGAAGAGAATGTGAGGAAGACCCTTGAATACCTAGGCACAGGGGGAAAGTTCCTGAGCAGAACACCAATGGCTTATGCGCTAAGATCAAGAATTGACAAATAAGACCTCATCAAATTGCGAAGCTTCTGTAAGGCAAAGGGCACTGTCAATAAGACAAAATGGCAACCAACAAATTGGGAAAAAATCATTACCAACCCTACATCCGATAGAGGGCTAATTTCGAATATATACAAAGAACTCAAGAAATTAGATGCCAGACAACAAAATAACCCCATTAAAAATAGGATACAGAGTTAAACAAAGAATTCTCATCCAAGGTAACTCGAATAGCAGAGAAGCACCTTAAGAACTGCTCAACATCCTTAGTCATCAGGGAAATGCAAATCAAAACAACCCTGAGATACCACCTCACACCAGTCAGAATGGCTAAGATCTTTGAAAAATTCAAGTGATAGTAGATGCTGGTGAGGATGTGGAGAAAGAGGAACACTCCTTTATTGTTGGTGGGGTTGCAAACTGCTACAACCACTATGGAAGTCAGTCTGGCGGTTCCTCAGAAAATTGGACATAGCACTACCTGAGGACCCAGCTATACCACTCCTGGGCATATACCCAGAAAATGCTGCAACATATAACAAGGACATATGCTCCACTATGTTCATAGCAGCCTTATTTATAATAGCCAGAAGCTGGAAAGAACCCAGATGTCCTTCAACAGAGGAATGGATACAAAAAATGTGGTACATTTACACAATGGAATATTGCTCAGTTATTAAAATTAATGAATTCAAGGAATTCTTGGTTAAATGGATAGAACTAGAAAATGTCATCCTGAGTGAGTTAACCCAATCACAAAAGAACACACATGGTATTTACTCACTGATAAGCAGATATTAGAACAAATTTTGAAACAACAAAGATTCAACTAACAGACCACACGAAGCTCATGAAGAAGGAAGAACAAGTGTGGATGCGTAGGTCTTACTTAGAAGGAGTAACAAAGTACCCAAGGGAGCAAATATGGAGTCAAAGTGTGGGACAGAAACTGAAGGAGATGCTGTATGAAGACCATTCCACGTGGGTATTCATCTCTTGTGCAGTCACCAAAAATAGATGCTGATATGGATGACAGAAAGTACATGCTGACAGCAGCCTGATAGGGCTGTCTCCTTAGAGGTCCCCCAGAGTCTGACATACCCAGAGGCAGATATTCACAGCTAACCATCAATCAGTTCAAGAGTTCCCAATGGAGAAGTTAGAGAGAAGACTGAAGGAACCGAAAGGGTTGGTGGCCCCACGAGGAGAGCAACAATACCAACCAACCAGAGTCCCTCAGGGTCTAAACCACCAGCACATAGGTAGGGACTCATGACTCCACCTGTATATTTAGGGGGAGGATGTCCTTGTTGGGCATAAGTGGGAGAGGAGATCTTTGGTCCCATGAAAGCTGAACACTGATTGGGGGGAATCTGAGGTTGAGGAGGTGGGAGTGGAAGGTAGGTGGGGGCACACCATCATAGAATCAGGAGGAGGGTAGATGTGATGAGGGGTTTCTGGGTGGTAGGGGGATTGGGGTAAGGGGATAAAATTCTAAATGTAAATATTATATTCAAAAAAAGGGGGGGGAAGCTGTTAGAACCAATATCTTTAATAAAATGTCAGCCCTCTAAAATGTTTTTTTATTTTGATACTAGAATTTTTTATGAGAATTGTACATTGCAGAATACACAGTCTTGGTGTATCTACTCATCCAGCAAGCTATGCAGACTTTTTCAAATCTCTGAGGTCCTGGAATTCCAACTGGATGCAGTGAAGACACAGCATCAGAGGCTTATCAATTTACTCCTCCCCACCACCCCTTTTCTAATATCTCAATGCCCGTAATCAGCTTGAAGAAGTTACTGAAGAGTCAGCACTCCTATTCCCTGAGCTTGGTGATTAAGGTGATTAATATTGGGCTGTCTTTCTAGGGAAAAGTAGTGGTTTTTTTGGAACAGGGAGGATTAGCTAGGATTTATTGCATAGTCATAACCTATTGGTAGAAATCTGTATAATTATTATCAAGATGAAGTTATAATTTCTTAAATGATACAAAATTTACTTTGATTTCAAACTTAAGGTTTTCTTTGGTATGACCTTCTTATTGACATAAAAGTGAGATGAATATTGATACTCTCATAGGCATTGTGCCTGCAGAACACATTTAGAAATACAAGGCCAAGACCCAGTCCTTCTTTAACTTTTCAACTGATTTGAGATGGTTAGCCTGTGAGTTAAGGGATTATAGCAAATTCATGGCTTGGAATTTATTGTTAGGGTGTTTTCTATATTTTATTTAGAAATAGCTTATTGGAGTTAATAGACAACAGTCCAGATTATCTTACATGGATAGTTGGTTTTCAAAACATCAGAAGTACACAGAATTGACGTTACAAACATTTCTGTATTAATGTTCATTCTGATTAGAGACCTGTCTTCTCCTGAGAGCCTCCCTGTATTGGACTCTAAGAAGAAATTGAGCATCTTTGGAGTTACTCCAGTTGTGATGAGATACCCACAAGGCAAGAACTGCCTCTTTTCATCACAAACCAATTTCTGTCCAGAAAAGGACACACTTGCTGAATAGTCGATTGATTATATCTGCCTACACAGAGTAATCAGCCCTTAATAATTCTGCATCACTAGGTCTGTCAGATGATCCTGGGCCAGAAGGCTGAATATCAGAAGCTCCAACGTTTTGTAGTATAGGAAGTGTCCAGGTGTTCAACAGTCTCTTTAAATTGGCTAAGTTTTAGAAGCTATGATTTGTGCTTTCCATAATTTTAGTTAACTCAGTCATTCTGGATTTCTGACAGAGCTGAAAACTTATAGTCTCATAGCCAATCCTGGCTATATACCTTAAGAGAAAAGATTTGAGAGGATGGTTTTCAGCTGACATTCATTCTAAAGCCAAGAAAAAAGCCAGGTCCAGAACTAAGTGTTTTAGTTTGGAAAGATGACAGAGGTTCTGGATAGTCAACAAAATGATGGATTGGGTATTAGGACCATCTTGTATCTCACTGGTACAAATTGGCATAATTATGCTCTAATTGTATTTTAAGAGAAAAGTTTTATTTTAATAGGAAGGGTAATATGTAGGAGGAGCTAAGGTGAGAAGGGTACCAAGAGGAAGAGAAGGGGTAAGGAGAAGAGGAGAATAAGGAGAAGAGAAGCTAGGTGATAAGAGAGTGAAAGAGAAGAAAGAGATGTGGGATATGGAGGCAGTTGTTCATGTGTCTCTACCAGTCAAAGATAGTTGACATATCAAGACTGGGTAGTAGGTTACACTTCTGATTTAGCATTACCAAACTTATAAAGTCTTTGATTAACATTTTTAAAAAGTACATAAAAGCAAAAAGAAAAAGGGGGCAAGGGATAGGGGTTTTCTGGGGGGGGGGGGGGGGGATGGGAAATAGGATGGCATCTGAAATGTAAATAAATTATCCAATAAAAAAAGAAAAGAAAAAAAGGAAACACAAAACAAAAAACAAAGAATTTTATGTTGGTATATAAAGGTGGAGCCATTTTATTCCTAATGTTTCAAATAATAAAATGGATTATAGATGTAATCAATAAGGGGTCATGTCAATGGAATACAGGTTTAGAGCCATGTAAGACAAGACCATGAAAAGGTTGTGAGGGAGCATCTTAGATTTATGAAGACAGAAGTCAAATTGTCTCTTCTGGGTCTCTGAAACAGCATAGTATTTTGGACTCTTGATTTTGTAACTACCTATTCATTTTTATTTTTATGCGTATACAGAATTGTCAGTATGTTAGTACATGTGGCATAGGCATTCCTGGTACCTGAAAGACTAAAAGATGTGGTTAAATGATATAAGGCTAGTCTTAAGGATGGTTTATTACTTTTCAATCAAAAAGTATTCTATGTAGAAAAAAAACCCTTCATAGATAAAATATTACACAAAAGGGGAATGTTAATGAAGAATGCTCACAGCAAGTTCTAAACAGTGTATTATCCTATAAGTTCATTATAAGTTCAATGTAATAGTTTCATATGGCCTTGTTTATCATAGTGCACACCTGTGACTTCATCCTGGGAAGTTACTTAGAATGAATGTTGTTTCTTGATCACAAATCTGTCCCAAAGCTATTTTTCATCTTAGTGAAGTTTATGAAAGGTTATGGAATCCCTTTTAATGAAGATTTTATTTATTATTCTTTGAAGAGGAAGCACATTTTATTCTTGATGCTAACTTTTTTATGTATATCTAATAAACCAAATAAAATCATCTTTTTAAACTTTTATTCTAAAACTATTATAATCTAATTAGAAATTTTATACAGTCATTAATTCATCTATATAGCATATTTTATAAAGTTATCTTCATGTTGATCTGCAGGAAATTCTCCCAAATAGGGAGGGCTATCACCCAGGAAGTAAACACACAAGGCTATAGGCATTGAAGGACTCCCAGTATCCACTCACACCAAACCAAATGAATGAGGAGTATGCAATCACAAACATAAGAAAGCCCATCAGTAGCAAGAAGCAATTCTTAAACAAAGTCTTTGGGGCTGTAAGATGCTATCCTGAGAGGAAATCTTTCTGGTCATGACTCATGAGAGTGCACCTATCAAAGCTGAGCAAGAAGGTGGGAAGTCTCCAAATATGTCACTTGCAACTGAAGTTCTTTGAGAATAATGTCTACCATTAGACGTTCTGCATTAAATTTATATTGAGTGTGTCACACTTCAGTGGTTGGTCACAGTAATAACTGTCTTTAAATCCATATTAATACATAATCAAGTCATTATTTTCTTATAGATATATTTCTCTCCCATGCAATTTTTATTTATTTCTTTAAGCATGCTCTGCTCCTTTACTCTTTCCTCTTCTCCTCCCTTTCTTCCATCCTGCCTTCCTTCTGCACTACTTAAAAATTCTCATCAATTGAACAATTGATTCCCCTCTGCACTTCTGTATATACACAATGACAATATGTACTTTAATGTAAATACACTGATGTTGCTTGTTGTTGGGAGCCAACAGAAGGCGGCTATCATCCTTGCAGCCATCTTGAGTCATATACCCTGACAAGTGACTTGTTTACAATAGCCTACAATAGCTGAGCACACTCTGATAACATCTTGTTTTAGATAGCCAGGATTTTCCCTTGGGTGTGTGAGACTTAAAGGTGTGATTTAGAGCCAAAGACATGACTTAAAAGTCTGGCTTAGAAGTGAGACATATAAAAGGCCAGAGGCAGACAGAAGAAATTATTAGACACTTGTACTTGGAAGAGTACTTGAGACTTGAGAATTTAGGCAGGTAACTTGTAACTGGAAAAGAGACTAGCAACTTGGAACTAGGATTAAGACTTGAGACTTGGTGCTAGGAACTAGGGACCTGAGACTTGGAAGTAGGAACTTGGAGAGAAAAAGACAGACTGAAGAATAAACAGGATTGAATCACACTCTGTCTGGTCTCCAAATGGAACAGTCTCTGAACAGTCACTCCTGCAATATCTGCTCCACACTTTGTCTCATAGCTCCAAAAATTCTCTCTCTCTCTCTCTCTCTCTCTCTCTCTCTCTCTCTCTCTCTTTCCCTCACTACACATACACAAATATGTGTACACACACAACACACACAAAGACATGCACACACAATTATACATATTACTCTAAAGCTGAGGTACTAAAAACAAGCATAATAAAATGGGAATGATTATCAAGAACTTATTCTCCTGGGCTTCTGCCTGCCAAAGGAGCTCAAGCCAAGTAGGGGGGAAAAAGATTGTGGCCTGGAAAAGAACAGCCACAGCCACCATCATTTGCCCTTTCAGTTCTAGAAGTGTGAGAGGGTCTTTTCCAGGTCAGACTACCTTGCCTTACACATGAAGACACATTTTTAAATCCCATATAGGGGATATTCAGGAGAAAGGAAGAGTGCAAGAGACCAAACAAAACCACAACAAATATACAACAACAACAACACTGAAAACAAACAAACAAAATGAAAGAAAAAATATCACAGAACAGATGGAGTCTGAGACTGGATCTTCTATCAATTCAATACCAAATCCAACTTGAACATGCTCAAACGTACTAAATGCCAAGGGGTGACTGGAAGTTTTTGGATATTAGGGAATATATTAAATCGGTGAGCTAGGGGAGGGAAGACCAGAATTACCTTGAATTAGATTTTGATAATGCAATATACATTTAAAGGTCCCCTTGTATGTTCTTTGCATTCTAAAAAGCCATTTTTTTGTCAAAGGAAGAGGAATCATTTGCAGTACAAAACATGTTTTGTAGTAAAAAACAAATTTTTAAAAAAATTTTGCAGTAAAAAACATTTAGTAGCCTAAATGATGTTACTTGGTGAGTCATGGTTCTAATAGTACCAAACAAGGAAAACAAAGTCTTCCAATTGCTGCATACTTTGCAAAAGAAAATTTATTTTTGTCTTCTGGTCTACATTTATGACCTAAGTCAGGTAAATATGCCTGGTTTATTTCTGTAACATTTTTATGCAGACAGTCTGTAACACACTGTAGTTTCAAATGTGCAAAAATTTGTTACAATGGTTTATTCCTAAGTATGCCTTTAGCAGATCAAATACTTCCTTGCCTTAATAAATATGTAAGATGATTTTAAGCAAACTTCTATCTTTATATTTGTAAACTACAAAGTAAAAAAAAAAAACAATGTTGAGTGTGTATTTTGCATACTCAAGGTGAGAAATAAGTTTTAAATAAACCTATAATATTTTATCTGAAATAAAGAAGAAAATGGGGATGATTGGATTGTTTTTAGGTCATTTTAAGATATCTCTCTCTTTCTCTTTGCCTCTCTCTCTCTCTCTTTCTCTCTCTTTCCCACCCCCCATCACTTTCAGTCACTCTCCCTCTGATAGGTGCCTGAGGCCCATCACTTCTGTGGTATAGTATCTAACATGATAGTGTAAACACAGTGTGGTGGTGAGGTAACACACAATGAGAGTACAGGAACTGATAATAGTAAAGATGATTGTGATGAATAGTTTTATTTCAATTTGACACAAACTAAAATCATCAGAGAGGAGAGAACGTCAATTAAGAAAGTGCCTCTATAAGACTGGGCTTGTAGGTAAGCCTTAGGGTGGTTTTTCAATTAGTTATGGATAGGGGAGAGACCAACCTATCAGGGGCTGTTGTTCCTGGTTTGTATACAAAAGCAGGTTGAGCAAGCCATGGGAAGCAAGTGAGTAAGCAGCACTCTACCAAGACCACAGCATTAGATCACCTTCCAAGGCCATTCCCTGTCTGAGTTTCTGTCCTTATTTCTTTAAATGATGCACTATAATTCAAAAGTATAAGACAAATTAATTATTACCTCCAAAACTTACTTTTGGTACTGGTATTTCATCACATCAATAGTAACACATTGCAATGAGAAAAGAAATAATTATTATTCTCTAGTAAATGAAAATACTGTGTGACCTATTTATGAAGCATATATAGATATTAGAAAACAAAAAAAGGTACACTTTACATTGTAGAGAAAATTCACAACTACAGGTTCTTCTCGGGACAGTGGTAGAGGTACTGGAGACCTGTAGTTGAAAGTCATTTCTGTTTAAAGCTTGTGAATATGCTCCAGTTGTCAAGTGCTCATGGCCTGAAATTTCAGTTCCAAGAAGCTAAGAAGTCTCTCAAAGAGGAGTAGCTTTTTGGATAACTAGAATTGTTTCAAAAAATTCATATATTGCTGGAATTGTGCCCTCATATTAATCTGTGGATTCCCTGACAGGTACTTCAAGTTGTATTGATATAAAGAACTTGATGTCTGGACAAAAATAATCCAAAATAAAAAAGTAAATTTGCAAACTACTATAGATAAATATATCAGTTTTATAGAAATTATACAACTTATAAAAATATGAAAACAATCATTCCTACTTAACCAATGAGATCTGGGTAAGTACAGAAGGTTTTTCCTTTTGGAGATTGTTTAATACAGTCCAGATCAGATTCAAGAGCTACTTTTTCACAATCTAAAGAGATTTGTGACAACCACAGCTTGTTGTATAAGGTCTACTGAGAGTTAAGAAATATTTTCAAGTTTATACAGTCAATTAAATTTTTTATTTAGGCAGACAGGTTATGGTGAGGCAAAAATATTGCAAATGCAAAGTGTGTTATTGAAACTCAAACAATCTATTCACAATAAACATGGTGATATTTCTAATTATACATGGTATTGTTAATACAAAATATATAAAGTTACAAAGAAAATCATTAATGATAGATTTCAGTGCACACTTAAGTGTTTTGCCCTTTGCCATATGTTTTAAGTAACTAAACAATAAATGGCAAACATCTTAGATAATTAAAAAACCTGAACAGAGAAATATTGACTGAACAGTTAAGGAAATTTACAAGCTATCTGGGCAACTGCATAATGAGAGCACTTATAAAATTATAATAAGGAACATATTAAGGAACTTTTAAATGGCACTTATTTCAGTTAAAGATTTTGCCATTATTGGTTTTGTTTTCTTTAAACGTAGAAATTATTACATGGACTTTGCTCAAGGTAAAGAAATTCTTCACTACAAACAGCTTCACTCAATGGGGATTTGCTTAGAGAAGACTTTCTTCTCCATGTCTGAGATCAAAGTTGATCTCTAATGTGGCTTGAGTGACATGGACTACCTAGGTCAACTACTCAAACAGAGGTGCCCTTCTCAACTCAGATGGCTACTAATGCTCTAGATCTCAAGAAGGGTTTGGATGAAGAAGAAGATACAGTGAGATAGTGAACTTGTGGATTCGCCTGCTACCAGCAATGCTTTGGTCTACATATAGCATGTACATCCTTGTCACCCAGTGTGAGAATGCAATATTTAATATTTGAGGACATAAAATGATCAAAATCAAGCAAAGGCCTTTTGTTTCTTTTGTTTGTTTGTTTGTTTCTTTCTTTCTTTTGTTTTTTGTTTTTTTTTTTGTTTTTTTTTTATTTTTATTTATTTATTTATTTACTTACTTATTTTTATTGGACATTTTATTTACATTTCAGATGCCATCCCCTTTCCCAATTTCCCCTCCCTAGAAAACCCCTATCCTGTGCACCCTTTTCCTTTTTGCTTTTATACAATTTTTTAAAATGTTAATCAAAGGCTTTATAAGTATGGTAATGCACAATCAGAAGTGTAACCTAATACCAAACCTAGATATATAAACTATCTTTGACTGGTGGAGACATGAGAATATTTGCCTCCATGCCCCCTCTCTATTTCTCTCTCTTTCTCTCTCTTATCACCTAGCTTCTTCTCTATTTTATCTTCTCCTCTCCTTACTTCAACTCTTCCTCTTGGTGCTCCTTCCTCCTTAGCTTCTCCTACATATCACCCTTCCTGTTAAAATAAAACTTTTCTCTTAAAATACAATTAGAGAAAAAATTATTCTTATTTGTACAAGTGAGGTAGAAGATAGTCTTAATACCCAGTCCATCATTTTGTTGACTAACCAGAACCTCTGTCGTCTCTCTTGACTAAAACACTTAGTTTTGAACCTGGCTTTTTTCTTGGCTTTAGAATGAGTGTCAGCTGAAAACCATCCACTCAGATATTTTCTCTCAAAGTAAATAGACAGGATTAGCTATGAGACTATAGGTCTTCAACCCAGTCAGAAATCCAGAATGACTGAGTTAGCTGAAGTTATGGGAAGCACTAAGCATAGCTTCTAAAACTTAGCCAATTTATACAGACCGCTGAACACCTGGACTGCCCCTATACTACCGAACGTTGGAGCATCAAATCTTCAGCCTTCTGGCCCAGACTCATCTGACAGACCTTAGTGATGCAGAATTATTAAGGGCTGATTACTCTGTCTAGGCAGATATAATCAATCGACTATTCTGCAAGTGTGTCCTTTTCTGGACAGTAATTTGTCTACAGATGGAAAGAGGCAATTCTTGCCTAGTGGCTGTCTCCGCACAACTGGAGTAACTCCAAGGATGAACAATTTCTTCTTAGAATCCAAGACAGGAAGCTGTCGGTAGCAGACAGGTCTCTAATCAAAATGAACATTCATATAGAAATATTTGTGACGTCAATTCTATGGATTTCTGATGTCAGCCCTCTAGGAAAAAAAATTCTTGATACTAAAACTTGTTCTGAGAATTGTATATTGCAGAATACACAGCCTTGGTGTATCTACTCATCAAGCAAAGTGAGCAGACCTGCTCAAACCTCCGGTGTCTGGGAATTCCATCTGGATACAGTGAAGAAACAGCATCAGAGGCTTATCAATTTACTCTTCCCCCCACACCTCTTCTAATATCTCAACGCTCCTGGAAGTGCATGCTGACAAGAGCTTGATATAGTTGTCTCCTGGGTGGTGGGAGGAATGGGGTAAGGGGATAAAATCTGAAATGTAAATATATTATCCAATAAAACAAACAAATAACAACAAACAAACAAATAACAACAAACAAACAAAAAACAAAAGCAGAATACCAATGATGCAACCTAGAGGCTGTATGAAGTTTAACAAGAGAGAAAGCCAAAATGAGGATGCCTTCATCCCACTTAGAAAGGGGATCAGAATATTCATAGGAGGCACAGGGAGAAGGGATCTGGACATGAAATGGGGCAGGATCAAGTATGATGGGGGAGACAGGAGAGAAGTTCAGAGGGCCAGGAGAATGAATGGAAATAAGGAGAATATGCAGTTGCCAGGGGGAATGATGTAGAACCTCTGGAAACTCCCAGAGACCAGGGATGTGAAAGATGTCAGCAACCCGATGTGGATTACCTTAGCCAAAATGCCCAACAGTGGGGAGATGGAATGTGAAGAGTTTATCTCCAGTAGCTAAACAGGGATCCTACTGGATGGATGCAGACACCAACTCACCTTCAAAATTTTTGACCCAGAATTGTTCCTTTTTAAAAGAAATGCAGGGACAAATTTGGAACAGAGACAGAAGGAATAGCCAACCAGTGTAGGCCCTACTTGGAATCCATCCCACAGATTATCACTGAACCATGACACTGTTACTGCTGTTATGTTGTGTTTGTAGACAGGAGCCTAGCTTGGCTGTTCTATAGAGGATCTACAAATCACTGATTGAGACAGATACAGATACTCACAAGCAAGTTTTGGAATGAGGTTGTAGGACCAATATGGAAGAATTAGAGGAAAGACTGAAGAAACTGAATTATGTACAATGACACATTCTTTATTTAATTAATACATTAAATGAGATAAATTTTTAATAAAAATAAATAATGTCCTGTCCACAGGGCATTTGTAAAATGATTTTGATGATATTGGAGGTAGTTCTTATAACTGACCAGTTTTTATGAATTAAAATAATGTGGAAAATGACAGAACTGTTTATTGCCAAGGCAAAGAATTAACAATGTTCTTGAGATGCCATGGCTCTTTTGAGTAAAATCTCAAAATGTCTCTCAAAACTTGACTGAATCTGAAAATGTTATCAACAGATACACACAAAAGAATGGCTGCATACTCAAACCATAAAGTTTGAATTCTGTTATGATCTGTAACATTATGGGAAAAAAAAAACCTCATCAGACTGGTGACAGTAATAGTTTGCACAATCTTTATACTGCACACAAATGATGTTGAATGTGATATCTGTTCCATATACATTGCTAGTGAACCTTGATGGCACCACTTCCTTGCTGGATACATCATAGAACAGAAGCTTGAGAGCTTTCCCTGGTTTCAGCTGGTACCAAAATATATCACTAATGTGCTGACTGGTCAAACAGTGAATGAGAACACTTTCATCCAATAATACAGACAAAGATGATGGGGATTGAGTCACTGCAATTGCTTCTTGGCCACTTGAGGTTGGAAACACTACAAATATGTTCTGTAAATCATGCTACTAGTAAAAATTACCTGTTGTTTCAAACAGCATTGGTAATTGTGGGCCCTATAATGCCATGCTGCTGTTCTTTCTTACCTGGGAGTGAAAACAACAGGAGCCCTAGGATGAGCCTGGGGAGGTGAGAAGGAGCCATAACTCCTTAGTTTGTCTCATGTGACAATGAATTTAGCACTGATTTTCAACAGCTTATTAAGAAGTCTTCAGATAAGATGGTTGTAAAAAACCCGCTTACTGGAGCCCCACGTCAGGCGCCAAACTGTAAAAGCCCTGAGCTGCCCTACGCTTGGCACCAAACTGTAAAAGACCTTTCTGCCCAACGTTGGGCACCAAACTGTTGAGACCAGTACTCTGTCTGGCTTGGCTTGTGCTGCTGCTTGGGTCCACAGGGCAAGAATGTAGACAAGGCAGAGGTTCTGGAGTCAAGTCTCAAGTCTCCTTTTATTGTCTCTCTACTGGCGCATATTCTCCTGACTCATATTCACTCTTGACTGTATTGACTGTATATATATATATATATATATATCTTAACTCCTATTGATTCTCATTCACCCTAGTACAAGCATATCTTGGGTATTTATAAGTACACGCAGGAGAACACAGTTGAAAACATTTTACCACGTGCACTATGCAGCTGGGGTCACTAACAGCAAAACAAGCTATGTGGGATAAACGATATTTGTTAGAGTGTGCTTAGCTGTTGTAGGCTGCTGAAAAACCAAGTCTCTATCAAGGTAAATGGTTCCAGGTGGCTGCAAAAGTGATAACTGCTTTCTAGCCGCTTTCTGCTTAAAGTCGGCTCCCTACAGATGGTAGTGCTCTGACATATACAAGTCATCAAGAATTTGGTTAACTGATTAAACTATCAGACTGGTTCAACTAAGTCTATTAAAAATGGCTGGAACTCCAGGTGTCTTACGTAAAATCAGGACTCTGAAAATGTTTCTGTAACTGAAATTTTGGGCCAATTAGGCAATATTAATAATATCCGGTGAAAAAAGTGGTATTGTAATATGTTTAATTTCAGTGGTAATGATAGTTTCTATGCTACTCTTTCATTTAGAACAGAGAATATTCACTATATATAATACTAGATGTTCAAAAAGTTCAAAGCTGTTTTTGCTGGTGTCTTTTGTTTTTTTCTGTTTCCATGACATGCTTAGTGAGAATCAGAAGCACAACATGAACCAAAGCACTAAAAAGAAGACGTGATTTATAATACTGAGTAGCCTCTGCAATCCCTAACTAGTGTTTTGCAGCTAAACAATCTGCCTTACTCAGTTTAGGATTTCTTTCATAGTGGACAGACAAAGTTACGGGTTTTCTCTATTCCACATTACAAAGCTGTATCTTGCCATCTCTGCTTAAAATGACATGCAACTCTGCCTAGTATTTCTAGATGATACAAATTATTACTGTTCTTCATTGATATGTAAAGCAATCAGTTTTCTTCAGATGTGGAAGCCCTCTTGGTAATATGTGTTCATTCATGCCTTTGAATTTGCTATATTCTCTTAACCTGCATAGTTTTATCACAATTGTATTGTTTATTTATCCTAGAAAACATACTTATCAATGTATCTCTTTAGTACAATGGAGCATAATGAGTGTGGGTAAAGATACATTCAAGAATAAGGGTAGAAACTCTGCACAGAGTTATAGATACAATAAAGTTCAAAGTGAGTCCTTCCAAATTAAGAGTGTTGTTTCTGTGGGCTGAGACTGTCAAAGAGAGAAAATGGAAAGGAGATACATTTAACATAGGCAATCTCCCTCTATGTATAAGTAACTATAAAACTGTGTGAAGCCTGGCCTAAAAGAAGAATGAGAGAGAGCTTCTGTATGTGTAGATATGGTGAAATATAGGATAAAATGATAAATTTTGATAGGTATAAGCATATAATTGTTCTAATAAATGAATGAATAAAAATAAGAGCTTTTATATTAATTTTGAGAAAGGCAATTGAAAGAAAAATGTATAAATAATCTAAAAGTTTTGAAATAGTGTTAGAAGTATTTAACATTTAAACTCACACCTTTCTGTACTAGAAATAAGAATGTGTGCCTCTGTGTAGATTTGTATGGCTAGAATCACATAGCTGAACAATGTCTATTAACATAGATAATGACTTGTCTAGTCAATCAAAAATTCTAAATTCTACAAATTGAAGAAAAATCACTTATCTTTTTGGGAATACCAATTTCTGAACATAAAATTTTCAGCTAAGAAATTATTGGTAAAACCTGAAGAGTTTTTTAATAACACAATAATTAGGATACCATACTAATTTACTGAACATAGGCATGTTTGAAGTAGACTAAAGCTGATTAAGAAGAATCAAAGGTTGCTTGTGCCCTTTCCAGCTTGAGCAGGTTTTTTTCCAGCTTGAGTAGGCTTGAATAGACCTTGAACACTTGACACAATAGATCTTAACAACCTAGGTGGAGACATCTGCCTTGGTTGCACATGCAACTTCTTAGAGGAACTTAGAAGAGCAGAATGCCCAAGGAGATTGCTTTGCAACATAATACAGCTGAAACAAAAGATGTATTCAATGGGCTACCCTATATAAATGCAGTGCAGAATATTCAACTTGAAGCCTTGATCAGAACCTTGTCCAGGCTTTATCCTTCTCTTGCTCTGCCCTTCCCCCTGCCCCTGTCTCTTTTTCATTTCCAGCCTCACTTTCTGGTAAATACAGTTTGTCCATGGCCACTGGACAGCTACAGTTGCTAAACTGTCTAGATTCATATGGGCCCAACTCTGACTCAGTATTTTCCTATCATGTTCTCTCTCCAAAATCTTATTTGTGGTCGTGGTTTGAATGAGAATATCTTCGATAGGTTCACATATTTGCATGCCTGGTCTTCAGTCATTGGAACTATTTGTGAACAATTAGGAGTTGTGGCCATGCTGAAACCTTTCAAAAAGGTTTCAAAAGTTTAAACGACTCTTAGTTATCTCTCTGACTTTTTGTGTCACCTATTTGCAGGTGAATATTTAATCTGTTAACTACTACTCCAGGGTCATGCCTGTCTACCTGCTACCATACTTCCCATTATGTTAATCCTGGACTAAGCCTCTGGAACTGAGAGCTTCCCAATTAAATTCTTTCTTTGATAAAATGCCTTGCTATGATGAAGGATACTAGGAGAACAAGGCCCTTTAAAACAACTAAGCAAAGTTCATATGAACTCACATCGAACAAACGAGCATGCACAGTGCCTATACAGATCTGTATCTACATTCTCTGCATATCTATGGCTTTCAGTTTAGTACTTTTATGGAACAAAGACTCCTTAGATATTTGATATACATGGCATTTAAAATGATAAGCAAAAGGCTCCCAACTCATTTACTTCCTGTTCTAATTTAACTGTAACTTTATCAGTTTGGCAAAAGCATTAGCAAAATAAGAAATTTTATCTTGTCCCTTATTACTAAAACTTCATTTTTTATTTGTAATTGTACAACATAACAAAAACCTTAACAATATCAATGAAAATAAGTTTGATGTGAATATAAAAGAACAAAAAGGGTAAATAAAAAAATTTTTAAAAAATGGTGTATTGATTTTACACTCTGATCACTGCCCCCCTCCCAGTCATCTCTTCTATAATACTTTCCTTAGCTCCCACTCCCTCAACTCTGAGAGGGTGGCACGGCCACTGGGTATCTCACCACCCTAGTACATAAAGTCTCTTCAGGGCTAGGCATGTCCTCTCCCACTGAGGCCAGAGAAGGCAGCCCAGTTAGAACATATCCCACAGACTGGCAACAGCTTTTGGAATAGCCCCCACTCCAGTCATTCCAGAAGCACATGAAGACCAAGCTGTACATCTGCTACATATGTGTGTGGGTATTGGAGGGGGGTTTGTCCAGCCTTTGTATGTTCTTTGATTGGTGGTTCAGGCTCTTAGAGCCAGAAGAGTCCAGGTTAGTTGACCCTGTTTGTCTTCCTGTGGAGTTCCTATCCTCTTTGGGGTTCTCAATCCTTCCCCCAACTCCTTCATAAGAGGCCCCAAGGTGAAGAATGGATAAAGAAAATGTGGTACATCTTCACATTGTTGGTCCATGTCTGCTCTGCAGTTGGTCTCTTAGGGAAATTGAACACAGGGAGTTTGACTGTGCTTACTCCATGCTGCTGCTTGGGTGGTTGTTGGGCTGTAGGGAAGCACTGAGACACAGATCTGGAGGTAGTAAAGTGTAGTCTGAGATATGAGAAAGCCAGAACTGGTTTCGGGGTCCCCAGGTCTGGGATAAGGCTTGTGTCATGAGGGTTCTCACACTCTTGGACATCCAAGCACTGCTGGAAGTTATGCTGTGGCATGGCACAGCAGATCCCTGCCCCCTGCACCTAGGCAGACAAAGCAAAAGCAATAGATAAGATCTTGCTAAAAATTCAAAAAGAAAATCACACCTAAAACCCTTAACTCAAAAATGCTCAGGCTTCTTTGTTTAATTGCTTGTTCTCCCTAATAGGAACACATAAAACAATGTTCATGGCTTTTAACCCAAAATTTTCATGCTTCTATACTTAAATGCTTATTTTTCTCCCTAGCATTCATGCTGTCTAACCTAAATTGTCCCACAAGTTTTCAAGTTGTTAAACTTTTCTTTTTAGGTTCAAAAACCATATTTAATCTACTCCCACAAGTCAAACCAGCTATTAAATCGTTATTTAATCCTTAATTAACAACCAATTTCTTTTTACAAACTGTTACTGCTTTTCCCAGATAATTAACATGATATTTTCTTCCTCAGCCATCTAAAGCAGACTTAAAAGATGCCTTCCAAGATGTGCTCCCAAGCAATCTAATACATGCTTAATACACACTACACACTCTATACAGACATCTTCCTGCTGGAGTTCTACTCCTCTGTTGTGATTACCTTACTGCTTTATCTCCACAAA
This sequence comes from Rhabdomys pumilio, assembly GCA_030674055.1. Taxonomy (NCBI): domain Eukaryota; kingdom Metazoa; phylum Chordata; class Mammalia; order Rodentia; family Muridae; genus Rhabdomys; species Rhabdomys pumilio. The sequence goes on along the minus strand of JANHMN010000083.1, from coordinate 13,784 downwards.
AGAAGACAGTGCTGGTGCTACAGATCCAGATGAGACTAATTTCCATCTCCTTGGACCTATCAGGGACAATGAAGCTGCCTTTTTCTAGACTAAAGACTTATATGACTGAAGACTTCCAAAGCAAGCATGCTGAGATTTGCAGATGACAACTAAGACCCACAGAAGACAGACTTGGGATCTTTCAGCTACAGACAATATCTCTTTCTAAAGCCAAATAGCTACCAAAATGGAAAATTTTATATGATAATAAAAAAACATATGATGTGTATACAGATTAATCAAATGTTATTTAAAACCAATGTTAATACCCTCATACACTATACAACCCACAGAACAACTGATTGGTTCAATAATCCCTTGTCTCCCTAGCCCCAACTCCCTGTTGCCTCTGTGGTTTATATTGTGCTACCCCTCTGGCCTGTCTTGAGTTTCATTTTAATACTTCTACCCCACCCAAAATTTTCACTACAAATGACAGTCATTCTAGTGATATTTCTCCCTCATAAAAAGGAAAAATTGAGGGACATAAAAATGTGCCAGAAAGTTTGGTAGGGTAGAACAGGTTGAGATCCAGATTCAGTGGGCACATATTTGCAACTTAGGTGACTAAAATCTCCTTGTCAGACTTCTGACTTGGAACATGTGCCCTGCTTTTCAGAAAATAGAAATGTGTTCTATGGTCACATAGGCCCCCCAAAAAGAGTTCTTCATGTTAATGAGGTACCTAGAGGCCTGGAGGGCTTAACCAATAAACTTTCCTTCTCAGACGTTTCTCCCTAAAAATGGTATTTAAACTCAGGCCCATCAGGAGAATTTGGGTATGGTACGTTAATGCATCCATTTTCTGCCATGAACAACCAATAAACAGTATGAACATTTTCTGCCATGAACAACCATGAATGGCACTTGCCTACAGAGCCACAACTTTATTCTCCCATAGAAGGCCTCTTTGAGCTTCCAGCCACAAATGCCACCAAGCCTGCCTCCACCATGATAAGCACAATCACCTCAATTGGACCTCCTCCTTTCCCCTGGTCTCAGGTTAGATGCTGTTCCAAGCCCGCAGGCCCCCAATTCCTTCTAGGCTCTTCTGCAACTCCCAGTGGTGCCTGAATGTCCAAGAATCTGAGAACCACATGACCCCTGACTTGTTTCAGGCCCTGGAATCTCCCAAAACAGCTCCTGCTTTTTCACATCATAGACTGTGTCTTCTCATACCCAGATTAGTGTCTCAATAGTTCCCTAAAACCTAACACCCACCCAGGTGGTGGAGTAGGATAAGCACGGTCAAACTCCACACTTTCCGCCTTCCTAAAAACCTGTTCCCAACGACAGAATGGACATAGACCAACACACAATGAAATACTCTTAAGCTATTAAAAACAAGACATTATGAATTTCCCAGGCAAATGGATGGAACATTAGGATATCATCCTTAGCAAGGTAACCTAAAGCCCAAGGTCATGCATGGTGTGTACTCATTCATAAGTGGATATTAGCCATAAAATACAAGATATTTATGCTATGCCACACAGATAAGAAGCAGCTAAATAAGATAGGTCCAAGCAAGAATGATTGCATCTCACTTCGAAGGGGGAATAAAATAGTCATAGGAGGGAGATAAAGGAAGGGAACTGAGTGTGAGGATGAATGAGGAAGGGAATCGTGTATACAGAGTCAGGTGTGAGGAGGAACAGAAGAGATGGCCAGATGTTAAAAATCTGCAACTAGCATTGGTAAGATGTGCCATATACCTGGAATAGGGAAGGTGTCCAATAATCAATGGAGGTGATCTTAGCTGGGACTCATAGAATTAGTGATATGGTACCTGAAGAGGCCACCTCCTATAGCAAAGCAGGAACCATGAAGCAATAGGAACACCAACCAACTCACAAATTTTTCAACACAAAATTTACCCTGCCTTTCCAACAGATTTTCTTACAAAATCAAAGTAAAAAGTATTCTGTAATGTTGACATTTTTGTTTCATTTACTGCATCAGCTTCAATATGCTTATATTTTCATGCTTATATTATATTCATCATGTATTATAATATTTCATGTTTATTTTTCATGAAAAAAACTGTTTTATAATTCAGAATTTTCTATGATTATTTCTAATGTGCTTCTAAATCTACTTTTACCTAGTTTAAAAAGTGTTTTAAAATTTATAATTAAAATTCCCCTTAATTTTAAAAATTCTAAATCTTTACGTTTTAAAGTCATCACATCTTTAAAGATGATCAGTTCCAGAGGAAGATCTCAAATCCTAACTTAAAATCCTTAAGTTTAAATATTAAAAAGTTAATGACAACTCTTTAATATGGTTTTTGTTTGGTTGGTTTGGTTTGTTGGTTTGTTATGCTTATCCTTGGTCTGATAAAGGACCAGAAATATCTAATAGTTTAAATGACTCTTACATTCTCTCAATAGCCAGAGTCTCCCCCAATTTCATAACCAAGTGACTAATAGCACAAATAACATCCATAGAATTGATATGACTAAAAGCATGCCAGACACTTCCTTCAGCTCATAAAATAGTATAGGTAGTCCATCTCTAAAACTCAGGTTCTTAGAAGAAATGGCATGTACCCTAGGCTAATTTCTATGTAATTACACTTTTTTTGTGTACCAGAGATTGTATTACACCAGGAAACTTTTTTCCAAACTGTGTCGTGTTTAAACTGGTTGGAAATACACTACTTGACACCAGAGTCCCCAAGTCTGATCAAGATTAATGAAGTTAATTTAAACTGAGTTTTATTTCTCACCTCTTCACATTTTGCTTAACTGCCTGTACACTGGCAGGATTCCCTTACTCAGAGGACATTAAGAGTGGTTAAAATATCCTTGAACTGGAGTTACCAAAAGCTAGGAATCGTGTAGGTGTTGGGACTCAAACCCAGATCCTCTATAAGAACAACCAGTGTTCTTAATCATCTCCCCAGACTCCTTTGTCAGGTATAAGTCCTATAAATAGATTAAAAACTTTCTTGCCTAAATAACTCCAGCTTGCAGTGTGTGTGTGTGTGTGTGTGTGTGTGTGTGTATTGACAACCAGGCAGAATAAATACTAGATGTTCCCAGAACTCTGCTAGTCCAGAACAGTTTTTTGTTTGTTTGTTGTTTATTTGCTTTGTTTTGTTTTCTGAGATATGAGAAGTATTCCTTTTGTTAGGAGGCAGTAGGCCTGGGGAAAAGGACACAGGTTTGGGGCATAGAAAAGTTTCTTTGCTCTCTGTATAAAAAAATCACAATGACATTTAAGACCGGGCAAAGAGAAAAACTCTCAGCAGCTAAGCACCAGGAGACATCATAAGGAGCAGTTTGAGCAGCCTGTGCTCTCACTTTTGCTTCCCTGGGTGGTTTATGTTAAGGCTAGAATCACTGTGGGAGGAGTACTAGAACCTTGTTGACAGTAATAAGTTGCAACATCTTCAGGTTGCAGTCTGTTGATCTTGAGAGAATACTGTGTGCCAGATCCACTGCCACTGAACCTTGATGGGACACCATCTTTCAAAATGGTTGCAGCATAGATCAGTAGCTGAGGAGATTTTCCCTGTTTCTGCTGATACCAGTTTAGATCATTGTAAATGTCCTCACTTGCTTGGCATGTGATTGTGACACTTTCTCTCACAGATGCAGCCAGGGAGGCTGGAGACTGAGTCATCTGGATGTCACCTCTGGCATCTATGATTGAAAAATTGAAAACAAACCCCCACATGATAAACTCTGTTGCAAGGGGATTTTCACTGAGATCAAGCAGCACTGACTACAGGAAGCTGAATAAATTCCCAGTGCTGTCTTCCTTACCTGTAAGCCACAGCAGCAGCAATGCCAGGAGCTGGGTGGGCACACTCATGTCTGTGTGTGATCTGTGTGAGGCTGACTCTAGCACAGGCTGTATCCTGACTATGAAGAAGTCTTCATGTCTGTGGGCTGTGATTTGGGTACATGCAAATCAGCAAAAATTAGACACAGCTGCAGGACACACCAGGTCATTAACTTATTACAGCTCTATGATTCTCTTATGTGTCCAATCAGAGACTCAGTACAGTTTTATTTGTAGGGAATGTGCTTCTCTTTAAACAATAAACAACAGCAACAGTCTATGAGTTGTACATTATTTTGATATCATGTTCCATGAGAATTTACTTGTTAAATTTTTCTCCATGGAAAGGTGTTTCAGATATGGTACAATTTTACACACTACATAAAGGGTTCCATTTTCCTTTCAAAGGTAGGTGTAAATGCAGCTTCTGCTGTTTTTTTTTTTAATCTTTGTTTGTGAGACTAAATTATAATTACAACATTTTCACCTCTGCTCTCCTTCCAATTTCCTCCAAATACATATCTCTGTTCTCCTT
>JANHMN010000082.1:0-39218 GCA_030674055.1 Rhabdomys pumilio | reverse complement strand
CAGGCACGGACTTCAATTTTCTTTTGTGAAATTGTTCTACACCAGGAGAATTGTGACAATAAATAGCATCTAGTATCTGTTGGTTCCATGCTGCTATCTAGTTAATGACATTCCCTTGCTGGCTCTTTTCCTACTTCCAGTTTCTGAGGAAATTTTTAGGACTCCTCTTATAAGTGTTACTATTCTATTAGCCATCTACAAGAATTCAAGGAAAATAAAGTCAGAATATACTATTTCTTTAGAAGTTGTTGTACAAAGTGAGGTAGAATCCAAGAAGGAGCCTGTTGCATAAGTTTCCAAATCTTTTACCATCTAGGAGTTTGTTTAAAACTCCTTAGTGAACTAAGAATTAGGATCTCATAGGCATTGCTGGCAGAGGAGGGGATGGGCATGTGGTTTTGGTTGGATTCTCATTTGAATCCCAGGAATACAATTCATGGCACAATGGGAATTGTGGCACTTTCATACTGGCTCTGTGGCTTAGTCTGTAAACCTGGGACTAATATTATTTGCTCTTTTTAATATACAAATTAATAAATTTGTACTCTGGTAGACTCTCCAAATTTTGATGCCACAGAATTAAGAGGTGGCTGAACTGGGATTGTCTGATAATGACACTTTTCTTTTATTCTAAATGATGTGACAGTTCTTGGTGCATGGAAAAACATATTGCCCAGAGCCTGGTAGATAATGGATATTCAGCTAAACATAGTTGAATCTGAAGTGATGAAGTGGAGCCTTCTATTTCATTTGTCTGCTTGTATCTTTTGGTCTCTCCATTCCTTTTTTTTCAGATGCTACCAACTCCCTACATCCAGAGAGAATAGTCCATTCCCATAATGTCAGTGAGGATCTGCTTTCTGGATTTCCAAATGCATTTTCTACCTGTAACAATTTTTGTAGTACTGGAGTTTGAATACAAGACTTCAGGAATAAATGCAAGACTACTGAGCTATCACACAAGCTTTCACATAGACACTTATAACATTAACTTCAAGTATAAGTATTAATGGAATGTATGCGATATGTCAGTGCTTGTCTATACTTCACTACAGCCAGACCAAGGTTTTTGGCAAATCCACCAACATTTACTATTTTTTCCATCTTGGGAAGACTCAAAATCCTCTGTATAAAGCCAGGAACATGGCATGTGCAATAAGCACTAGTCTACTGATGTAAGAGCATCACTTAAATCCAGGAGTGCAAAGCTAACTGAGTTTGGCACCATAGGGACAGTCCATCTCTGAAGAATGAAATAATGTGCTGGTCAGATGGCATGGGATTTAAAGGTGTATATTGCTATTTCAAAAATCCTGGGTTTCTTACAGGAGGTGACTCAAAATCACCTGTAACTCTAGTCCAGGGCATCTGACACACCTTAAGGCTGCACAAGCAACTACACTAACACAATGAACACACATACACCCAACCTCACACACACACACACACATATTAAACACATCTGCTCAAGTTCAGAGCCACAGTTCTCTGGGATCTTTGATATGATTCTGGTTTTGATGTTTTGTTTCAACAGTTCTAGCAAGCACCACTCAGGGAATAGAAAATTAAACTTTCTGGCTACTTCAGGAGTTTCTTGGCCCACTTTTAGATCAGATACATGGTTACTACTTGTATTTTTTGCTATATTTGTTACAAGCCAGTATATATGTTTTCATGGAGTTTAGGAACTGAAAAATTACTAAAATTTCCTTTCACTTATAAGTATTGTGACCTCTAGTAAGAATCTATTTATGCTTCTTATCAACTCTAGTGTGACACAGGCATCTCTGGATTCCTGCTAAACAGCTCCTAATCACTCTCCATCACAACTTGTAGAGCTCTTTTCTGCAGCTATATAGTATACTTCTCCTTTTAGGCTTACTGTTTCTCTTCCCACTCCTCACATTCCCCCAAATAAATAAAATTAATTTTAAATATTACATTTAATTATTTAGTTAATCTGTGGTTTGGTTAGTGCTGTGTGTTTGTGTGTTTGTGTGTGTGTGTGTGTGTGTGTGTGTGTGTGTGCTTGATGCCCATGTGGATGTCAGAGGACATCTGGCAGCAGTTGGTTATCTCTTACTATGCAAGTCCCTGGGATGGAACTCAGGTTGCCAGGCTTTCTACAAAATACTTTTACCCATTGAGCCATCTTGCTTGCATAAATCACCAAATATTTTAATCTCTATTTATTTTCTCTTTTGGGAAACTGGGATAGAGATCGACAAAGTATGAGGAACTTAAGAAGGGTATTGAATCTCTTGGGATATTTATTCAAGGGTTGGTTCTGCATTTTCCATAGATAAACTTTGTTATTAACTTGACAGCATGTAGAACCAACTAAAACACAGACTTCTGGGCACTCTTGTGGAGAGGTTTCTTAATCATATATTTTTTTTCTTTTTCAAGACAGGGTTTCTCTGTGTAGCCCTGGCTGTCCTGGAACTCACTCTGTAGACCAGGCTGGCCTCGAACTAAGAAATCCGCCTGTCTCTGCCTCCCAAGTGCTGGGATTAAAGGCGTGCGCCACCACCGCCTGGCTAATCACATATTTTTTTATTGGGTATTTAATTTATGTTTCAGATGCCATTCCCTTTACCTATTTCCCCTTTCTAGAAGGCCCCTATCCCATGCCCCCTTTTCCTTTTTGCTTTTATACAATTTTTTTAAAAAAGTTAATCAAAGGTTTTATAAGTTTGGTAATGCTCAATCAGAAGTGTAACCCAATACCCAATCTAGATATATCAACTATCTTTGACTGGTGGAAACACGTGAACATCTGCCTCCATGTTCCCCCCCTCTTTCTCTCTCTCTCTCATCACCTAGCTCCTGCTCTCCTTCTTCTCCTCCTCTCCTTACTCCTTCTCTTCCTCTCCGTACTCCTCCCACCTTAGTTCCTCCTACATATCACCCTTCCTCTTAAAATAAAATTTTTCTCTCAAAATACAATTAGAGCATAATTATACCAATTTGTACCAGTGAGGTACAAGATAGTCCTAATACCCAGTCCATCATTTTGTTGACTAACCATAACCTCTGTCATCTCTCCTAACTAAAACACTTAGTTTTGAACCTGGCTTTTTTCTTGGCCTTAGAATGAATGTCAGCTGAAAACCATCCTCTCAAATCTTTTCTCTCATAGTAAATAGCCAGGACTGGCTATGAGACTATAAGTTTTCAACCCCATCAGAAATCCAGAATGACCGAATTAACTGAAATTATGGGAAGCACAAAGCATGGCTTCTAAAACTTAGCCAATTTATAGATACTGCTGAGCACCTGGACAGTCCCTATACTACAAAACCTTGGAGCATCTGATCTTCAGCCTTCTGGCCCAGGATCATCTGACAGACCTTAGTGATGCAGAATTAATAAGGGCTGATTACTCTGTCCAGGCAGATATACTCAGTTGACTATTCTGCAAGTGTATCCTTTTCTGGACAGTAATTTGTCTGTAGATGAAAAGAGGCAATTCTTGCCTAGTGGCTGTCTCGCCACAACTGGAGTAACTCCAAAGATGCTCAGTTTCTTCTTAGAATCTAAGACAGGAAGCTGTCAGGAGCAGACAGGTCTCTAATCAAAATGGACATTAATACAGAAATGTTTGTAATGTCAATTCTGTGGACTTCTGAAGTTTTGAAAACCAACTATCCATGTAAGGTAATCTGAACTGTTGTCTGTTAACTCCTCTCAGCTATTTCTAAATAATATATAGAAAACACCCTAGCAATAAACTCAAAGCCATGAATTTGCTATAGGCCCTTAACTCACAGGCTAACCATCTCAAATCAGTTAAAAAAGTTAAAGGAGGACTGGGTCTAAGCCTTGTATTCCTAGATGTGTTATACAGGCACAATGAGTATGAGAGTAACAATATTCATCTCACTTTCATATCAATAAGAAGCTTGTACCAATAAAAACCTTAAATTTGAAATCAAAGTAAATTTTGTACCATTTAAGAGATTATAACTTCTTCTTGATAATGATTATACAAATTTCTACCAATAGGTTATGGCTATGAAATAAATCCTAGCTAATCCTCTCTGTTCCAGCAAAACCACTACTTTTCCCTAGAAAGACAGCTTCGTCCTCAAGCCCAGGGAATAGGGCGCTGACTCTTCTTTAACTTCTTCAAGCTGATTATGAGCATTGAGATATTAGAAGAGGGGTGGGGGGAAGAGTAAATTGATAAGCCTCTGACGCTGTGTCTTCACTGCATCCAGATGGAATTTCAGGACATCAGAGGTTTGAGCAGGTCTGCTCAGCTTGCTTGATGAGTAGATACATCAAGGCTGTGTATTCTGCAATATACAATTCTCAAAACAAATTTTAGTATCAAGATAATTTTTTTAGAGGGCTGACATTTTATTAAAGATGTTGCTTCTAACAACTTTTCTTTTTTCCCCCCTTTTTAATTGATTATTATATTTACATTTCAGATTTTATCCCCTTACACCATTGCCCCCACCATCCAGGAACCCTTATCCCATCACCCCTCCTCCTGCTTCTATGAGGTTGTGCCCCCACGTACTCCCACTCCCACCTCCTCACCCTCAGATTCCCCCTCACTCAGTGTTCAGCCTTCATGGGACCAAAGATCTCCCCTCCCACCTATGCCCAACAAGGCCATCCTCCCCTACGTATATAGCTGGAGTCATGGGTCCCTCCCTATGTACTCCTAGGCTGGTGGTTTAGACCTTGGGGAGCTCTGGTTGGTTGGTATTGTTGCTTTCCTCATGGGGCCACCAACCCTTTCAGGTCCTTCAGTCTTCTCTCTAACTACTCCATTGGGAACCCTTGATCAGATCAATGGTTAGCTATGAGTATCTGCCTCTGGGTATGTCAGATTCTGGGGGACCTCAAGGAGACAGCCATATCAGGGTCCTGTCAGCATGCATTTCCTGTCATCCATATCAGCGTCTATTTTTGGTGACTGCACAAGGGATGAATACCCAGGTAGAATGGTCTCCAGACAACCTTTCCTTCAGTTTCTGTCCCACACTTTGTCTCCATATTTGCTCCTTTGGGTATTTTGTTATTCCTTCTAAGTAAGACCTAGGCATCCACACTTATTCTTTCTTCTTCATGAGCTTCATATGGTCTGTGAGTTGAATCTTTGTTGTTTCAAACTTTTGGGTTAATATCTGCTTATCAGTGAGTAAATACCATGTGTGTTCTTTTGTAATTGGGTTACCACACTCAGGATGATATTTTCTAGTTCCATCCATTTACCTAAGAATTTCTTGAATTCATTATTTTTAATAGCTGAGTAGTACTCCATTGTGTAAATGTACCACATTTTTTTGTATCCATTCCTCTGTTGAAGGACATCTGGGTTCTTTCCAGCTTCTGGCTATTATGAAAAAGGCTGCTATGACCATAGTGGAGCATATGTTCTTGTTATATGTTGGAGCATCTTCTGGGTATATGCCCAGAAATGGTATAGCTGGGTCCTCAGGTAGTGCTATGTCCAATTTTCTGAGGGACTGCCAGACTGATTTCCAGAGTTGTATGAGCTTGCATTCCCACCAACAATGGAAGAGTGTTCCTCTTTCTCCACATCCTCCCCAGTATCTACCACCACTTGAATATTTTATCCTAGCCATTCTAATTGGTGTGAGATGGTATCTCAGGGTTGTTTTGATTTGCATTTCCCTGATGACTAAAGATGTTGAGCATTTCTTAAGGTGTTTCTCAGCCATTTGCGTTTCCTCAGTTGAGAATTCTTTGTTTTGCTCTGTACCCGATTTTTTAATGGGGTTATTTTGTTGTCTGGAGTCTAATTTCTTGTGTTCTTTGTTTATATTCAATATTAGCCCTCTATCAAATGTAGGATTGGTAATGATCTTTTCCCAATCTGTTGCCGTTTTGTCTTATTGATGGTGCCCTTTGCCTGACAGAAGCTTTGCAATTTTATGAGGTCCCATTTGTCAATTTTTGATCTTAGAGAATAAGTCATTGGTGTTCTGTTCAGAAACATTTCCCCTGTCCCTAGGTGTTCGAGGGTCTTCCCCACCTTCTCTTCTATTAGTTTTAGTGTATCTGGTTTTAAGTGAAGGTCCTTTATCCACTTGGACTTGAGCTTTGTACAAGGGGATAAGAATGGATTCATTTGCATTCTTCTACATGCTGACCTCCAGTTGAGCCAGCACCATTTGTTGAAAATGCTGTCCTTTTCCACTGGATGGTTTTAGCTCCTTTGTCAAAGATCAAGTGACCATAGGTGTGTGGGTTCATTTCTGGATCTTCAATTCTATTCCATTGATCTTCCTGCCTGTCTCTGTACCAATACCATGCAGTTTTTATCACTACTGCTCTGTAGTACAGTTTGAGGTCAGGGATGGTGATTCCCCCAGAAGTTCTTTTGTTGTTGAGAATGGTTCTCGCTATCCTGGTTTTTTGTTATTTCAAATGAATTTGCAAATTGCTCTTTCTAACTCTATGAAGAATTGATTTGGAATTTTGATGGGGATTGCATTGAACCTGTAGATTGCTTTTGGCAAGATGGCCATTTTTACTAAGTTAATCCTGCCAATCCAGGAGCATGGGAGATCTTTCCATCTTCTGAGATCTTTTTCTATTTCTTTCTTCAGAGACTTGAAGTTCTTGTCATACAGATCTTTTACTTGCTTGGTTAGATTCACTCCAAGATATTTTATATTATTTGTGGCTATTGTAAAGGGTGTCGTTTCCCTAATTTCTTCTTCAGCCTGTTTATCCTTTGAGTAGATTTGTTTGAGTTGATTTTCTATCCAACCATTTTGCTGAAGTTGTTTATCAGGTTTAGAGTTCTCTGGTGGAAGTTTTAGGGTCACTTAAGTATACTATCATATCATCTGCAAACAGTGAAATTTTGACTTCTTTTCCTATTTGTATCCCTTTGATTTCCTTTTGTTGTCTAATCGCTCTAGCTAGGACTTTTAGTACTATATTGAATAGGTAGGGTGAGAGTGGGCAGTCTTGTCTAGTCCCTGATCTTAGTGGGATTGCTTCAAGGTTCTCTCCATTTAGTTTGATGTTGGCTACAGGCTTGCTGTATATTGCTTTTACTATTTTTAAATATGGGCCTTGAATTCCTGATCTTTCCAAGACTTTTAACATGAAGGGATGTTGAATTTTGTCAAATGCTTTCTCAGCATACAGTGAGATGATCATGTGGTTTTTTTCTTTGAGTTTATTTATGTAGTGGATTACATTGATGGATTTGCGAATAATGAACCATTCCTGCATTTCTGGGATAAAGCCTACTTGATCATGATGGATAATTGTTTTGATGTGTTGTTGGATTTGGTTTGTGAGAATTTTATTGAGAATTTTTTCATCAATATTCATAAGAGAGATTTGTCTGTAGTTCTCTTTCTTTGTTGGGTCTTTCTGTGGTTTAGGTATGAGCGTAATTGTAGTTTCACAAAACGAATTAGGTAGTATTCCTTCTGTTTCTATTCAATGCAATAGCTTGAAGAGAATTGGTATTATGTCTTCATTGAAGGTCTGATAGAATTCTGCACTAAAACCATCTGGTCCTGGACTTCTTTTGATGGGGAAACATTTAATAACTTCTTGTTGGGAGCCATCAGAAGGTTGCTATCATTCATGCAGCCATCTTGAGCCATATACCCTGACAAGAGTCTTGATTACAACAGCCTGCAACAGCTGAGCACATTCTGATAACATCTTGTTTTAGATACCCAGGATCTTCCCTTGGGTGTATGAGACTTAGAGATCAGATTTAGAGCCAAGACTTAAGGGCGTGACTTAAGGTGTAATTCAGAGATAAGACCTAAGGGCATGACTTAAGGGCGTGACTTAGAGGCCTGGCTTAGAAGTGAGACATATAAAAGGAGAGAGGAAGACAAAGAAAAGCAACAGATTACTTGAACAGATTATTAGGCATTAGACATTAGGCACTTAGCACTTGGAGAAATAATTTGGAACTTGGAGGCACTAGGGACTAGGAACTAGGGACTAGGAACTCAAGACTTGGGACTTGCACTAGGAAGAGAGACCGAAGAATAAACGGGATTGAATCACACTCTATCTGGTCTCCATTTCTTTTTTTTTATTGGATATTTTATTTACATTTCAGATGCCAATCCCTTTCCCCATTTCCCCTCCCCAGAAAACCCTTATCCCGTGACCCCCCTTTTCCATTTGGCTTTTATACAATTTTTAAAAAAATGTTAATCAAGGGCTTTATAAGTATGGTAATGCTCAATCAGAAGTGTAACCTAATACCCAACTTAGCTATGTAAACTATCTTTGACTAGTGGAGACACATGAACTTCTGCCTCCATGCCCCCTCTCTCTTTCTCTCTCTTTTTCTCTCTCATTACCGAGCTTCTCATCTACTTCATCTTCTCCTCTCCTTACTCCATCTTTTCCTCTCTGTGCTCCTTTCCCCTTAGCTCCTCCTACATATTACCCTTCCTGTTAAAATAAAGCTTTTCTCTCAGAATACAATTAGAACATAATTATTCCTATTTGTACCAGTGAGGTACAAGATGGTCTTAATACCCAGTCCATCCTTTTGTTGACTAGACAGAACCTCTGCTGTCTCTCTTGACTAGAACACTTAGTTTTGAACCTGGCTTTTTCTTGACTTTAGAATGAATGTCAGCTGAGAATCCTCCACTCAGATCTTTTCTCTCCAGGTAAGTAGCCTGGATTGGCTATGAGTCTATAGCTCTTCAATGCCATCAGAAATCCAGAATGACTAAATTAACTGAATTTATGGGAAGCACTAAGCATAGCTTCTAAAACTTAGCCAATTTATAGAGACCGCTGAACACCTGGACAACCCCTATACTACCGAACGTTGGAGCATCAAATCTTCAGCCTTCTGGCCCAAACTCATCTGACAGACTTTAGTGCTGCAGAATTAATAAGGGCTGATTACTCTGTCTAGGCAGATATAATCAGTCGACTATTCTGCAAGTGTGTCCTTTTCTGGACAGTAATTTGTCTGTAGATGGAGAGAGGCAATTCTTGCCTGGTAGCTGTCTCACCACAACCGGAGTAACTCCAAGGATGCTCAATTTCTTCTTAGAATCCAAGACAGGAAGCTGTCAGAAGCATACAAGTCTCTAATCAAAATGAACATTAATATAGAAATATTTGTGATGTCAATTCTATGGATTTCTGACGTTTTGAAATCCACCTATCCATGTAAGGTAACCTGGACTGTTGTCTGTTATCTCCTCTCAGCTATTTCTAAATGAAATATAGAAAACACCCTAACAATAAACTCAAAGTTATGAATTTGCTATAGGCCCTTAACTCACAGGCTAATCTTCCCAAGTCAGTTAAAAAAGTTAAAGAAGGACTGGGTCTAAGTCTTGTATTTCTAAATGTGTTATACAGGCACAATGCCCATGAGAGTATCTATATTCATTTCACTTTCATATCGATGAGAAGCTTATACCAACGAAAACCTTAAATTTGAAATCCAAGTGAATTTTGTACCATTTAAGAAATTATAACTTCATCTTGATACTAAATTATACAGATTTCTACCAATAGGTTATGGCTATGCCATAAATACTAGCTAATCCTCCTTGTTCCAACAAAACCACCACTTTTCCCCAGAGAGACAGCCCCATATTAACCACCTTAGTCCCCAAGCCCGGAGAGTAGGGGCACTGATTCTTCTTTAACTTCTTCAAGCTGATTATGGGCATTGAGATATTAGAAGAAGGGTGGGAGGGAAGAGTAAATTGATAAGCTTCTGACGCTGTGTCTTCACTGCACCCAGATGGAATTCCCAGACACCGGAGGTTTGAATAGGTCTGCTTGTTTTGCCTGATGAGTAGATACACCAAGGCTGTGTATTCTGCAATATACAATTCTCTGGACAAGTTTTAATATCTAGAAAAAATTTTTTTTTTCCTAGAGGGCTGCCATTTCTTTAAAAGATGTTGGTTCTAACATCTTTTTTCCCCCTTTTATGTAGTTGGTTATAATATTTACATTTCAAGTTTTATCCTCTTATCCCATTTCCCCTACCACCCAGGAACCCCTTATCCCATCCCCCCTCCTTATATCCCTTCTATGAGGCTGTGCTCGAACCTACCCTCTACCCCTACTACCCCCTCCTCACCCTCACATTCCCCCCTTCTGTGTTCGTTTTTTCATTGGTCTCCATTTCTTATGTTCGTCCTCACTCTCTCTCTTGCTGAACAGTGACCTGTGAACCAGAGCAGCTTGGGGCAGTGCGGGCTCTACCAATTTAACCCCCAAGGCTTCTGGGAGTGTGGGTCCAACACTGATAGAGCAGTCCACGACATTTTGGCCCCAAGCGTGGAGGAGTGTGGTTCTCAACATTTTTGGCCCCTGAGCATGGGGCAGCTCAGGCCGAGATAATTTCTATTTCTTTAGGGTTTATAGGACTGTTTAGATGGTTTATCTGCTCCTAATTTAATTTTGGTATCTGGTACCTATCTAGAAAATTGTCCATTTCATCCAGATTTTCCAATTTTGTTGAGTATAGGCCTTTTTAGTAGGATCTGATGACTCTTTTTTAAATTTCCTCAATTTCTGTTGTTATGTCTCCCTTTTCAGTTCTGATTTTATCAATTTGGATACTGTCTCTGTGTCCTTTGTTTAGTCTGGCTAAGGGTTTATCTATCTTGTTGGTTTTCTCAAAGAACCAGCTCCTGGTTTTGTTGATGTTTTGTATAGTTCTTTCTGTTTCTACTTGGTTGATTTCAGCTTTGAATTTGATTATTTCCTGCCATCTACTCCTCTTGTGTATATTTGCTTCTTTTTGTTCTAACGCTTTCAGGTGTGCTGTCAAGTTGTTAGTGCATGCTTTCTTCAGTTTTTTTAAAAGCACTTAGAGCTATGATTTTTCCTCTTAGTACAGCTTGTTTCTTGGGACCATTTGCTTGGAAGATTGTTTTCCATCCTTTTACTTTGAGGTAGTGTCTGTCTTTGTCACAGAGGTGTGTTTCCTGTATGCAGCAAAATTCTGGGTCTTGTTTATGTATCTGATCTGCTAGCCTATGTCTTTTTATTGCAGAATTGAGTCCATTGATATTAAGAGATATTAAAGAAAAATGATTGTGGCTTCCTGTCACTTTTGTTATTGGAGGTGGAATTATATTTGTGTAACTATCTTCTTTTGGGTTTTTTGGGAGATTATTTTCTTGTTTTTTCTACGTTGTAATTTCCCTCCTTGTGTTGGCATTTTCCATCTACTATCCTTTGAAGGGCTGGATTTGTGGGAAGATATTGTGTAAATTTTGTTTTGTCATGGTCCAACAATATTGATTGAGAGTTTTGCTGGATATAATACTCTGGGCTGGCCTTTGTGTTCTCTTAGGGTCTGTATGATATCAGTCCAAGATCTTCTGGCTTTTATAATCTCTGGTGAGAAGTCTGGTGTAATTCTTATAGGTCTGCTTTTATATGTTACTTTACCTTTTCCCCTTACTGCTTTTAGTATTTTTCTTTGTTTTGTACATTTGATGTTTTGATTATTATGTGGTGAGAGGTATTTTTTTTCTGGTCTAGTCTATTTAGTGTTCTGTAGACTTCTTGTACATTTAAGAACATCTCTTTCTTTAGGTTAGGGAAGTTTTCCTCTATAAATTTGTTGAAGATATTTACTGGCCCTTTAACTTGGGAGTCTTCACCCTCATCTATACCTATTATCCTTAGATTTGGCCTTCTCATTGTGTCCTGGATTTCCTGTATGTTTTGGGTTAGGAGCTTTTTGCATTTCACATTTTCTTTGACAGTTGTGTCAATGTTTTCCATGGTATCTTCTGCAGATGAGATTCTCTTTTCTATCTCTTGTATTCTGTTGGTGATGCTTGCATCTATGACTCCTGATCTTCTTCTTAGGTTTTCTATGTCCAGGGTAGTCTCCCTTTGAGATTTCTTTATTGTTTCTACTTCCATTTTTAGATCCTGGATTGTTTTGTTTAATTCCTTCACCTGTTTGGTTGTGTTTTCTTGCAATTTTTAAAGGGATTTTTGAAGGGTTTCTATTTGTTTACCTGTGTTCTTCTCAAATTCTTTGAGAGTGTTATTTATGATCTTCTTAAAGTCCTCTAACATCATCATGAGAAGTGATTTTAATTCTGAATCCTGCTTTTCTGGTGTGATGTGGTGTTCAGGGCTTTCTATGGTGGGAGAACTGGGTTCTGGTGATGTTAAGTAACTTTGGTTTCTGTTGTTTATGTTCTTGCGCTTGCCTTTCACCATTTGGTTAACTCTCGTGCTACCCTCACTCACTGGTTCTGACTGGAGACTGTCTTTCCAGTTATCTTGTCTGTGACAGAACTCCTCAGGGTTCAGATGTCTCTGTGATCCTGTGATACTGAGCTCCAGCTGCTCTGAGTGCTGTGGGTCCTCTAGAATGTCTCAGGGTAATGTGTCTTCATGAGAGCAGACCAGCTAGGTGTTCGCTGCTCTGAGTGTAGTGGTTCCTCTAGAATGTCTCAAGATATGATGTCTGCTGCTCTGGGTTCCATGTCTCCTCTAGGATGTCTCCTTGTATGGTGTCCCCTGCTCTGAGGTCAGTAGCCTCTCTAGGATGTCTCAGGGTCCGGTTTCCACAAAGGTGTAGACCCGCTGGGTATCTGCTCCCACCACCGGGTTTGGGTGCCTGGGGGGTGTCCTGCAAGCTTCCTGCTCCCAGCTGTGACTCTGTGGAGTAGGGTGGTGCGCCACTGATCTTACCTGCCTCTCTGAGGACACTGGCCTCTCTGAGATGTTTTAGTATGCAGTTTCCACAAGGGTGCAGACCTGCTGGGTGTCTGCTCTCACCACTGGGATCCAGAGAGGTGTGGAAGGGGCTTAATCATATTTTTTGAAACAGAGCCCATTTCATCTAAATCTGGCCCACCTCTACCTGTGTAAGGTTAAAAAAACCAAAGTATCTTGGAAGAAGGAAACTTGAGATTTTGTCTGTTTACCCCCACTTCTGATGGCATGTTTATCTATCCTGTTGTGCACTGATTATATATTAGAGAAACCTCAGAGAGGGCAGCAAAATTCATTATCATGTCACATTAGAAAGTGAAAAAAAGGAGAGAGAATATTTGTATCTCTTGTATTGCTAAAGGTATAATATAAATGAAATAAAAATTTAATTATCCATACCTCTCCCTGCCTCCTATTGGTCTTTCCCTATTTTCTGTTTGTGATGTCTGTGTGCTGGTATTTTGTACCTACTTGTATTTTTTTTTGTGCCTATTTATGTTGTATACCAATTGTATGTCTGCTGTGCCTGTGTTGTGTATTGGCTTTGTGTACTTGTGTCTTCCCTTTTTTTGGTAATTGCAGTAATAACTGAGGCATCCCCTGAGAAGAACATAATACTTTGAGTGTTAGAAAAGGACATGGAGAGCAACTGCTCCAGAGGGTTTTACATAACTGTGTTTGTTTTACTGCTGTAAGAAACTATTTTATTTATAGGAAACTTATCAATTGTGATAGGCTAGCATATTACCTTGGATTGGACAGTGAGCACTAATACCACTTGTGTCTCTATGAGGAAGAAGCACATAAAAGGAGATGTAGAGATTGCAGACACACCAGCAGGCTAGATACTGGCTGCTCATGCTGCCTCAGAATTCAGTATTCTGACTTTTGTGAATACTCAGGAGCATGGTGTGCCATGCTTCTAATTTAAAACCATACACTGTGTGCTAGGTAGCCTGGCTGCCAGGTTAAGTCTGCATGTTCTCCTACAGTTCTCTCCTTTATGTCATTTGCTTTCTGGATAACAGCCTTCTGATCAATGAGTGGAATATGCCAACCAATATATTATAAGTGAAAGATAATAGGATAGGATTAGATAGATTGTAAGGGTTATAAAAGCAAAGATGGTATGTAGTCATGGGAATTCCAAATTTTAGAAACTTCTCTTATGGAACTGATATCAGAAAATTGGTTGGAGTTTTTAAATAGCTGAGGACAATGCCCTTTGTCCTTCTTTCCTAATAATAAGAGAGGGTTATGTACCAGTGCCTGATAATTTTCAACACTGGCATCATTTGGAGTTAGTGCTGTAAGCAAACACATGAGCAGTATAGGATCTTGTTGTCTTCTCTGGCAGCTGTTCAATTTTATCTGCTACATTGCTGGTATTAGTTGTCCAGGGTTGGGTGAGCCAGGATGGGATCCAGATAGGCATGGTTCATGTTCTGGAAAGACACAAACAAAACCTTTTCCAATGGTAAGTAATAGGGCTGGTGATTGGCATTTACCTTTTATTACATCTTTCCAGGGCCAGCAGAGGTAACCTCATAGTCCCTAACAAAGGTGCTTCTCGGTTATTTGAGTTTCCTTAAATGAGAATTCTTTGTTTAGCTCTGTATCCCATTTTTTAATAGGGTTATCTGGTTGTCTGGAGTATAATTTCTTGAATTTTTCACATATTTTTGATATTAGCCCTCTGTCAGATGTAGGATTGGTAAAGATCTTTTCCCAATCTGTTGGTTGCCATTTTGTCTTATTGACAGTTTCCTTTGCCTTACAGAATTTTATGAGGTCCCATTTATCAATTCTTGATCTTAGAGCATAAGTCATTGATGTTCTGTTCAGTAACTTTTCCCCTGTGCCCGGGTATTCAAGGTCCTTCCCCACCTTCTCTTCTATTAGTTTGAGTGTATCTGGTTTTATGTGAAGGTCCTTTATCTACTTGGACTTGAGCTTTGTACAAGGAGATAAGAATGGATCGATTTGCATTCTTCTACATGCTGTCCTCCAGTTGAACAAGCACCATTTGTTGAAATGTTGTCCTTTTTCCACTAGATGGTTTTAGCTCTTTTGTCAAAGATCCAGTGACCATAAATGTATGGGTTCATTTCTGGGTTTTCAATTATATTTCATTGATCTTCTTGCCTGTCTCTGTACCAATACCATGCAATTTTTAATCACTACGGCTCTGTAGTACAGTGTGAGGTCAGGGGTAGTGATTCCCCCAGAAGTTCTTTTATTGTTGAGAATAGTTCTCTGTATCCTGCAGACCTATATTCCTATAGTGGAAGGTATTAAAAATGAAATGCATCTGGCTTGCTTCCAGCTCAGCTGCTGTGTTCCTCCACTAAGCTCAACTCCAGCTGATAGTCACTGTGGTGTTGGCCAGGGCCCGAGATGTTGGCGTGGCTGCTGCCTCTGCCTGCTGCCACCCTTGGCATCCATAGCTCTTGGCCTGGCCCTTAGGCCAATCCTGCTGCCACCGCAGCACTAGGCTAGCCCCATGCAATAACTGCCATCCTAGTGGTTAAGTATCATAATAGCCATTAACCTGGTAAAGCAAAAACTCTTAATGCTTATAGCTAACCATTGGATTTATCTGTCAATAAAATCTCAATACATAAGTTGCCCACACAGTTTAGACAAATTATTCCAATTATCCTAACTTTTTGATATGCATAACTACCTGAGACCACTAAAGGCATGCAGTTTCATGTCTGCTTCCATATTCACCTTCTTTGCTCTCTCCTGCGTTTCTCTCTGTGTCCATGTCTCTGCTGCTCTTAGCTCTGCCTCCCCTTATCCTATCTAATCACAGGCTTCCAGCTGCAAATAGATTGGACATGGAAATTTCTGCCCCATATTCCCTCCCATGTATTTACCAATTTGTGCTTTGGGTTATTTGTGTACTATCTCCAATACAGCTTGACCTTGAGGATTATAACAGATCTCAGAAAATTAAAAGGTAATTGTATTTTTTAGGGGCAACTTTGAGCCCTATTTTGTTTGAATTGGTCAAAGCCAGTTGAAAAACTTCTTATTTGCTAGAATCCTAATCAACAAGGAAAATATTCATGTAATAAATAAATGTTATAGAGGAGGTTATTTTATAGAGGATCCAAAACCTGAAATACATAATATTAATACATCCTGGGACACCTCGACACAACACTTTACATTGATAACTTGGAGCAGAATACACATTGTTTGGCACAGGCACAGACAAAGCAAAACTTTCTCCATTCTCTTGGTATAATAGGGTAGATAAAAACAATCTTTTATATCCATGGATATAATATGTTTTTAATAGCGATGACAGTGCCCTGTGGAGATCAGGCTATAAAGACCCCTCTTGTTCATCTGCAAATTAATAACTCTTAAATTATGTTATAATCTCCATTTTCTTTATCTTTTTTTCTGAATGACAAAGATAAGAAAGTTCCATGCATGTAGGCTTGGCTCAATGTGTCCCACTTGTCTTTGTTTTAC
The DNA here is from genome assembly GCA_030674055.1 of Rhabdomys pumilio. Lineage (NCBI taxonomy): Eukaryota > Metazoa > Chordata > Mammalia > Rodentia > Muridae > Rhabdomys > Rhabdomys pumilio. The sequence continues at coordinate 23,021 of JANHMN010000082.1, read as the reverse complement.
TAATCTCTGAGCATGTTTATGCCATCGTTCCACCAATTACAGTTTCTTCTGTTTTCTATTGAAATTTTATGGGCTCAGGAAGTGAAACAACAGTCCCCTAATATTGGAGGTGAGGATGTACTTTCTCTTTCATGAGGTCTAGGCCACTATGAAAGGTTTTATCATCAATGTTAGTCTTGGCTTCAGCCATTTCTAATGTATCTCTCCACCAGAGATTGTTAGGTAAGTCTTCAAGAATCAGGGGATTAGCTTTTCTGGTGTGTCCATCAAAGTCCTTCCATATAAGAAAGGTCAAGGGTGTTCTAGAACACCCTGTAAGTTTAATTTCCTTAAATCTTTTCCTTCCCAATATCTAATCATCTGGGGCTTTACAGATTCAGTTGGTACAGTCTAGTAAACTTCAGATTATGACATATTCATATCTGTCTGATTTGAGATGGGTCCTTTGGAGAAAGACCCTCTTGTAGGCAGAGACAAATGTTGTCCCTGGGGAGTTTAAAGGAAGCAGGGTGAGAGTATCTACATCACATTTCAATTTATAACTCTGCCCTTGTGAAATTTGTGACACTTAGTAGATTGCTCTTTGGATGCACCTTTTCTTCTGCATCTGGCAGTCTCTCTTAAAATTCTCCCTTGTTTGACACAAATAGCAGGAGGCATCAAACTTTAAGACTACTGCAGAAACTTCTGCAAAGACTTCCGTGGTATTTGTCTGAGTCCCTATTTCTTGACATGTTAGGATCCAGACATCCAGAGGGGAATTCTTTAACATACCTAGCACCCTTTGCATCTCTTCTGGAGCACCAGCATGGCAGCTGCCTCAGAGAACTGTAGTTTCCATTCCATGGACGTTTGCACCAAAGTCAGACATTTAATAAAAGGCTTAGGAGGTCCCTGTCTTAAATCTTTGAAACTTGTGTGTCCCTTGAAGGAGGAAAAGGTTTCTAAGATCTTAGGGCACACAAGTGACAAATTTGGTCAAAATAGTGGGTGGGCCCAGGACCCCATTCAACACGCAATGAGAATGTCCCTCCTTCTTGTAACATATCCACATTAAATGATACACCTGAATTTCAATTTCTCTCAGCTTGAATTAATCATTAATCACAATCATGTTCCTTCCAAATCAAAAAATTACTGAGGGTTTATGCCTGGGCCAGTGGCTTATAATCCTCCAGTGTGTTTAAATCCATACTTATGAATTCTAATTGCATTATATATGAAGACTGACATTTTTTAGCTCAACAAGTAGTCTGAAACTGCTGGATGGTTTTAAGGTCATGTGGATACCATGTTAAAATGTCTCTGCAGGGCAGGATTTAAACTCACTGGAAAGCAGAAGCGTTGGGTTTTTCATTTGACCAGGATCCATCATGAGTAACACAAAGCCAAGAAAGAGGAATTAAATATGGTAGTGACTGAGTTCTTCACTTTCTAAGTGTCAGTGTTCAAGCATTGCATTCAGAGTGGTATGAAGATCATAGTACTGAGAGGCCTTCACCTGGACCACTCTTCACCTGGACTACTCCCCTTTCTGATCTCTTACTGTGACTCTTTCTTGATGGACAGGTCCTCTTTTATGGTACAACAAAATTTTATATCAGTGTCTTTTTCTTCCTGTTCTTTTTTCACTGTCCTTATCTTTATCTGCCACAAGAAAAGCTTGTAGAAGCTGCTTTAACCATGTTCTCCCTTACGCAGATGGGCAACAGATTATAGCCATAACAATAGGGTAGAAGATTCAGATAAGAATCATCCAGTCCTAAGTTCCTCTCTCCACGCATTATTCAAATCTCTCTGACACAGCTCTAGATCAAAGGGCCCCTTTATAGAATACTTATAATACTTTATAGAATACTATACTTATAATACTTACAGTACTTTATAGAATACTATAGTAAACTTATAGGTTTACTTAGAGGTACTCAGATACAAACTTTTCTAACTCAGGTGCTTGTACTTTATTTCCTTTCTGTCTTAGTGTACCACTTATTTCAGAGCTGCTCTCAGCCCCAGCAGCAAATTTTACATTTTGCCTGCAATTTCTTTTGAGTGGGCCCCTTTCCTCCTTGGGTCCCCAATGGCCCACTTAGATGCTAATTAGCATTGAAGTCATTATCTGGGGTATGGGTTACTGCATTGAATTGTGAGTGCTCATACCACCTGGGTCTCTATGTAGAAGTGCATTAAAAGAGACTGAACTTCCACTCTGCAATGCTGGTCTAGGGTCCCATCTTCCTTCTCTTCTGCAACTCTGCTCAAGATAGATCAGGTGCTCCTTCTCCTCTCCCACACCCCATAGCCTGTCTATCTTCCAGGAGGTCTACTGTAACTAGGGACATGGGAGGCCTGCTCTAACCAGGTACATAGGAGGCTTCCCCTAACCAGAGAAATTACACCCTGCCTCCCAGGAGGCCTGCTCTAACCCATATCACAGAGCTCTACCAGGCTCCAAGAAGGGGCCAGGCACCAGTTAGAGACACCCAGGCCAGTTAACACCAGAGATAACCAGATGGCAAGAGGCAAGTGCAAGAATATAAGCAAGAGAAACCAATGTAATTTGGTACTATCAGAACCCAGTTCTCCCAACACACCTAACATACCTGAAAAGCGAGATTCTGACCTAAAAATCCATCTCAGGAGAATGATAGAGGCCTTCAAGGAGGATATAAATAACTCCTTTAAATAAATACAGGAAAAAGAGACTCATCAGCAGGCCAGCTACCAGCTACCAGCTACTAGCTATCCATACCATTTCAGAATAAAGTGTTCTGAGTTAAAGGAAACTCAGGAACACATAGTACTATGGTTATTTAGAAACATCATGTGCCAGGTAAGCTGTCTTTCATGTCATGCCAAAATATTTTCTGTTTCTAACAAAAGACTTTTCTCTGTATTTATGGAACAGCACAGAAAACTTGGTATGGATAAGGATGCTGAATAATTTTTTAAAGGAAGTGAAACAGAGTTGAACAGAGTTTTACAATGGGAAAAGTTATTTTTCTGACTCCCAGCCAACTCATTAGAACCCCAAATCTGGTGTTATCATCATGAATGCACATTATTTCCAACATTCATGGGATATTCATTTTATTTAGAATTATTTTCAATTTGTTGGCTGTTTTCAGAAAGTAATTACAACAAGCATTGAAGGGCTCTAGCAGTCTGAAACATGGCAAACATGGTTCTAGTAGGCTTTGCTTTTCTCTAAATACCTTTGCTTTCTAAATTGTTAGATTACATTCCTAAAGCTAACTGCCAAGGTCTATTCCTTTATTTGGCCACTTTCTCCCTCTGAGGTTTACTACTAAGGTCTGGCTACCAAAATATGGAAGTCCAGCAATCAAAAATCCCCTTTTGGCTACCCTAAGTAACATAATCAAAACAAGTGGACTCATCTATTTTTTAATTGGGTATTATATTTACATTTCAGATTTTATCCCCTTATCCCACTTCCCCCCCCCCCCAGAAACCTTCTATCCCATCCACCCTCCTCATGCTTCTATGAGGCTGTGCCCCCACCTATCCTCCCACTTCCACCTCCCCACCCTTACATTCCCCCCCACTCGGTGTTTGTCCTTCATGGGACCAAGAATCTCCTCTCCCATCTATGACCTACAAGGTCATCCTCCCCTACATATACAGCTGAAGTCATGAGTTCCTCCCTATGTGCTTCCAGGCTGGTGGTTTAGACCCTGGGGAGCTCTGATTGGTTGGTTTTCTTGTTCTCCTCATGGGGTCACAAACCCTTTCTGCTCCTTCAGTCTTCTCTCTAACTTCTCCATTGGGAAACCCTTGATCAAATCAGTGGTTAGCTGTGAGCATCGTCCTCTGGATGTGTCAGTCTCTGGCAGACCTCTAAGGAGACAGCTATATCAGGTTCTTGTCAGCATGCACTTTCTGCCATCCACATCAGTGTCTAGCTTAGGTGACTGTACATAGGATGGATACTCAGGTGGAATGGTCTCCAGATGGCCCCTTCTTCAGTTTCTGTCTCATGTTTTGTTTCCATATTTGCTCCCTTGAGTATTTCTGTTACTCCTTCTAAGTAGGACTGAGGCATCCCCACTTGGTTTTCCTTCTTCATGAGCTTCATGTGGTCTGTGAGTTGAGTCTTTGATATTCCAAGCTTTTGAGCTAATATCCGCTTATCAGTGAGTAAATACCATGTGTGTTCTTTTGTGATTGGATTAACTCACTCAGGATGATAATTTCTAGTTCCATCCATTTACCTAAAAATTTCTCGAATTAATTACTTTTAATAGCTGAGTAGTACTCCATTGTGTAAATGTACCACATTTTTAATATCCATTCTCTGTTGAGGGGCATTTGGGTTCTTTCCAGCTTCTGGCTATCATAAACAAGGCTGCTATGAACATAGTGGAGCGTATGTCCTTGCTATATGTTGGAGCATCTTCTGGGTATATGCCCAGGAGTGGTGTAGCTGGATCCACAGGTAGTGCTATGTCCAGCTTTCTGAGGAACTGCCAGACTGATTTCCAGAGTGGTTGTACCAGCTTGCAATCCCACCAACAATGAAGGAGTGTTCCTCTTTCTCCACATCCTCACCAGCATCTACTATCACCTGAGTTTTTGATCTTAGCCATTCTGACTTGTGTGAGGTGGTATCTCAGGGTTGTTTTGATTTGCATTTCCCTGATGACTAAGGATGTTGAGTATTTCTTAAGGTGCTTCTCAGCTATTCGAGTTTCCTCCATTGAGAATTCTTTGTTTAGCTCTGTACCCCATTTTTAAAATATTTAATTATTTACTTAATGTATGTGAGTACACTGTTGCTGTCTTCAGACATACCAGAAGAGGGCACCAGATCCCATTACAGTTGGTTGTGAGCCACCATGTGGTTGCTGGGAACTGAACTCAGGACTTCTGGAAAAGCAGTTAGTGCTCTTAACCACTGAGCCATCTCTCCAGCCCAAGTGGACTCATCTTAACAAAATATTTCTCCTGTATGGCAAGTGGAACCATATCACCAGACAAAAACTTAAGTTTTTTGAATCCACTTGAGTGGATTCAGAAACCTCAGTACACTCAGACCTGAAGATGGTAGTTTCATCTACTCCTGTCCAGGTTCCTGTCTTGGAACATGTGACCACAACACCTCATCGAGAGGAATGTGACAATTAGTCACATAGTGGCAGTGCATGAAGCCCCTCCATATGAAGATGAGGCATCCCTAACATCTCAGATCAAGCAATAGAAAGCATCTGCTCTTAGAACCCAATGCATCCTAAAATGCATATAAGACCCTGTTCATAAAGAATAAAACACACAGAAGTTATTTCATCAAAGATGGTTTGAGAGTGTCTGCTGTATAGAGCTGTAACATGTTGGGGAAGAGAATTCTCTCCCTCGTTTCTGGAAGCTGCTCCAGCCTACCACAGTCACTTTCTACTCAGTGGCACCTACCTTGGCTCCCAGCTGCCTGCTGCACTGTGCTGGCCAGCCAGCCCACCACATAGCGTTCTATCTCACCACACTGACCCTGGAACAGCTGCAGCCCTGGAAGATACCTGGCAGCTTGACTGAGGTTCTTTTTGTTTTGAGAAATTCGGACATGTATACAATGTGTCTTAACCGTAGCTACACCTACTTCTGTCTGACTTGTCTTCAGAGCACTGCCACAAAAGCAGTGAACACGGCAGAGTAAGTATCTGTGGAGTAGGATGTTCAGTTCTTGGGTATAATCCAAAGCGTGGTATAAGTGAGTCATATGGTTGACTTATTTTTAGCTATTTGATAAACCTTCACACTGATTTGCATCGTGGCTGTACCAGTGTGTAAGCCTACCAACATCAAATGAGCGTTCCCTTTCTCTGCACTCAGACAGTATTATTATCAGTTGATTTGTTGATTTTCGCTGTTGTGACTGGGGTAAGATGTAATCTTGTTTTGATTTGCTTTTCTCTAACTGCTAGCATAAATTTTTTTTGAGATATTTCTTACTCATTTTTCATATAGGTCATTCACTGAATTCTTCATGCATTCTGTGTATTTATCTCCTGTGTGATATGTAGATGGTAACAATTCCCTCCCAGTTCTGTGGGCTTCCTCTTCACCAATTTGCTTGTTTTTTAGCTGTGCAGAAACATTTTAGTTTTGTGAGGTCCTGCTTGTCAATTTTTGGCTTCAATTCTTGAGCTAACACAGTTTTATCCAGAAAGTTCTTTCTACGTCTGATCATATAGGGTGTTGCCCATGTTTTCTATAGCAATTTCACATTTAGTTCTTCGATTTACATAGAATTTTTGAATGAGGTGACAGACATGGAGCTGTTTACATTCTTCTTCACCAGGACTAATAATTTTTCTCGCACCATTTGTTAAAGCTCCATCTTGAAGTTTGTGGCATTGTTGTCAAATATTAATTAGATGACTGATTGTGTCCTCATGTTTGGGTCTTCAATTTTGTTGCATTCATCTACATGTCTTTAACTAAGTCATGTTCTTATTGTTACTTTATTATTTATTTTTAAGGATGCATTTAAATTACAAGATTTCTCTGCACTCTTTCCTTCTCCCAAACCATCCTGTATATCATCCTGCTTCTCCTTCAAATTCATGTACTTTTATTTTACATAAACTATGCATCTATCTATCTCTGTCTGTCTGTCTGTCTGTCATCTATCTATGAAACATAACTTGTTGTGTCCACATAATGTTATTTGTACATATGTATTCAATCATGACCATTTGGCACTGAGCAACAAATTCAAATTGCTATGTTCTTCCCTGAAGAGGACATGTCTCTTATCTTTTCTTACTTGCCTATAGAGTTTTTGTTTGTTAGCTTTATATAGGATGCATGGGGTTTTCTTGGTGGAGTTCAGTTATGTTTTGTGATGCCTTCCTCATTTAGCTCACATTTGTTGATGAGACCATGAGCGTAGTTTCTGATGCTACTAGGAGATACAATCTTACAGGAAAGCTGCTGATCCTCTGGCTCTTAAATCTTTCCACCTCCTCTTTCAGAAAGTTTCTTGAGCCTTAAATGTAAATGTTTTGTGAATGTATCCATTAGGTCTATGCTCCATAACTCTACTCTGTATTTTGATTGGTTGTGATTTTCTGTAATGTTATTCCTGTGTTGCATATAGAGACATTAAAAACTACACACATCTGTGGATATAAGGACAATTGCTTAAAGGGCCCCCTTTACTCTTTTTCTCCATTCTTCTGTATTAATCTCCTTGCTGTTCACTAAGGAGCTCCCTTTTTCATTCTTGATTATATTACTAGCTAGTACTCTACTATTCTCTCTCTATTGTTGCTAATCCCTTATTTTGGCAATGCTCCTATTTTAACTTTCTGGTTGCTACAGTTACTACAGACTATATTTTCACATCTGAAGATTTGTAACTAAGATCTTCCAATAAGAAAGAGCAGGCAACATTTATCTGTCTGGGTTACCACATCCAACATGTTCTTTTCCAGGTTAGCTCATTTTACTGAAGTTTTCTGCATGTAGACATCCAGTAATCATAACACCATTTTAAAAGATAATTTCTTTCTTCCAGAGTATTCTCTTGATATTGTTGTCAAATATTAAGTGTCTAAAGTTACATGTGCTTATACTTGGGTCTGTGATTTTGTTCCTTTAGTCCATATGTCTGTTTTTGTATCAATATCATATTTTTTAAAATTAAATTAATTTTTCCTACTTATTCACTTTACATTATGCTCACTGTCCTTTTCTAGTCACCTTCTCCCATAATCCTTCCTCCTTCTTTCTCTTATGCACAGTTGGAGGCCCTCCCCTCACACCACAGCACTTCAAGTCTCTGCAAGGCTACATGCTCCCTCTTTGACTGAGGCTAGACAAAGCTGCACAGCTAGAAGAACATATCCCCATTCCAGTTGTTCAGGACCCACATGAAGACTAAGCTGCACATCTGCTATCAGTGAGTGAGAGGCCTAGGTCTAGCTTGTGTATATTCTTTGGTTGATGGTTTAGACTCTGGTGGTCCAGGTTATTTGACTCTGTTTTCCTTCCTGTGGAGTTCTATCCTCTTCAAGACCCACAATTCTTCATCCTATTCTTCTGTAAGAGTCTACAAGATTCATTCACTGTTTGGCTATGGGTGTCTATATGTCGGGCCGTGGAAGGGTATCCTGGTTCTTGGGTTTCCATGGCCCGACATCTATATTGGTCTGAGTCAGCTGCTGGGTGGAGCCTTTCTGAGGACAACTTGCTCCTATCTGCCAACATGACAAAGTATCATTAACAGTGATTGGTGCTTGCCAATGGTATGCACTGTTGGGCTGGTGTAAACCATGCCAGGAAATTTGGTATGGTTGAATGGGTTCAGAGTTCCTGGCACCCAGGCACTCACCTGAAATGATAGGCAGCTCCCTGCTCCCTGCTAGAGTCCTGGCCTTGAATACGCACAACATTTCCCACATATGAAATGTGATCTGTGGTTCTGTAGCCCCAGAACAGAGTTTTCCTTGATAATGGGGTATCTAGAGGCCCTGAAACTTTAGCCAATAAGCTTCCCTTCCCAGACACTCCTTCATGCAAAAGTTATTTAATCTCTGGTCTACCCTTGTGAGTTGGTATGCATCTATTTCCTATAATGAACAACCAGTAAGTGATATGGATAAACATGGGCTGTATCATTTATAGAGAACTGCTGTGGGGAACATGGACAGGCCTTTGCCTACAGAGATGAAATCTGATTCTCCCATAGAAGGCCTCTGTGAGCATCTGCTAAGCTAAGGACAATGGACCTCTGATCCTCATTTCCAGACTCCTCTGTGCAGCACCTCAGCAACAACTGAATGCCAAGAATCTTGGGAACCCCAGTTTTGGCCTTCCACATCCTGGGTTGCATTTCCCACTCCCAAACAATGTCTTGGTGTCCTAAAGCCCACCAAGTGACAGAGGCTGTACAGGGTAGACTTAGTCAAGTGCGCTTCCCACAGTTTGCCTCTCCAGCAGTGTTTCTACACTCCAGCGGCAGGCCAAATGCAGATCCACAGGCTAGTTTATTGGTTGGTCATTCCATCAGACTCTGCTCCCTCTCTCATGCCTGATTACTTGTAGACAAGATAAATTTTGAGTTGAAAGTTTTATGGGTGGGTTGATGTATTTATTGCTCCACTGGGATTTCTGTTTGGCTTCAGGAGGTGCCTCTTCAGGTTCCGTATCTTCAGTGTAGTGAGTCACAACTAAGGTCACCACCATTGATTCTTGTGAACTTCATTTGTCCAAGATCATATCTCATCCTGGAGATGTCCCCCAGCTCCTCACTCCTGCAGGTTTCCATTAATTTTTCTGGTCGTCTAGCTGTCTCTCTTGTCCTTCCCCACACCTGATCCTGAATCTCCCATTCCCCTTACCATTTCCCCTTCATCTCAGTTCCCTCTCTCCATTTGCCTCTTAGGACAATTTTATTTCCCTTGCTAAGGGAGATTCAATATACCTGCTTGAGTCTTTTTTCTTGTTTAGCTTCTTTGGGTCAGTGAAGTATAACATGGTACCTGTATTTTATGGGTAATATCTACTTATAAGCGAATACATACAATGCATGTTCTTGTGGGACTGGGTTACCTCTTTCAGGATGATATTTGTAAGTTCCATCTATTTGCCTGCAAAATTCATGATGTCTTGGTTTTTAATAGCTTAATAGTATTCCATTGTGTAGATGCACTATAGTTTTTTTTATCCATTCTTCAGTTGAGGGGCATTTGGTTTGCTTCCAGTTTCTCGTTATTATGAATAAAAATGCTATGAACATAGTTGAGCAAGTGTCTTTGTGAGATGTTGGAGCATCTTTTGTGTATATGACCAGGAGTGGTATAGTTTGGTCTAGAGTTTTCTGAGAAAACACAAAATTGATTTCCAAAGTGTAAACCCAAAGGATTTACAAGTTTAAACTCCCACTAGCAATGGAGGAGTATTCCCCTTGCTCCACATTCTCACCAGCATGAGCCACTGCTTGAGTTTTGTATCTTAGTCACTCTGACAGGGGTAGCCAGACTGACTGCTTTGGTGATTCTTTTTTCTTTCACCTTTCTCTACCCTTTTTTACCTTTCAACCCACTAGATAGGGAATAAAAAAGAACAGGAGGGAAAGGTGGTAATGTTATCATCAGAATACTGAGTAGACTTCCTGTTGATTAGGCATGTTGAGTTCCTTGGGGGAAAGCTTGATCTATACCATGAAGCTATCTAATATCTTGTTGTTACCATTTATTATTAGTTCACAACTACTTATCAATGGTCAACACCAACCAACCCACAACACACCAATTGGGGCTTTAGCATTTGTCTACCTTCTGAAGAGTCCCCAGAATTCCAAACATAATATACTCATGAAAACTATCTGCAGCTTGCAAAATCATGCCCCTGCTAGAGCATGTGCCAAATTATAGTTAGCTTCTGTGGACAAGCTGGAACAGCCTCATATTCCACACTTGGAATTAAAATAAAAATATATTTTGTAGGGAAAAATGATGGCTCGCACACTGTCGTGGTCATGGGTTCTTGAATCTGGTTAGATTGTTGGTGATTCCCACTGCTCTAACGAGACTGGAGTGTGGGAATCTTGACTGAGTTTGTTCCATGTGAACATTGGGAAGACACTGGGCCATGAGAGGCTGCTGGGGCATCCCTGGGCGGGGAGTGAACTCAGCCTGATTCTGCAGGCAGTGCAGGGCTCTTGAGTGGGCCCGGAGGCTGGAGGCTGGAGGCCGCCATTCTGCGGCTCTCAGATGTTGTTGGGAGGCTGCTGCAAGAATGGAGATGAGGGGCAGATGAGGGGTGTTTGAGCACACACACCTAGAAAAATGAGGGGGCAAGGGAAGCCCCGACCGCCCCTTTGGAAGAGACTTGGTTACTGTACTCACTTAGCAGACTCGGGTGGCCTGGTTAGCTTGTTTGATGAGGTGATCCTTCATGGGGAATACAGAGAAGCTCTCAGGAATGCATGGGGACTGTGCCTACAGTGGCTCATTAAAGGCCTTCTCCACAGTTCCTCATGGTGTGACCCCAATGACAAGAGGAAGTCTATGGGTTTCCAAAACAGCTTTATTTTCATAGTGGATGGTAGTTGAATCTGGATGTGTACCCCCTACTTAAGCCAGGGGGACCTGACTTAAATAGGAAGGGAGAGTGGGAGGAGGGTCACTTAATTAGCTATGCCCTCTGGCCTTTAGGTAACTCATTAATATAAAAATCTTTTGAGGCTGAAGCCTGTAGTCATGCCCTCTACCTATGTAGGGTGACATAAACTCTCTGGTGACTATGTGACTGAATGGTACAGGTTAATGGAGTTCCACACCATGTGTTAGGAGCTTGGGTTCTGGGAGCATGGCAGAACAGATGCCTATCCCTTGCAGGGTTCTGGTCTATTTCCAGCCAGTGCTTCTACCAAAAACCAAGACCCTTTTCCCCTTTCATAGCCCCACAATATTCTTATTTATTTATTTATTTATTTATTTATTTATATTGGATATTATATTTACATTTTAGATTTTATCCCCTTACCCCATTCCCCCACATCATCTAGGAACCTCCTAACCCATCCCCCCTCCTCATGCTTCTATGAGAATGTGCCCCACCTGCACCCCACTCCCACCTCCCCACCCTTGAATCTCCCCAGCCCCCCACCACCACTCAGTGTAAAGCCTTCATGGGACCACGGATCTCCTCTCTCACCTATGCCCAATAAGACCATCCCTCCTTACATGTACAGATGTAGTCATGGGTCCCTCCCTATGTGCTCCCAGGCTGGTGGTTTAGACCCTGGGGAGCTCTGGTTGGTTGGTATTGTTGCACTCCTCATGGGGCCACAAACCCTTTCAGCTCCTTCAGTCTTCTCTCTGACTTCTAAATTGGGAAACCATTGATCAGATCAGTAGTTAGCTGTGAGCATCTGCCTCTGAATGTGTCAGACTCTGGCAGACCTTTAAGGAGACAACTATATCATGTTCACAGCATGCACTTCCAGCCATCCACATCAGTGTCTAGCTTAGGTGAATGAACATGGGATGGATACCCAGGTGGAATGATCTCCAGATGGCCCCTCCTTCAGTTTCTGTCCCACACTTTTTCTCCATATTTGCTCCCTTGAGTATTTTTGTTACTCCTTCTAAATGGGACAAAGGCATCCACACGTGGTCTTTCTTCTTCATGAGCTTCATGAGGTCTCTGTGTTGAGTCTATGATATTCCAAGCATTTGAGCTAATATCCGCTTATCAGTGAGTAAATACCCTGTGTGTTCTTTTGTGACTGGATTTACTCACTCAGGATGATATTTTGTAGTTCCATCCATTTATCTAAGAATTTCTTGAATTCATTATTTTTAATAGTTGAGTAATACTACATTGTGTAAATGTACCACATTTTTTTGTATCCATTCCTCTGTTGAAGGGCATCTGGGTTCTTTCCAGCTTCTGGCTATTATAAATAAGGATGCTATGAACATAGTGGAGTATATGTCCTTGTTATATGTTGGAGCATCTTCTGGGTATATGCCCAGGAGTTACTGAATCTTCAGGTAATGCTATGTCCAATTTTCTAAGGAACTGCCAGACTGATTTCCACAGTGGTTGTACCATCATGCAATCCCACCAACAACGAAGAAGTGTTTCTCTTTCTCTACATCCTTACCAGCATCTACTATCACCTGAGTTTTTGATCTTAGTCATTCTGACTGGTGTGAGTGGTATCTCAGGGTTGTTTTGATTTGCATTTTCCTGATGACTAAGGATGTTGATCATTTCTTAAGGTGTTTCTTGGCCATTCGAATTTCCTCAGTTGAGAATTCTTTGTTTAGCTTTGTATCCCATTTTTAATAGGGTTATTTGGTTGTCTGGAGTATAATTACTTTAGTTTTTTGTATATATTAGATAATAGCCCTCTATCTGATGTAGGATTGGTAAAGATCTTTTCCCAATCTGTTGGTTGCTGTTTTGTCTCATTGACAATGTCCTTTGCCTGACAGAAGCTTTGCAATTTTATGAGGTCCCATTTGTCAATTCTTGATCTTAGAGCATATGCCATTGGTGTTCTGTTCAGGAACTTTCTCTTACGCCTAGGTATTCGAGTGTCTTCCCCACCTTCTCTTCTATAAGTTTCAGTGTATCTGGTTTTATATGAAGGTCCTTTATCCATTTGAATTTGAGCTTTGTACAAGGAGATAAGAATGGATTCATTTGCATCGTTTTATATGCTGACCTCCAGTTGAACCAGCACCATTTGCTGAAAATGCTGTCCTTTTTCCACTGGATGGTTTTAGCTCCTTTGTCAAAGATCAAGTGATCATAGGTGTGTGGGTTCATTTCTGGATCTTCAATTCTATTCCATTGATCTTTCTGCCTGTATCTGTACCAATACCTTGCAGTTTTTATCACTATTGCTCTATAGTACAGTTTGAGGTCAGGGATGGTGATTCCCCCCGAAGTTCTTTTATTGTTGAGAATAGTTCTCGCTATCCTGGTTTTTTTGTTATTCCAAATGAATTTGAAAATTGCTCTTTCTATCTCTATGAAGAATTGATTTGGAATTTGGATGGGGATTGCAATGAATCTATAGATTGCTTTTGGCAAGATGGCTATTTTTACTAAGTTAATCCTGCCAATCCAGGAGCATGGGAGATCTTTCCATCTTCTGAAATCTTCTTCTATTTCTTTCTTCAGAGACTTGAAGTTCTTTTCATACAGATTTTTCACTTGTTTGGTTAGGTTCACTCCAAGATATTTTATATTATTTGTGACTATTGTGAAGGGTGTTATTTCCCTAATTTCTTTCTCAGTCTGTTTATCCTTTGAGTAGAGGAAGGCTACTGATTTGTTTGAGATGATTTTATATTCAGCCACTTTGCTGAAATTGTTTATCAGATTTAGAAGTTCTCTGGTGGAAGTTTTAGGGTCACTTATGTATACTATTATATCATCTGCAAATAGTGAAGTTTTGACTTCTTCCTTTCCTATTTGTATCCCTTTGACTTCTTTTTGTTGTCTAATTGCTCTAGCTACGACTACCAGTACTATATTGAATAGGTAGGGTGAGAGTGGGCAGCCTTGTCTAGTCCCTGATCTTAGTGGGATTGCTTCAAGGTTCTCTCCATTTAGTTTGATGTTGGCTACAGGCTTGCTGTATATTGCTTTTACTATGTTTAGGTATTGGCTTTGAATTCCTGATGTTTCCAAGACTTTTAACATGAAGGGATATTGAATTTTGTCAAATGCTTTCTCAGTATCTAGTGAGATGATCATGTGATTTTTTTCTTTGAGTTCATTTATGTAGTTGATTACATTGATGGATTTCTGAATATTATTTTTTTCTTTTCTTTTTTTTTTTATTGGATATTTTATTTACATTTCAGATGCCAATCCCTTTCCCCATTTCCCCTCCCCAGAAAACCCCTATCTCGTGCCTCCCTTTTCCATTTGGCTTTTCTACAGTTTTTTAAAATGTTAATCAAGGGCTTTATAATTATGGTAATGCTCATTCAGAAGTGTAACCTAATACCCAACCTAGCTATGTAAACTATCTTTGACTAGTGGAGACACATGAACTTCTGCCTCCATGCCCCCTCTCTCTTTCTCTCTCTTTTTCTCTCTCATTACCGAGCTTCTCATCTACTTCATCTTCTCCTCTCATTACTCCATCTTTTCCTCTCGGTGCTCCTTTCCCCTTAGCTCCTCCTACATATTACCCTTCCTGTTAAAATAAAGCTTTTCTCTCAGAGTACAATTAGAGCACAATTATTCCTATTTGTACCAGTGAGGTACAAGATAGTCTTAATACCCAGTCCATCCTTTTGTTGACTAGCCAGAACCTCTGCCATCGTCTCTCTTGACTAGAACACTTAGTTTTGAACCTGTTTTTTTCTTGGCTTTAGAATGAATGTCAGCTGAGAACCCTCCACTCAGATCTTTTCTCTCAAGGTAAATAGCCTGGATTGGCTATGAGTCTATAGGTCTTCAACGCCGTCAGAAATCCAGAATGACTAAATTAACTGAACTTATGGGAAGCACTAAGCACAGATTCTAAAACTTAGCCAATTTATAGAGACCGCTGAACACCTGGACAACCCCTAAACTACCGAATGTTGGAGCATCAAATCTTCAGCCTTCTGGCCCAAAATCATCTGACAGACTTTGGTGCTGCAGAATTATTAAGGGCTGGTTACTCTGTCTAGGCAGATATAATCAGTCGACTATTCTGCAAGTGTGTCCTTTTCTGTAGATGGAGAGAGGCAATTCTTGCCTGGTGGCTGTCTCACCACAACAGGAGTAACTCCAATGATGCTCAATTTCTTCTTAGAATCCAAGACAGGAAGTTGTCAGGAGCAGACAGGTCTCTAATCAAAATGAACATTAATATAAAAATATTTGTGAGGTCAATTCTATGGATTTCTGACGTTTTGAAATCCAACTATCCATGTAAGGTAACCTGGATTGCTGTGTGTTATCATCTCTCAGCTATTTCTAAATGAAATATAGAAAACACCCTAACAATAAACTCAAAGTTATGAATTTGCTATAGGCCCTTAACTCACAGGCTAATCTTCCCAAGTCAGTTAAAAAAGTTAAAGAAGGACTGGGTCTAAGCCTTGTATTTCTAAATGTTTTATACAGGCACAATGCCCTGAGAGTATCAATATTCATTTCACTTTCATATCAATAAGAAGCTTATACCAATGAAAACCTTAAATTTGAAATCCAAGTGAATTTTGTACCATTTAAGAAATTATAACTTCATCTTGATACTAAATTATACAGATTTCTACCAGTAGGTTATGGCTATGCCATAAATCCTAGCTAATCCTCCCTGTTCCAACAAAATCACTACTTTTCCCCAGAGAGGCAGCCCCATATTAACCACCTTAGTCTCCAAGCCCGGGGAATATGGGCACTGACTCTTCTTTAACTTCTTCAAGCTGATTACAGGCGTCGAGACATCAGAAGAGGGGTGGGGGGGAAGAGTAAATTGATAAGCTTCTGATGCTGTGTCTTCACTGCATCCAGATGGAATTCCCAGACATCGGAGGTTTGAATACGTCTGCTCGTTTTGCTTGATGAGTAGATACACCAAGGCTGTGTATTCTGCAATATACAATTCTCTGGACAAGTTTTAGTATCAAGAAAAAAAATTCTTTTTCCTAGAGGGCTGACATTTTTTTTAAAGATGTTGGTTCTACCAACTTTTTCCCCCCTTTTATGTAGTTGGTTATAATATTTACATTTCAAGTTTTATCCTCTTATCCCATTTCCCACACGACCCAGGAACCCCTTATCCCATCCCCCCTCCTTATATCCCTCCTATGAGGCTGTGCCCGCACCTATCCCCCACCTCCACTACCCCCTTCTCACCCTCACATTCCCACCCCTTCTGTGTTCGATTTTCATGGGACCAAGAATTTCCTCTCCCACCCATGCCCAACAAGGTCGTCCTCCCCTACATATACTGCTAGAGTTGTAGGTCCCTCCCTATGTGCTCCCAGGCTGGTGGTTTAGACCCTGGGGGGCTATGGATTGTTTGGTATTGTTGCTTTTCTCTTGGGGTCACAAACCCTTTCTGCTCCTTCAGTCTTCTAAGTTCTCCATTGGGAAACCCTTGATCATACCAGTGGTTAGCTGTGAGCACCATCCTCTGAATGTGTCAGTTTCTGGCTGATCTCTAAGGAGACAGCTATAATATGTTCTTGACAGCATGCATTTCCAGTCATCCACATCAACATCTAGCTTAAGTGACAGTACATGGGATGGATGTCCTAGTGGAATGGTGTACTGATGGCTCCTCCTTCAGTTTCTGTCCCATGTTTTGTTTCCATAATTGCTCCCTTGAGTAATTTTGTTACTGGTTCTAAGTAGAACTGAGGCATCCCCTCTTGGTCTTTTTTCTTTTTGAGCTTCACATGGTCTGTGGGTTGAGTCTTCACTATTCTAAGTATTTACTCCGCTACCAGTGAGTAAATACCATGTGTGTTCTTTTGTGATTGGGTTATCTCATTCAGGATGATAATTTCTAGATCCATCCATTTAACTATAAATTTCTCGAATTCATTATTTTTAATAGCTGAGTAATACTTCATTGTGTAGATGTACCACATTTTTTGTATCCATTCCTCTGTTGAGAAACATCTTGGTTCTTTCCAGCTTCTGGCCATTATAAATAAGGATGCTATGAACATAGTGGAGCATATGTCCTTGTTATATGTTGGAGCGTCTTGTGGGTATATGCCCAGGAGTGGTATAGCTGGATCCTCAGGTAATGCTATGTCCAGTTTTTTGAGGAACCACCAGACTGATTTCCAGAGTGGTTGTACCAGCTTGCAATCCCACCAACAGTGGAGGAGTGTTCCTCTTTCTCCGCATCCTTGCCAGCAACTACTATCACCTGAGTTTTTGATCTTAGCCATTCTGACTGGTGTGAGATGGTATCTCAGGGTTGTTTTGATTTGCATTTCCCTGATGACTAAGGATTTTGAGCATTTCTTAAGGTGCTTCTCAGCCATTTAAGTTTCCTCCATTGAGAATTCTTTGTTTGCTCTGTTCCCCATTTTTTAATAGGGTTATATGGTTTTCTGAAGTATAATTTCTATAGTTGTTTGTAAATCTTGGATTTTAGCCCTCTATCAGATGTGGGACTGGTTAAGATCTTTTCCCAATCTGGTGGTTGCTGTTTTGTTTTATTGACAATATCCTTTGCCTTACAGAAGCTTTGGAATTTTATGAGGTCCCATTTGTCAATTCTTGATCTTAGAGCATAAGCCATTGGTGTTCTATTCAGAAACTTTTCCCCTGTGCCTAGGTTTTTGAGGGTCTTCCCCACCTTCTCTTCTATTAGTTTCAGTGTATCTGGTTTTAAGTGAAGGTCTTTTATCCACTTGGATTTGAGCTTTGTACAAGGAGATAAGCATGGATCGATTTGCATTTTTCTACATGTTAACCTGAAGTTGAACCAGCACCATTTGCTGAAAATGCTGTCCTTTTTCCACTGGATGGTTTTAGCTCCTTTGTCAAAGATCAAGTGACCATAGATATGTGAGCTCATTTCTGGGTCTTCAATTCTATTCCATTCATCTTCCTGTTAGTATCTGTACCAATACCATGCAGTTTTTATTACTATTGCCCTTTAGTACAGTTTGAGCTCAGGGATGGTGATTCCCCCTGAAGTTCTTTTGTTGTTGAGAATAGTTCTCGCTATCCTGGGTTTTTTGTTGTTCTAAATGAATTTGCAAATTGCTCTTTCTATCTCTATGAAGAATTGATTTGGAATTTTGATGGGGATTGCATTGAATCTATAGATTGCTTTTGGCAAGATGGCCATTTTAAGTAAATTAATCCTGCCAATCCATGAGCATGGGAGATCTTTCCATCTTCTGAGGTCTTCTTCTACTTCTTTCTTTAGAGACTTGAAATTCTTGTCATACAGATCTTTTGCTTGCTTGGTTAGGTTCACTCCAAGATATTTTATATTATTCATTACTATTGTGAAGTGTGTCATTTCTCTAATTTCTTTTTCAGCCTGTTTATCTTTTGAGTAGAGGAAGGCTACTGATTTGAGTTGATTTTATAACTAGCCACTTTGCTGAAGTTGATTATCAGGTTTAGCAGTTCTCTGATGGAAGTTTTGTGGTCAGTTAAGTATACTATCATAACATCTGTAAATAGAGAAATTTTGACTTCTTCCTTTCCTATTTGTTTCCCTTTGACTTCCTTTTGTTGTTGTCTAATCGCTCTAGTTAGGACTTCCAGTACTATATTGAATAGGTAGGGTGACAGTGGACAGCCTTGTCTAGTCCCTGATCTTAGTGGGATTGCTTCAAGTTTCTCTCCATTTAGTTTGATGTTGTCTACTTTCTTGTTGTATATTACTTTTACTATGTTTAGGTATGGACCTTGAATTCCTGCTATTTCCAGGACTTTTAACATGAAGGGATGTTGAATTTTGTCAAATGCTTTCTCAGCATTTACTGAGATGATCATGTGCTTTTTTTCTTTGAGTTTATTTATGTAGTTGATTACATTGATGGATTTTCGAATATTGAACCATCCCTGCATTCCTGGGATAAAGCCTACTTGATTATGAAGGATGATTGCTTTGATGTGTTCTTGGATTTGGTTTGGGAGAATTTTATTGAGTATTTTTGCATCAATATTCATAAGAGAGATTGGTCTGTAGTTCTCTTTCTTTGTTGGGTCTTTGTGGTATGTGTGTAATTGTACCTTTGTAGAACAAATTGGGTAGTTTTCCTTCTGTTTCTATTCTGTGGAATAGTTTGAAGAGAATTGGTATTAGGTCTTCCTGGAAGGTCTGGTAGAATTCTGCACTAAAACCATCTGGCCCCAGACTTTTCTTGGTGGGGAGATTTTTGATGACTGTTTTGATTTCTTTAGGGGTTATGGGATTGTTTAGACTGTTTATCTGCTCCTCTTTTAACTTTGGTGCCTGGTATCTATCTAGAAAGCTGTCCATTTCATTCAGATTTTCCAATTTTGTTGAGTATAGGCCTTTGTAGTAGGATCTAACGATTTTTTAAAATTTCCTCTGTTTCTGTTGTTATGTCTCCCTTTTCAGTTCTAATTTTATTGATTTGAGTGCTGTCTCTGAGCCCTTAGGTTAGTCTGTCTAAGGGTTTGTCTATCTTGTTGATTTTCTCAAAAAACAAGCTCTTGGTTTTGTTGATATTTTGTATAGTTTTTTTTTGTTTCAACTTGGTTGATTTCAGCCCTGAGTTTGATTATTTCCTGCCGTCTACTCCTCTTGGTTATATTAGCTTCTTTTTGTTCTAACGCTTTCAAGTGTGTTGTCAAGTTGTTAATGTATGCTCTTTCCATTTTCTTTTTGTGGGCACTTAGAGCTATGATTTTTCCTCTCAGTACTGTTTTCATGGAGTCCCATGAATTTTGATATGAAGTGTCCTCATTTTCATTTAAATCTAAAAAGTTTTTAATTTCTTTCTTTCTTTTTTGACCAAGTTATCATTGAGTAGAGCATTGTTCAGTTTCCACGTGTATGTGGGCTTTCCATTGTTTTTTCCACATCCAAGACGAGTCTTAGTCCATGGTGGTCTGATAGGGTACAAGAAATTATTTCAATTTTTTTGTATCTGTTGATGCCTGTTTTGTGTCCAATTATATGGTCTATTTTGGAGAAGGTACCATGAGGTGCTGAGAAAAAGTTATATTCTTTTGTTTTAGGATGAAATGTTCTATAGATATCAGTTAAGTCCAATTGGTTTATAACTTCTGTTAGTTTCATTGTGTCTCAATTTATGTTTTGTTTTCATGATGTATCCATTGCTGAGAGTTTAGTGTTGAAATCTGTCACTATTATTGTGTGAGGTGCAATGTATGCTTTGAGTTTTAGTAAAGTTTCTTTTATGTATGTGGGTGCCCAGGAGAGGGATGAAAGGGGAGTGGTATTCTGCAGGTTTGGGTTT
Organism: Rhabdomys pumilio; assembly: GCA_030674055.1. Taxonomy (NCBI): domain Eukaryota; kingdom Metazoa; phylum Chordata; class Mammalia; order Rodentia; family Muridae; genus Rhabdomys; species Rhabdomys pumilio. The sequence continues at coordinate 2,601 of JANHMN010000082.1, read as the reverse complement.
CTGCTGGGTACTGAGCACTCCCTGCACCCACTTATGGCTTTGGGTCGGGAGTAGGGCAGTGGGCGAGTGTTCTTACCTGATGCTCTGTGTTCAGTGGCTCCTTTAGGATGTCTTGGGATAAGGTGTTCATATGGGAGCAGACCAGCTGGGTGTCTGCTTCAGGCACCAGGCCCAGATGAGGGGCAGAAGCATGGTATATACTCTTATGTTGAGGTTTTTGATCTACTTGAACTTGAGTTTTGTGAGGGTGATAGATATGGGTCTAGTCACATTCTTCTACATGCAGACATTCATTTAGACCAGCACTATTTTTTAAAAGATGCCCCCCTTTTTATGTTTTTGCTTTCTTTTAAAAATCAAATGTCTGGTTTATTTCTTGGTCTTTGAATGGATTCTATTGATCAACCTGTCTGTTTTTTCCCCATTACCATGCAGTTTTTATTACCATTGCTCTGTTATACAGCTTGAGGTCAGGGATGATATTTCCTTCTGATGTTCTTTTATTGTACAGATTTGGTTTTAGCTACACTGGATTTTTTTTTTTTGTTTTTCCATATAAAGTTGAGAATTGTTATTTTAAGGTCTGTAAATAATTATGTTGAAATTTTGATGGAAATTACATTAATTTTATAGATTGCTTAATGTTTTTACTATGTAAATCCTACTAATATATGAGCACTGGTGATCTTTCCAAACTTTTGATATATTCTTCAAGTTCTTTCTTCAAAGATTCAACATTCTTTCATACAGATCTATCACTCTGTTATACCAGGGTATTTTATATTATTTCTGGCTGTTTTGAAGGGTTTCCCTAATTTATTTCTTAGTTCATTTATTTTATGTATATAGGAGGACTATAGATTTATTTTTAGTTAATTTTGTATTTTGTCACTTTGCTGATGATGTTTATCAGGGGGTTCTCTGGTAGAATTTGGGGGCACTTGCATTCACTATTATATCATCTGCAAATAGTGATGCATTGATTTCTTCTTTTCCAATTTGTATCCCCTTGTTTTCCCTTTGTTGTTTTATTGCTCTGGCTAGAGCTTCAAGTACTGTACTGAATAAAACCAGAGATAGTGGGCAGCTTTGTCATGACTCTGATTTTAGTGGGATTGCTTTATCTTTTTTCTCCAGTTAGTTTGATGTTGGCTATCAACTTGCTGTATAATGCTTTTATTCTGTTTAGGCATATGCTTTGTCTCTCCAAGTCTCTGCAAGACTTTTATATGAAGAAGTGTTGAATTTTGTCAAAGGCTTTTTTTTCAGCATCTAATGAGATAATCATGTGTTTTTTTCTTTTAATTTGTTTATATCGTGGGTTACATTCTTAAGTTTATTATTGACATCATGTTCCTCAGGTCTTTCTAGGACTAAACTCTCAAGGAATCAGAATTCTGTGGTTCCTGTCCTCACCAGGTATTTCTCATTGCATTCTGTATTTTATCTTCAATCATTTTCAGCCTTCTCTAACTAAAGCTGGCACTTGGAATAGAGGTCGGCAACATGGGGAGGACATGGAAGAGGGGCAACTAGATAAGCCCTGGGAAATTATACACCCTAATATTGGACCCATATCTTACCATACCTGCCAGTACATGAAGGATACCTCAGGGCACAAATTAGGTATGAGAGAAAGCACAGGTTACAAATAGTTGTAGGCAACCAGAAAATGTCACTATATGGTGTTCCCAAGGAGGCTTGGATACAATAACTGATCCTGATTTCATAGTTTGAATTCTGCCTAGGAACAGTGCTGAAGAAGCTGAGGCCATGTTTCCAACAGTTTACCATGTTGCTTCATCATCCATCAGAACAATTCCAAGGTCTCTGAAAAGTAGATGGGTCTGCAGACTCTGGGAAGTGGCCCCCAGACAGGCTAAGGCAGTCTGAGTCCAGGTGGCCTTGGGTTCTCTGCCTCTCCACCATCCCTGTGACAGTAGTTTGGAATTAATCAGACCATCTTTAATCTTGGGTCTCTAATCTGGACAGAGTTAAGGAAATCTAGTTCTGAGGATCACTTGCTAGTGGCTGACATGGGTTTCTGAAAGATAGCTGGGGGAGGGGAACCATGTTCACATTCAGCAAGTTCACCAGGATCCTAGGAAAACAAAAGCTTAATGAACCCTGTAAACCTGGAGACCTGCTACAGGGGTTGGGCCATATGGGAAACTTCCCTGAAAACCCTTACAGAGGTGCAGGGTTTTTCAGATTTGTAAATTCCTAATTCTTACCTTGGCACCTGAACTGGCTCCTGAGGCTCCATCTTTTTGATGTCTAGCACCTTCTTCAGTAAAAGTGTCCACTTTTAGATCATTAAGGCCTCTAACCTTGTGGATGCTGCTAACCCAGCACCACCACAGGCAACCGCTATCCTCAGCTCCCAAAAGGTGAGCAATGGGCTCAGTCCACCAAGAGCCTCCACAGCTCCTGCTACTGGCTACCCATTTCCCTACAGGGTCCCCGAAGTTTCCCAACTAGAAGCTCCAGTACAGAGGGCAAGAATCCCAAGTTGATTGCTTGACTTGCTCTCAGTGCCTAGTGTGTTAGGCATGAAGATGGTGTGTGGAAAACAGTCCACTGGTTGGAATCAGATTCTGG
>JANHMN010000081.1:0-39252 GCA_030674055.1 Rhabdomys pumilio | reverse complement strand
GTGCTAGAGACCTAGCAGTGAACAAAATAGAAAGGGTTTTTTTTTTTGGTTTTGGTTTTGCTCCCTTGGCATAGCCACATTTAAGTTGGTATAAAAGAAACAAACAAACAGAAGATTGTTTAACAATATGTACTGTGACAGTAAGAAAGTGGTTGGGAGGAATGGATGCAGGAGGATTGTTTTTAGAGAAGGAGGCTACAAAATGCTTCTGTAAAGACACTTAAGGGTAAAGAAGCAAAGGAGGTAGCCACTGAAGAAAAAAACTGACAGAAGCAGAGGCCACACCAGATAACAAAGCATGTTCCAGACAGGGCTACCCAGAGAAACTCAGTCTTGAAAAAAAAGACTCCAAAACAAAAACAAAATGAAAACTAAAATATGGAATAAAAGTTTCGTGGTGGAAAGGATTGGTTTTTGAGTTCAAAAGTTGCCAATGTGGCCAGAGGAGAGAGACAGAACCCCCAAACTCTAGAAAAGCAACTGACGTGCAACCCAGTTCATGCAGTGTGGTATCTTATACAGACATGGAGGATTATGGGATTTTATCACAAGAAGGACAAAAAAACTATTGGACAGTTTGAAAGCAACTGGGGTAACACAATTATGTATTTTTTAAATTGTAGGCAATAGGGCCTTAGCATCACGTAATGGAGAGTAACTTATAGCCTTGGAAGATGCCTATAATGTTTGAGGATGGTGTCTATGGGACCCCTTTGGCCAAGGACTCAAAAGATATAAATCCTTTCTGGCACTAGAGGCTTTACTTGGTGGCATTAGATGTCTATTTGTAGCATTATATGCTGACTCTGTTTAAATTCCTCTTGTGTAGTGTATACCTGCTGGGAAAGGTAAAATCAATATTTCCAGTGAGTATTAGAGGGTATATCAACCATACTCCAAGCCAGGCTCCATTTCCAGGAGTAGCTAACCCACACAAAATGACTCGGGGGGAGGGGGGAAGGTTGTTTTGTTTTTTATTTTGGTGGCATGGTTGTAGGGTTGTTTCATTTAGATATTTTTTATTTTTATTTTTTTGTCTTACTGGGTTTTGTTGTTTGTTGTTGTTCAATTATTTTGCTTTTTATGTTTGTTTTGTTTAGATATATATAGAAAGAACATGAAGGTAAGCTGAATTAGTAGGGGGGACGTGGAAGGAATTGGGGAAGGGAAAACACAATAAGATATATTGTATGGAAAAGTTTTAATTAAAAAAAAGACCACTTTGCAGAAGAACAAAGTGGCACTGGCCAGTAATCCCAGGATTCTGTTGAGTAAAATCCTGTGCTTGAGGTTAGCATTGGGCAACCTTATAACTTCCAGGCCACCCTGGGTTGCATGGAACCTGTCTTTAAAAGTAGGCAAATACATACATACAAATGGGCTTGTGCTTTTATTAAGTTACTAGAGTGCTTGTCTGGCATGCACAAAGCCTTGGCTGAGATCCTCAGCACCACATAAGTAAGCATGGTGGTACATGCCTATAAGCCCAAAACTCGGGAGGTGGAAGAGAATCAGAGGGTTCAAAGTGATCCTTGGGTACAGAGCAAGTTTAAGGTCAAGCTGTGAAACTTTCTCAAGTACACACACACACACACACACACACACACACACACACACGCAGGCAAGCACGCGCATGCACACACACTGGAAAACAGAGAAGCAAGTTCATGATTATTCACGGAATGAGGGGACATTAGTGAGAGACCATAATATCCAAGGGAAAGAATTTTAAAGGAGTAGCTGTTTCACTGTGACTGGGGAAGGAAGAAGTGCAAGGACACTTATCCCACCTCCAGAGTTAGGGGAAGGATGGGGCAGGGGAGAGGGGTGGGGAGGGGGGAGGCACAATATGCCACAAGAGGAGGCAAGTGGCAGTGAGTGAAGAGCTGTCATGGAGAAGATCAATGCCCAAACTGGGTGGTGGGAGGCCCTTGTGTTATCAGGTATCACCAGCCCATAGCAAAGATCATTCAGAAGCCTTCCCTGATTTAGAGTACCCTCATGTAATTTGAGATAGAAAGAGACACTATAAATTCTGAGGTGAGTGTTGGTAAGATAAGCTGCCGTTCTAAATTAATTTAGGCTCTAGGCTTCCGCCTTTGAAATTCTAATTGGGTTATAAGCCAGCCACCCTTCACAAATCCTTAACTGCTTTTCATCCTCCAACCTACTGCTTCCCTCGAAGTGACTCAGCTAAGGCAGTTTGCCTAGGAAGACATTGTGTTTTGTGTTTGTTTTGTTATTGTTGTTTGTTTGTTTGTTTGTTTGTTTTTTCCTTACTCCAGCAACCTCCAGAGAAACAGGAGGCCAAAATGGACTGAATTCAGCCTCAAGCCATGCCAAGAGAGAAATATTTACTGCTGTAGTTAGAAAGAGGTCTTGTGCATATAATCCCTGCACTTGGAAGGCTGAGACAGGAGAATTGTTTTGAGTTTGAGGTTGGCCAGGGGTACAGAATGAAACCTTGTCTCAATCTCCCCCCCCCCAAAAAAAAATAAAGAATTTTTTTATGGGAAACTTTCTCTGTGTTTCTGTTTGCCTGTGTGGGCCTCATCAAAGATGATTCCCTCCGAAGGTACTTTGGTCATTCTTTCAGCTCCATATTGTCACCCTCAGCAGCTTTGAGGAGTTGTAGGGACCTCAACACAGACTAAAGCAGGACTCCTGGCTTCCACACCAAAAATCATTTTGAAAATAATTTCAGGAAAAGGAAGTTTACAATGCAGAGTTGGAGATTTTATTTCAAGACATTTTAATATAGGCTTAAGCATGGAGATGAGGAGAAAGAGGAGTGGCCAGAAGAGTGAACATCAGCGAGCACGGGAGGAGGCGTCTCAAAGATGAGTCTCATTAAGTATGACACATCCCAAAGTGGGCACAGACTGTTCAAAGGAGAGTCACTGATGACTGTTACAATAGTCATATATAGGGTTTCGGTGGGGTTTGAAGCTGCAGTATTAGGTGCTTGGGGTTGGCGCCCGACAGGATTACAATTGGTAAAATAAAAGCCTAGCCAAAAGGGATCTAGGAAGGTGGGATGCCATGTCTTTACTGGAAACAAAGTTAAGTTTTGTTTGAGGTTCTCAGGCAAAGTATGAGGAGAGGCCTATACATTCATTGGTACTTTTAGCATAGAATATCTATATGTCAAAGGGAATATTAACCCTTCTGCAGGCAGCCTTTACAGCAAATGTTGTTAATTGTGCTGGAATTCTTGTGTCTCCGCTGCCAAGAGCCTTTAGCACACCCTGGGATAACGTGCTCTGTCCTTTCTCACAGCCTCAAAATTTTCTGTTTTTCTAGCCTGCCTCAGTTTCATAAATCAAACTGTAGCATTAAGCTCCTGCCAAAAGGATCCAGCAGTGGATCTCGGGTGGAGCCTCTAGTCATCTGTGTGCACAGAGCAACCTATTCATCCCCACCCCACGTTCTCTGCTGCACATCCTTGCAGAAAGGAAGGCTTGCCAGCGCTTCATGAAAAGTAGCATAACCCAGAGCACCTGGGCTGCAGAATCGGGCAGCTCCCCAGAGGATACCTTCTAACTGAGCTTTGAGGGAACCGGGGAACTGGCTGGAGGACAGAGCTGAGAAAAGGGTGGTTTGGGGTTTTTTTTGTTTTGTTTTGTTTTAAATCTCAAATACTCACAAGCTTGCCAAGACCTAGGCAGACTTCCATGGCCAGATGGCCTATTATTCACCAGCCTTTGGTTCACCTGAGCCTCTTTCTCCTGCGGAGCTGCAGCAGACTATCCGCTGACAATTTGTAAGCCTACATTTAGATTTTTAGAGGGTTCAGAAAGGCTGCATGCAGAAAGACAATCCAGTAAACAGCTTTCTGGCTGGATTATTAACTACTCTCATCTCCGGGGTCTACCTGACCTTCCCTCATGAGCTGTCTGATCTGGGATGAAACAAATCAGTGACTTAGTGCTAGGAATCAGGGACAATATTTCCTACTCCACGGGCAGTTAGTCAGGGTTACAGAACCCAAAAAACTTCCAAGAATGTCTGCACATCCTGGCAGGACGGATAGCTCTGAGAACACCAAGGTTTTACCATAAAACCTGCCCAATCAGGTAAGCTTGGGAACTGAAATCCAAGTGGATTGGCTCATCAAACCAGCAACTAACCAACAACCTTTGTTTTCTACACCCTAACTCTTCCCCTTGGAGGGGTCGGTAAACCTTTTACCTTCCCCTGGACTGCATCCAACTCACCAACCAATCAGAACTCCCGGGACATTCAAATTCACCAACCAGATTCATACCAGCTGAATGCCTAATTTACATACGGATGGAACCAAGATGGCTTGTTGCCAGGATCTTAAAAAGAAAATCTCCGATCCACGGTGCTATTTGGCAATTCATTTTCAAGCCCCCTTTTTGCAATAGGGTGCTATCATTTCCCAATGAAGTTTGTCTGCTAGCCTTTCCTATGCTGTCTTTCCTTCATGATCATGAGATAATGGACTGGCGTCTGACACAGAAAACAAACATTAGCCTCAACTCTTAAAGGTGTGTGTGTGTGTGTGTGTGTGTGTGTGTGTGTGTGTGTGTGTGTGATACTGTAGTAGTCACTTTTCTCTTTTCTACAATAAAATTACCTGGCAAAACAATTTAAGAAAGGAATAGTTTCTTCGGTCTTCTAATTTGAAGGTACCTTCCACCCTGATGGAGAGCTGATAGCCGCGGAATTATGAGGCATCTGGTCTCGTTCTGTCGGGTAGAAGAGATAGGTGAATGGTGATGCTCAAGTCACTGTTTCTTTTTATTCAGCTGGAGTTCGCAGCCTATGGACTGACTGGTGCTGGCCACATTTTTGGGTGATCTTTTTTCCACTTTAGTAAACTTAATCTAGAAACTACTCACAGTATTGTCTTTTAGGTGGTTCCAGTTGTTGTCAAACTGACAAATTAACCTTCACACATACCCACAGTGTCATACACTCTGCAGAGATCATTGGACAGGTGCCCTCTTGACAAGAACTCCAATGGGAACTGTAGGATCTCCTCAATTAACACAGGAAGGATGTCTTTGGCAGGTTCTTCATATAGATTTAGTACCTCCCAGACATTAGTGTGTTTAAGAATCATCTGATGAGTTCATGTAAGCAGAAGCCCCAGAGCTTCTGGTTTGCTCCATTGAGTAAAGCCTAGTATGCTGCATAGTTTTATATCAACTTGATATAAAGTCATCAGAGAACAGGGAACCTCAACTAAGAAAACAGTTCCTTAAGATCAGTCTGTAGACAAGCCTGTAAGGGCATTTTTTTTCGAGACAGGGTTTCTCTGTGTAGCCCTGGCTGTCCTGGAACTCACTCTGTAGACCAGGCTGGCCTCGAACTCAGATATCTGCCTGCCTCTGCCTCCCAAGTGCTGGGACTAAAGGCGTGCGCCAATTGCTGAGTGATGTGGGGATGGGCAACCTATTGTGGGTGGCACCATTCCTGAGCTGGTAGTCCTGCATTCTATAAGGAAGCAGGCTGAGCGAGCCATGACCTCTGTATCGGCTCCTTCCTGTAGAGGATTCTACCCTGCTTGAGTTCCTGTCCTGACTTCCCTAAGTTGCAATGGTCATGGCATTTCAACACAGCAATTACAACCCTAATTTAGACACCTGGACACTCTGATTTCTAACACAGTCATTCAGACATTCCTCCATCTCTGACTAATTTGGGAAGCTCTAATTCCATAGGCTCATGAATAGGCCTCAGTAACTTCACAGGTCCCTGACAATCTCTGCAAATTGTATTGGTATTTGTGTCTTGGTAGACACTCGCAATGGAGAGGCTCTTCTCTAATGGAGTAGCCAGACAACACTGTGTATTTCGTGAGAAGAGTGAGCAGACACTGATCAGCCAAAGGCCAGTGGGTCTCCTGGGGAAAGCTGCCTATAAGAGGTGAAGTTGTTACCAACCTGAAAGAATGATCCTCTAGACCCCAGAAATCAAGGGATGAGATCTTGAAAAGCAAATGACAGTTTCCCCTCTGCACACTCCACTATGACAAAAAAAAAAAATCAATGCCAGTCAAATCACTTTTATCAGCTGCCTATTCATGTGAAATTCAGGGCTCTAATAAATGAACCACTTTACTCTTCAAAGACAATTTTCCTCAAGCTAAGATGTGCTTTGCTTATATTTTAATGAAAGAAGAAAGGAGGGAGGAGAGAAGAGAGAGGGAATGGAAAGTTCTCTGGTCTACATATAGGAAAAATTAAAGATGTGTGATCATCTCTCTCTCTGTCTCTCTCTCTCTTTCTCTCTCTCTCTCACACACACACACACACACACACACACACACACACACAGGCACACAACCACACACAATATGTACACACACAGTAGTGATGTTAAAATGGACTAACCACATGGTACAATTTGAGGTCTGTGAAAAGTATCATTTTCCTCATTAATCACTCCATGTTTATAGCTTCATTGCTTAAGCTCTGGAACTTTTCATCTTTCAAATGTTCCTGTCAGAATTCACATATGCTATGGGCTAGGAATGTAAACTCACTAGTGCTCATCTTACCTAGCATGTGAGATGCCCTGGCTTTGAGCCCCAAAACTTTCAAACAAAACATAAAAAAAAAAAATTGGACTTTTAACATAGACCTGCAAGTATTCCTAAATTGTGGGAATTGTTTTAGTATGTCTTCTGATTGTCTGACTGTGTTTAAGCACATGTCCATAGTTCTGTCTGTTTGTAATGTCTGGTTCCTTCAGTCTAGGAAATCTGCATATATTAAACAAAATCCCCCAGAGGTTGTCCTTAGGCCACACTTCAAGACATTGTACTCCTAGTATTAGGGAAATAACTCAGTGTTTGAATGCATGCTTAACATATATGAAATCTTGCTTTCAAGTCTTGAGGTGCACAGCACACACACACACACACACACACTACAAATCATGAAACTCCCTTATTCTTCTGGTGGGCTATGAACCTCTTAAAAGTAGATGAAAACCTGTAGGAATGTTACATGTGAATCTATTTCCAGTCAATAGATCTTAGTTTTAATCAGATTCTAGAAGACTTGTTGACTTAAAAAAAAAAAGGAACACAATCATTTACCAGGTTATATTTCAGCAGGGAATAGCAAAATGAATTCAGAGTCCAAGGGGTGGGTGAGCAAGAAACTTCCCCAGTATACATAGTCAGGAAAGGATCCTTAGAGCCAATATTTGTATGTGACAGCTAAGAAATGAAAGAAGTTATAAAAGGCACCATAATTGAACTGCAAGACCTTTAAGTTAGGGGAAATATTTGCAACTTATATCACTAACAGCTTGTGTCTTGGGTTGGGGACATATCTCAATTGGTGGAGTGTTCACATAGCATACATGAAGCACAAGATTCAACCCCCAATACTGTATGGAAACTGAACACATCTCTAATCTCAATATTGCCTAGGTAGAGGCAGAAGGGTCAAAAGGGATACTATCATCCTCAATTACATCTTGAATTCAAGGCCAACTTGGGTTACATTGGATCCCATCTCAAAAGGACAACCAGAACGACAACCTCACTTTTCACACATCAACTTGAGGAGCATTAAAAAGTTGGTAACACACTCTGGAGTTAGCTTTGTACGTTAGAACGTCTCTATGGAAGGCAACTTAACAATATGTACACAAACATGTACACACACATGCTAACTAACACACATTCCAACACAGAGAATTAGTATTTACTCCTATCTATAGAATTGTTTAGATATTTTTGGTTTTTGTGTTTCTATTGTATGCGTATGCTGGCCTGTATGTATACCAATTGCATTCAGTGCCCATAGAGGCCAGGAGAGGGAATCAGATTTCCTGGAGCTGGAATTACAAATGGCTATCGGCTGACTAACAGTGCTGAAAATCTGCTGAGCCATCTTTCCAGCCCATGGTTTGGTTATCAATTTGTGTATCATTCACTCCCAGTAGACCAGAAAATGAAAAGTTTTGCTAGAGCACTCTTTCGTTCATCTTTGTTGGGCTCCATCAGTCTTCATGCAACACCCGGCAGATGGGAGCTGGCCAAGGAAGATGGATGATAAACAATACAGGCAACCCTGCTATCAACGCAGGCCAGGAATGGGTTCTAGATTTTACCACAAAGAACTTCCCTAGGCAACCTTCCTGGTGAATTACTTCATTCCCTCAGATGTCTGAAGGAATGTCCCTAAGCAACCAGCCCTTAGCAGACTCAGCACATGCCTTGCATTTCTCAGCTGTCCTTTTCAGATTCCCCAGGCCTAGATTAGGACTGATACTTTCGTGCATACCTTCCGTCCTTGCCAACTCACGACAGGCCGCAGTGATCATGCATACAAATTTTCCACTGATCCAAATGAACATTCAAAACTCCCTAAAGATAGCAGCTAACTACCCTTCAGCTAGGATCAGTACCCAAAGCCAAACCCATTTGTGATTCTAGAGAGAGAAGAAGATTCACAGCTCTTGAGGAGAAACAGACTCCTTGCATATTACAGAATGTGTGTTGTACGAATGATCTCGCCACCTAGGAACATTGGGCACAGATGAGCAAGTCTACAGGGCCTTAGTGAAGTCAAGCTCTAATGAATGATAGCTTGCTCTGCTGCTAACAGAAGCAGACAGATCTCAATACACAGAAAATCAACCCAGCAGAAGCCTTAAGTCACTGGACATCGCTCTATCTTTATTCCTTTTACTTTCCTGTCCTCCTATCCTAACAAAACTGCCTTAGGGTTTAAGGAATAGAAGAAAAAGGGAAAGAATCAAGCTCTTATTCAAATTTGTGTTTCAAACCAGGACAACTAGAACATGTCAAGTCAGGTAACCCTGGTAGGTGGTCTCACACTAGGACAGATGTTTCCTCTTTCTTCATCTCCTTTTTAACTCTTTTCCTTCTACTGACAAACACAGAGACAGGCAGGCAAACACACACACACACACACACACACACACACACACACACACACACACTGCTGAAGTGAATCACATGCTGACAGGGAAACAGAGGAGGCAAAGTAGGGGATGGAAGATTTAAATCTTCCTCCTAAGCCTGGCCAATTTTCCATTGAGAACAGAGCTAGAGACCTATGTATTACAAGGTACATATCTGTTGCCATGAGGGTTACAGTCAATGTGAGAAAGCACAGGTTAGAAGCAACGTTTCTATGTATATTAACAGAAGGTGTGTGGTGTACAAGCATGTCACTAGATCTCACCTTATTTGGAAGAGCCACCTGCTCTCTTCCACACAAAGCTACTGTCGATTTTCCAGGTCTATTTTCAGTTAGAGGTGGGAGTGGGGAAAGGGATGATACAGGATGGGAGAACATGTAGGGAGGGTTTCTTCACACGTTTCTTTTCTCTCTCTTTTTTTTTTTCTTTAACTAGTTTAGGCAGCAACATGGGATGCCAGCTAATATACTGATTCAAAGATGATTAACAGACCATTAATAAAAGGCTTAAGCAACAATAGACATAAAGACATTTTTTTCTTAGCCTTTTCTATTTTACCCTTTGCTTTTGTTTTTGCGGTGCAGGGCTCTAAGTCCAGGGCTTACAGAATATCAGGAAAATGCTAGTTACCTCCCTCCTCAGCCCTGTTCCTTTTGAATTGCTTTAAGTGGGTGGTAGATGATTCCTCCAAGTGAGCAATTTGGAAACAGAGCTGAAGGCCAGCTCTCAGGCTTTTGCCTACCATATACTAGTCAGTAAATTCTGTCCACAGTCTGTTACCTCCCTAAGTGTGTCCTTGCTCTTTCTATACTTCTCTATGGAAGAAAAGGAAGGCAATATGTTAATTCCAACCGAGGTGTGAAGCTCTGGGAAGGTAATGAATGCATTACCTCTTCTGGGGAGATTTGCATTTTAATAAAAAACTAGTGCTTCTTCAATCACTGGAATTCACAGAGGAGGGGAGCTACTCAGGCATATTCTAGTGAGCAAAGAAGTTTTCTCCATCCCTTGAGCAAAGGAGGTCTGCTTCCGTTTCATCCCCCACACCACGGGAATGATTGCATTATTAGTACCCTAGCCATGACATGATGATTGAATAAAATAATTAATGACTACAAAGAATCTAGCAATATTTGGCATATAAGAGCTCCACGAAGATTAGATCTTTATTTCCTTTTCAATTTTTATTTTCTGTGCTGCTCGTGATTAAACCCAGAATCCTTGTGCATGCTAAGTATCTGCTCCACCGCTGAGCTGCTTCCTGCCCCAGATGTTTGTCTTACAGGACTCATTCATAATGCCGAGCCCTTGACAAAAATCTTATCCTTCCCCTATATGCTGATAGGACTAGACTAGTGTTTGTAAGTTGCATCTCCTATAGTACAACAAGCTAGAGAAGGTCCAGAGAAGTAATCATATTGGCAAGAAGAGTTGTGAAATGACGGAGCCTTCACAAGATTGTCTCTCTTTAGTGAAAAGGGGTAGCCAGTAGGCCATTAAAAATGGCTTCCAGTTTTAGAGGGTTAAGAGTTTACCAGTGCAGGGTAGCAATCAGCAGGCATATTGGCTGGAGTATCTGAAAGTTCATATCTTGATCCACAGACAGGAGGCAGAAAGAACTAACTCTAAATGATATCAGTCTTTTGAAACCTCAAAAGTCCACCCACAGTGATATACCTCCTCCAACAAGGCCACATCTTTTTTTTTTAACTAATAAAATTCATTTTAAAATATACAACTCAATATTGACATTTTTTAAGTCATCAAAATAATTTATAATAGTGAAATGCCTCTTAAATATACACGATACCTTCTGAAGCTAAAAGTAATATGCACTCAACCAGTTTTTAAAATCTATTTGGAACATTAAATATGATAGAAGTAGAAAAAAATATCTTATGAAGTCCTCTATGTTAGTTGTTCTTTTAAGAAGTCTGACCTCAGCTCAGAACAGACCACTTCAGACCACACGGTTCCAAGGAGGAGGAGGTTTATTCAGGAGATAGGGCAAAGGTGGGGGGAAGGAGGTGGAAGGATAAGAGAGTAGAGAAGTAGAGGCCGGCCATGACCACGTGGAGAGAGAGGAAGGGTGGAGGGGACAGAGAGGCAAAAGGGTAAGAGAGAGGGTAAGAGTAAGAGAGTAAGAGAGTAAGAGATAGAGGAGGGGGCAAGCAGCCCCTTTTATAGTGGGCCAGGCCTACCTGGCGGTTGCCAGGTAACTGTGGGGAGGAGCATACCTGGCTGTTGCCAGGTAACTGTGGAGGTGGAGTTTAGACAGAATACTAACATTCTATGAAAGGAAATTGTGACAAGTTCCTAATTAGATAGAAACTGTTCCACCTCCAAGGGAGAATATGCAGTGTAATTGTGGCTTCAAAGAATGAATTGGATAGTGTTCTTTCTGTTTCTATTTTGTGGAAGAACACATCTTTTAATCCTTCCCAAACAGTTTCACCAACTGAGGACCAAACATTCAAACATATGAGCCCATGGGGGACATGTGCTTTTAAACCAGCATAGTCTGCATGTGTGTTTAAGGACAACAGTAAATGCCTGGTGTTGACAGAGGCCAGAAGAGAATGTCAGATCTCCTAGAACTGGAGTTACAGATGTTTATTAGCACCATGTTTTGTGCTGGGAATTGAACTGGGTCCTCTTGAAGAACAGTCAGTGCTCTTAGCTGCTGAGCCATCCCTCCAGCTCCAAACCTGTGCTTTTCCAGGGTGATGTCTATGAGGTAGAGCATAGCTCACTTATGCCATTCCCTGGCTTCCTTTACCTGGTTAAGCCGATCTTTAGTGTCAGCTTGATACTACTTTCATTTTTCTTTCTTTCTTTTTTTCTTTCTTTCCTTCTTTCTTTTTTTTTTTTTTTTTTTTTGTTTTTGTTTTTCGAGACAGGGTTTCTCTGTGTAGCCCTGGCTGTCCTGCAACTCACTCTGTGGAGCAGGCTGGCCTCGAACTCAGAAATCCACCTGCCTCTGCCTCTCAAGTGCTGGGATTAAAGACGTGCGCCACCACTGCCCGGCTTGATACTACTTTCTCAGAAAATATTTTGCTGATACTCTGGAAAGACCCCATCATTTTTACGGAATACTTGTCTTCTACTCTAGTTAGAATGATTCCATGAGTCTTTGTCGCTAGTCTTGACAGGAAGGATAGAAGGAGTTCAGATACCATTTGATCTCAAGATTTATTCACCACAATGACAAGCATTAATCCATAATACACACACTTGCCATACCTGACTCAGAAGTAAGCAGCAGAGAGATGAAGACAAGGCTTGAGATCTGTCTGTTGTTTGGCGTGTCTCGGGCGGTGGATCCTTCCTCTGGATCCTAGATCTCAGCACACTCAGTTGTCCTCTGGTCAGTGATCAGGATGGCACAACAGTCTTTACCGTTGTAGCATCAAAGTGTTCTGTCCTCCTGCTGCTAACCTCTGCTTTTGTTTGCTATAAGGGCATAGTCACACTCTAGCCAATCACACTCTAGCATTACATCGTGAGTTATTCCATCATGGGTTATTGCTTCATTATTATCTACTACACACAGCTGACATAAACTGACGGCTGCTCATTGCTGGAACATCCTCCTGGGTCCTGATATTATTTCTTATTTACATGTTCTTTACCCTTTCATATTGTCATAGTCCCTAGGATAGGTGTCAGTGACCTGTGGCTACAACCCATCCGTTTGGTTTAAAAAAAACAAAAAACAAAAAACAAACAAACCTGTATTCACATACAGACAGCCATAGCAGTTTGTTTATCATTCATGCCTTCTTTCATGCTGTAGTAGCATATTTGAGTAGTTAGTTTAAAAAAAAAAGATCATATGACCTAAAAACTAAAAATAATTACCATGTGCCCTTCTATGAAAAATGTTTGTCAAGCCCTGGCTAACTCAAAGATATTCAACAGATAATTATTTTATGAACATGTATTATTGATGGGTTTAACATTTATAGTAGCACTCATTACTGTCAAACACTGTTCTAAGTGTCGTATACATACTAATTCATTTCTTATAACAACTTATTAACACAAGTGATATGATTATTTGCATGTTAGGAGAGATAATGAGAAATTGAGATACTTAGTATGTTATACGTTATCCAATATCACAGATGTTGTAAAGGTTATAAAAATCAGGCATCCATCATATATAATACTCCATTACTCTGTGCTTGTCATCATAACACTTAGGAAGTGGAGGCAGAAAGATTGCAAGGTTGAAAGTAGTCCAGGCTATGTAAGAGCCCATCTCAAAGGAAAGGTTTACGTACAGTATCACACTTGATAGTTCAAGGCTGGAGGATTATGACTTCAAGGTCATACTTGGCTACTAAGTGAGTTCAAGGACATTCTGGGATACATGAGGCCCTGTCTAAGAACAAAATAATACAAAAATCCTAGGGGCTGAGTGAAGCTCTAGAACCCATGCAGTCAGTTCTTTGTAACTATGGATCTGCCGGAGTTGTTCTGATGTTCTCATGAGAGACTTGCTCAGTCGTTTTGGGAAACAGAGGGATAATGTGCTTAAAGCAGCAAAAGAGAGGTGATTAACTGCACACAGCCCCAAGTAGCAGTGCTTCTCAACCATCCTAAGGCTGCGAACCTTTAATACAGTTCCTCATGTTGTGGTCACCCCCAACCATAACATTATGTTCATGGCTACCCCCTAACTGCAATTTTGCTACTGTTATGAATTGTAATGTAATATCTGTGTTTTCCAATGGTCTTCTGCGACCCCCCTGTGAGGGTCCCAACCATAGTTTGAGGACCTCTTCCCTAGGATTTGACTAACGTCAAGACAATGTTTAAAAATTATCAAAATTAGAGCATAATCAGGCTTTCCACAATGCTAATGGAACTAAGCTTATCTTTTGCCAGACCAAGTCGAGGCTGTTATTGTCTACTGTGATTCAATAGCACACTTGATTAAAAGAAAAAAAAAATCTGTGACACCAGCTTCTTTTAATTCTCCTCTCTTCTGCTATTTCCAACTGTCTTCAATGCATCTAACCATAAAAGGAGACAGTAACAAACAGTAACAAATGACTGGTTTGGGACAAATTTGTTTCCCCACTGGAAAAATAAAAGAACCAGGAAATACAGAGGTCCTGTAAAGCACTTTCTCTTCCTGTTCCTGAACTGGCTGGGTTATATCACAGCTGTGAGCAGGAAAAACAACAAACCCTATTTAGTGCAGTTATGGTGCCAAGTTCCTATCCTGGGCTACCAGTAAGTCCATGTTTCTTGGCTTGGCTTTTTTATATGCTTGAATGGATTTGTTAGTTAGGAATTAAGAGACCTTCGAGTGACTATGTGAAAACAGCCAGCAAATGCAGAGAGCTGTGGCAGGGACGAAGAGGCTGTATTCCTCTTCTTAGCAGAGCAACAACATCCCAGGATTCTATATTAATATTGGGATTCTGGGATCCTGATGCTAAGAATCTGGTTAGAAGACACAGGGGACTTAAAAATCTTAAAGACTGAGGTGATTCAAAAGTCACCAATCAGGGAAGAACCTGAAGCTGAAATCCAGGTAGATAGTCTGATGTGAACACCAATTTCAATGAGTATACCAAAGGAACAGAACTAGGAGTCTGCAAAACCAGTGGAAAAATAAAACAAAACAAAAACTCACTACATAGTGAGATCCTTCTTAAAACAAAACAACAACAACAAAAAAAAAACAAACAAGCAAACAAACCCCCCCTCAGGCGCAGTAGACTAGAGCAATAGGAAGACAGAATAAGAGCCAACACAGATTCCCTTAGTTCTCTGACAGTGTTACAGAAACTTTTCCTTGGGTCCCTTGACCTTGGCTTTGAGCAAGAATGACTTCACCATCACCAGTAGCATCAAAAGGGAGTATCTTAGTAGAATAAATAGGAACACAGACTCTAGCATCAGACTGTCATCTTAGGTCATCAGTGAACCTTGTATATCAACTATGTGACCCATGGATACCCAGTTTACCTTTGTAATTCTTTGTACATATGCAAAAAGGTAAGTAACAATACAATTAACTCCTACTCTGTTAGGCTAGTTAGCAAGAAGCAATTTAGAAGACAGTGAGGATTTAACATACATATGTGATATACTTTTTAATATTATCTTTTTTCATATGTACCTGTGTGAGTTTATGTGTACCACATTCACACAGAAATCCAAGGAGGCTAGAAGCGAATGTTGGATTCCCTGGAACTGACATTATGGGAGGTATTTGTAAGCCACCATGCCAGTGGATGCTGGAAATTGAATCCAGGTCCTCTATAAGGGCAGTAAGTGCTATTAAATGCTGAGTCATCTCTCCAGCCTCTAACATTAATTTTAAAAGGCTATCAAAAGGTAAATGTAAACCAATTCCAAGCATAACACTTATATCTATACTTGAAATCCATAAGCATGTGTCTTGAGCAGAAGACAAGGGTGCTAATACTGCCACTGTTCCTGTGGCTAGATTTGAAAAGGCCACCACTGCTCAGGTCAACTGGCAACAGGAATGCAAGCAAGAGAAATCTTTCCTTTATCCTGTCTTTCTAAGGGGGTTTTCTGTTTCCCAACAACACTTGTTCCTCTGAGTATGTAGACCCTGCGATTCTGATCTTGTGGTGAGAAAAGCTGCTGACACTGACATACAAATATAGTTGCTGGAGCATTAACTCCCACCTCAAGAACTATCAGAAATGCTGGGGGTTGGAGCTCAGTTGGTAGAGTGATTGCCTAGCATGCACAAAGCCCCGGGTCCCATCCAGAATGATGGAACATGCTTATAATCCCAGTATTTAAGAGATAGTGTTAAGAGAATCAGAAATTTAAGGTCATTCCAGCCTTGGTATGGTGATTTGAATGAGAATGGCCCTCATGGGTTCATATATTTGAATACTCGGTCCCCAGTTGCTGCAACTGTTTATGAAGGATTATGAGATATGGCCTTGTTAAAGGAAGTGTATCACTAGGGGTAGGCTTTGAGTTTTCAAAAGCCCATGTCATTCCCAGTTAGTTCTCTCTCTGCCTCTAACTTGCAGATACTATATAAACTCTCAGTTACTACTCCAATGCCATCCTGCCTGATGCCATGCTCCCCACCATGATCACGGACTCATCCACTGAAACTGTAAGCAAACCACCAAATTAAATGCTTTCTTTTATATGTTACCATCATTATGATGTCTCTTCACTGGAATAAAGAATTATCTAAGACACTGGGCTACATGAAATCCTATCCTTAAAAAAAATATGTCTGGATTTCCCCAAGAAGGAACATCCCTGAGAGGTATGAGAAGATGGAAGATGTGAATATACAAACCTTGCATTCCAGAGTGATGGGAGAGAACCTGAGAAAGAGAGGCCTGTGCAAATCATGATACACCGGTGGGTGGCATCTTTATCATTCTGTAAAGACTTTGGGACAGTGGTTTTGACTGTGGATTTTACTGAATACTTGATGCAAACCTACTGGAGAAATTGCAAATTCTAGACTCTGGAGTTTTGGGTTAACTAATTTCAACCTTCTGCCTTGTTTACTAACAACAATCTGTATAGATTTTTGGAATTTAATTTTTAAGCAGATAACATATTCATAGGGCACAAACCTTAAAAATATATATATATATATATATATATATATATATATATATATATATATATGTGACCAAGTATGGTAGCACACACTTTTAATCTCAGTGTTCAAGAGGCTGGGTCAGATGAAACATCTCTGTGAGTTCAGGGCCATACTGGGCTGTATAGTGAGACCCTATCTGAAAAGAATATAACTTAAAAGTCTTTCTCTATTTGTCCAGGAGATTTTTTTTACCACTTCTTACATATATTCAGTATATGTAACTGAATGTAAACATTATGCAAATGTTTCCTGTTGAAGGAGAAGTGGGTGGTTCCAATATTTGAGTAATATAGTCCACTTATAAGTTATCTCATATATACATTATTTTACAGATGTGGAATACATTTTCAAAGGGAATTGCTTTTATAGGGAACATAGGCTTTGAACTTGCTGATGTGATGGGGCCAATCCACATTTGATTAAGCATCTTTATGAAGACTCCTGGGAATTAAGAATTAAAGGACGCATTAAAAGTATTCCTCCTTGTCACAAACGAGAAAATTGTTTCTTGGGCAGAGGAAGAGATTTCTTCCAAGTTGCTGGAGCTCAGGCCAGTGCTTTGCTGCCTGTGATTTGTCATGTACAAGCAAATGTGGAGTGTCCTGTGAAGAGTAATGGTCTGTAGCCAGGGAGACAGGGCAAAGAGAACTGCAAAGAGGAGGCATAGTAACCCGGGATAGACGCCAGATTTCTTCAGGCATGGAATGGTGAACTTTGCTAAGACATCAAAATTAGACAGGAACTGGGGATGTAGCTCAGTTGGCCTAGCATGCACAAAGTCCAGACTGGTGTGTGATATTTAAACTGGGTATGGTGGTATATACCTCTAACCCTAGCACATAAGTGTTTCAAATAGGAGGATCCGAAATTCACTGAGTTTGAGGCCAGGCTAAGGCACATGAAACCACCTTATCTTAAAAAAAAAAAATTGGACAGACCAACCTTTCCACTAATGATTGTGAGCTCTTTTCTTTCTTCCTTCCACAGAATGAAGAAAGGCCAACAGATGTTTTTGCCTCTAACTTTTTATAAATTCTGAGAAAATTAAATGTTTTCTCAACTGAGGTTCCTTCTTCCCAGATGATTCCAACCTGTGTCAGTTAGACCAAAAAAAAAAAAAAAAAAAAAAAAAAAAAGCAAACCACCAAACCTAACAAGGACACACGTTTTTTTTCTGTAGCAACTCCAACATTCCAACATCTGTTTTCACTTTCTTAGTTAAATAAAGGGAAAGGAAGATTTACTATGTAGCTGAGAATAACCTTGAGGGAGGGTAGCCTTGTACTTTCAATCTTCCTGACTCCATCTCTTGAGTGCTGGGATTGCAGGTATGGACTACAGGCCTGGTTTCTGCTTCATCTTTCAGTGAGATCTGATGAAATGAGGAGGGACTGTTTGCCTAATGCCCTCATTTCTGAGCTCATCTTAAAAGGAGCAAATCTCCTAGTTGAAGACTACTAGAAAGATTATCAAGGCAGCCTGGATATTTTAACTGTAGGGGCTAAACCCACCAGACAAAAGAGACGCCATTTTCTTAATCAGCCACTCTCCGGTTCTAATTTCGATAAGAATAAGACAATTGTTAAATGGAGTGCTCCTTATTCAAGCACTTCATCAAGCTATAGCTGTAACAGCCTCCTCATTGCCTGGCCATCAATCATTTGTCTCCTGAGATCATGGGATGGGGAGAACTAGGCCTCTCAGAAGGCAGGTGCTGAAGAAATGTACATTCTTTTGGCTCTTCGTTTTTCCTTAACTCTGAAACATATACAACCCAAGGGAAGTGAGCATCCACAGCTGGAGCCCCTCCCCCTCCCCAACCATTTCCAGACCACAAGATGAACTGGGCTTTTGCCAATATTGCAGAGTTTAGTCAAAAATGCTGGACTGTTGGAATCATTTAATAGCTTCTCTCCAGAGATCAATGATGTATTCTAGGGTAGTTTTCTCAAAGTATAGTCCTCAGAACAAGTCTGCCAGTATTACCTGGGAAGTGTGACCAGAAATGATTCATCTCAGACTACTGAATTAGAATCTTGGGCAATGGGGTTTCTCAGGAATCTGCATTTTTCTTCAAGTTTACTTGGAAAGTGTTATACCCCCCAAAGAAAAAAAGCTCCTCCACATACTAAGAGCAGGTCTGCTCTTTCTCTTGTTGTTTATTTGGTTTTGAGACAAGCTCCATATAACATAGGCTGGCCTCAAGCTGACAGCACTTGAGAATGACCTTCAACTTCACAGCCATCTGTCACTACCTCAAGGCTGCTGGTATTACAAGCATGTGCCTCCATTCCCAGCCGTGCTGGGGACTGATCTAGTGCTTCCTGCACACAGGCAAGCATACAGTCGTAAGTCTTTGGAGAGCTTTGGTTTGATGGTCCCTAACTCTTCTCTAATCAAAACATGGTGGTAATGCCTGACAGTCTGTATTTACTGAACACTTATTATATGCTAAGAACTATACCAAGTGCCTTGAACATTGTTCTTAGATTGCAAAGATTATTGAATCTTTGAAAATATCTATCTGCAAAGAATATGATCTGAGTTAAGTGGTACTGTACCCTGTCTCCAGGAGTCCCTTCTGAAGCTGTTTCTAACCAGGTTTGTGCAAATGAACTGTTAGAATCCAGTTTGCCTCTGCTCAGGTCACAGCATCCGCAGCAGATTTCTCTCTTGGGTTCTGTCTGGCACCCTACTGAGACATTGTCTGTGACTAGGGGCCAGGGTTTCTCATCTAGGGAGTGTGTTAACATCAAAGGAGATATATCCTGCTCCCTTTCCCTCTTTCTTGCCTTCTGTCTGGGAATCAGAGAGCCTGACTGTAGGTTTTTTGCTGTGAAACCTTCCTCATCCTCTGAAAGGTAGAAAAAAACAATGCCATTTTTGCCAGGTAAACTCTGATTCCTCCCCCGCGCTGGAGCCTGAATTCTCCTCTCATGCTTTTGTCTCCCTGTCTGTCCATAATATTAATAACTTTTCTAATAAACTCCTTACTCCCCAATGATCCATCTTAGAATCCCCTTGAACACTCCCCTCCCTGAAACCTACTGGGGCATATTCATCCTGAATACACCCCTGTGATGTCAAGAGAGATCACTACCATGGGAGAATACAGTGTATCTATAACATCCTTTTGTGAACAGATCTTTTCTCTTCTTACATTCTTCTCAGGCTGAATACACAGTCTTTGGCATTCAGCCCCGTTTGCTGAAAGTAATTGGCTTCTCTGTTTACCTGAGCTTGCAGCATTCTGGACAATGGTATTTGTTTGGGTTGACACTCTGTTACAAAACTGCTTTTCAAGCATGCTTTCCAAGTAACAGATTCTTTTTGATGTAGTGCTGAGTGCTTGTCTCACAAGTGCCAACCTTCGCATCTCACTGTCTACTTCAGTCATAATCTAACCGTCCTCACTATTTACAAAGTAACTATTAGATATTTGTTCATCTACTTAACATGAGTCCCAGAAAAAAAATGCATTAAAAAAAAAACCTCCTAGTTTTACTCAAATGGCTTAGCCTTATTCATCTTGAGATAAGATAGCTAGCTAAGAAATATCATAAGATAAATATCATTGAGCAAACAGAATGTTCTTATTATTGAGTAAATTTGGTGCCACCATTTTCAGTTGGCTGGTCACTGGTTGTATCAATATCAAGCACTGGGGCTGGAGAGATGGTGTAGCGGTTAAGAGCACTGGTTGCTATTATAAACAAAACAAAACACCCTGGATTTAGTTCCCAGCACCCACATGGCAGCTCACAATCATTTGGAAGTCCAGTTCCAGGTCATCTAATAGCCTCCTCTGCCCTCTGAGGGTGCTAGGCATGTATGTGTTGTTCATAAATTAAAAAATATGTCTAAAGGGAAAACAACATTTGTTTGTTTATTATTTAGAGACAGGGTTTCAGAGTCACAGATCCACCTGCCCCTGAGTCTTGAGTTCTGGGATTAAAGGTGTAAGCCACCACCACCCTGTAAGCAAAATTATATTTTAAAAGAGTCAGACACTGCAATCCATCAGTGTGCTGTACTACCTAGAAACAAAGACAAATTAGGTCTTGTATTTTTGAGAAGGATGCTCATTGCTGGCTTTTTAATAATGTTAAGAACATGAAGAGTACAGTTGGTGCCAGCAGGGTAGGAATCTAAACCTATGACTAAGTGTACATTCCCAGAAGCAACCTTCCTTCCTGGATTTTATCTGAAAGAATAGCCTTGGATTAGTTGATAAACCTTTACAGGCCTTTTGTCCTCTAAATGTTGAAAGCAAATTACCCAAAGCCGGGGCTGGAGAGGTGGCTTAGCAATTAGAAGTACTGGCTGCTCTTCTAGAGGACTCGTGTTTCAGACCCAGCAGTACTTGGCAGCGACTATGTATTTGTAAGTCCAGCTCCAAGGGTCTAAATACCCCTTCTCATCTCTGTGGGCACAGGGCATATGAGTGGTACACAGATACAGATGCAGGCAAAACATCTATAAACATAAAATTAAATTAAAATGAAAGAAAATAAGAAAGAAACTGCTGGCTTGGTAATAGCCAATGAGGAATGAGCCAATGAACTGAAGTCATGATGGGGAGGGGAGACAAAGTAATTTGACTCCCTAGAATAGCATCTCTTACTTTCTCCTATAGTAATAAGAGTTTTAGCTACATGTGACAACATAGGTTAATACTATATTTCTCATCATCCCATTTATCTAGATGTGGTCATGTGATTAGGTCCTGGACAGCAGTAGAAGCACTCTACCACCGAGATCTAACCCCATCTCTCTTTTTGGTGGTTTGGTACATGGCCGTATTGAGTTGCTCCTGTTTCCTCTGGACTCTTTGTAACCAAAGCAGGTCTTAAATTTCTCATCTTCATGCCTCAACCTCTTGAATAGGGATTATAGGCCTATGCCATGAGATCTAGCTTCTTCTTCTTTCACGATTTGTTTATTTTTATTTTATGTGTATCACTGTTTGCCTGTGTCAGATCCCCTGGAACTGGAGTTCCAGACAGTTCTGAGCAGTCATGTGGGTGCTGGGAATTGAACCCAGGTCCTCTGGAAAAGCAGCTTGTGCTCTTAACTACTGAGGCATTACTTTGACCCCCTCCTCCTTCTCCTCCACCTCCTTTTAAACCAGGATAGTGTAGAATCTTTCTTATCAAAACAGTTAAGTGTATAACTAATAGGCAACTACTAGGACGATTGCCCTGGAGGTTGGGTATATGGTATCAAAGCAAATATTATCTATGGACTCTGATCAAGCTGTTGGACTGTTTCCAAGATTTTGATATAGTTGATTGCTGAGTTTTGTTTTTTGTTTTTTGTTTTTACTTGTTCATAGGTATTTTGTTTTGTTTTAGCTCTCCTTTTTTATTTAGATGTCTTCCTCCCTCTTGAGCATCTGTTTTGGTTTTCTTTATTTTGTTGTCTCTTTTATCTCAGGTTGACCTTCAAGTCATAGCTTAGGATGATGTTGAGCTCTGCATCCTCCTGTCTCCATCTCCTAGGATTACAGATGTGTGCCACCACGCCTAATTTCATGCTGCTCTGGGGATCAAAGTCAGGGCTTCATGAATTTTAGACAGTGTACTAATTTAGCTACAAACCCAGCCACTGTTTATCTATTTATATCAGCATATTTTCTGTTTAGCCCTATAGAATACCATAAGAATAAAGGTTTTGGTATCAGATGAGTATGAATTTGACCAAATCTCAGCCACACTGAGGTTTAATTTCTTTGTTAAAATATGGTCAAATCATTGAGTTCAAGAAGTAGTTGTAAGGGGCATGTGAGGCAGTATTTTTGAAAACATCTAAAATATTGTACATATTAGGCAATCAATCAATATTATTCTTACTAATACTAATAATAACACTAGCACATTATGAAGTGACCACTGTACATGAGCTAGGCAGTGTGATAGCTTCTATGTAAATTGCTGATTTTCTTTGCGTGTGTGCGTGCGTGCGTGTGTGCATGTGAGTGTGAGTGTGAGTGTGCGTGTGCGAGCGCGTGCATCTAGGAGACATGGAAGGTTCAAACAGCTGTTGATTGAGGCTTTTTTAAAGAATGTGGATTACTAGTTTCAAGCAGAAGCTTGCCTTAGGTCTGCAAAGGCTTTGGGCAGGAGAGAACAGCAGCAGGGAAAAGTAAGTCCATTTGTTGTAGTTTGATGATAATTTCCCTTTCTGTCAATGAAAGGCATTCATTGAGTTTTCTAACATGCCACCTGTCAACTCTGTTAGAAAATATCTGGCAACTCAAGCATGTAAGCCTGTTTCTATTTACTTATTTTAGATTTATTTCATGTATTTGTTTTGTCTGAGCGTATGAATGTGTACCCTGTGCCTACATGGTGCCTGCAGAAGTCAGAAGTGACATAGAAACCCTTGGAACTAGAGTTCCGGACAGTGTGAGCCACTATGTGAGGTGCTAGGATTTGAACCCTAGTATTCTGCAAGAATAACAAGTACTCTTAACCACTGAGCCATCCCTTCAGCCCCCCTCAAGCATGTAAGTCTTAAATGTCTTTAGCTACATCCTTCTTTCTCTCCTTGCTCTAACTTTAAACCTATTGCTAGTTTCAATGCCAGCCAGCCATTCACTGACTAAGTGACATTTTGTAAATCATTGCCCTCTTCTGAGCCTCAACTTCCTCACTTGTGAAATGAGCTTATTAACTATATTCACTTCTGTAGGTTTGTTATGAAAATTTAATGAAATAATGCATGCAAACTGCTTAGCATGGTGCCTGCCACACAGCAATCAGTAAGCATTAGCTATGTTCATTCATGCATTAATCCATTCACTCCGCAAGTGTTTGTTAAGTGCTTGGAATGAGCTGGGCTCTAGCCTTCCAAAACGTTACAATTTTACTGGGAATACAAGACAAAATACAACCTATGAAACATTGCAACTATTTTTGGTTTCGAGCTTAGCCTTTAAATGCTGAGCCACTTTTCCATCCTGAAATGTTACATATAAAATTCAGTGGGATCCCTGACAAAGAAATCAAGATAAGGCAAGGGAAAGAAGAGGTCATTAAGAAGCAGAATTATACTTCTAAAATTGTCTTCCTTTGATTTTCACTTCCGCCAAACCTTCGAGATCTTTTTGGATCAGTGTTTGAAAGCCAGTGGACATGAATGAATAGGACTTGGTTATACAGAGGGAAAAGGACAAGTTGGGTGGTAGCTGGGAGAGTAACAGCAGGCTGGCACAGGTATTAAGGGTTCAAAATAGCTACACAGAGAACTTGTTCTCAATTGCTGTCGCTCAGAGTTTCCTAACCAGTGTGCCAGGATTACAAGGAAGGCCCCAGAACAGTCAGTCATCCTGGGATGCAAACAGCCAATTTTCATCTTTTTTTTTTTTAACAGAATGCTACAGGAGTGCTAGCATTTGCTGTGCCTGCCAGCTCCTGCAAAGGGAAGAACAACTTTACATTCTAAGAAGCCATTATGTTGAGGAGGAATTTTGAAGCATATCCCACAACTAAAAGAAAGGGTAAAGAAATTTGGAGTTGGTTAGGGAAAATTGCCTAGGGACTGAAACATGCTAGCAAAGGTCAGACCCAGGGCGACTGTACCATTTCCGCCCTAGCCATATATGGTAAGAGCAGTTGCTCTGTAAACCCAGCCCAATCTTTACTGACAGAAGAAAGGAAAATCAAAATTTAGTGCCCAACCACCTAAACCAGACCTATAGGGGAAAAATTTGTTCTAGTTTGCTTGCTGTTGCTTTAATAAACAGAAACATCAGGAGCAATTTGGGAAAGGAAAGGTTTATTTTAGCTTACGGGTTGTAGTCCACTATGGAGGGAAACCGTAGGAAGAACTCAAGTCAAGGGCTTGAAGCAGAAACCAATGGATGGAATGCTGCTTACTGACTTGCCCCTCCAGCTCTCTTTATTATATATCTCTTATTATATATCACAGGTCTACCTATCTAGAGAATGTGTAGATCATAGAGGGCTGGTGTCTCACATATTAATTAGTAATCAAGAAAATGCTAACAAGCTGGGTTGTAGCAATGTAGGGACGTTAAGTCCTAGCATTGGGGATACAGAACCAGGCAGGACACTGAGTTTGAGCCTAGTCTACAGAGCAAGTACCAAGACAGCCAGTGCTCCAAAGAGAAACCTGGTCTCAATAAAAAATAAAAATTAAAAAAAAAAAGAAAATGTAAAAACGCTAACAGAGGAATCTGATGGGAGATATTCCTCAGGTTAGTTCCCAGTTTATTATGTAGCCATTTTGAGTGACTATGGCTCAGGAACACAGATTTAGGTTACGCCAAATTCTATGTTCCAGTGTGAAAGCAGTTTCATGAACTTTTATAGTTTCACAGAACAAAGAGAGTCATAAATCAATGCAAGTTTTAAATATATGGGTCCATACATCAGAGAGGCTAGTCCCTGAGGCAGGAAAAGCTGTTCTACAGGCCCAAGATGCTATCCGTTGACATTCTTTGCTTTTGAGATGGTGGAAGCTAGAGGTCTGTTAAGTTAATAGACTCCAAAAGCTTTTGATTTATTAGACACAAGGTAATAGTTCCAACACAGAGGTGGGCAAGGGATGGATGGCTGTTATAAAGGACTAGAACTAGTCCAAGGTAAAGTAATTGGCCTCTAGATCTACATTCTCATCTCTCCTCAGTACTGGAATTCTAATCAGTCAACCAGTCTCTGCAGACACAGCTTCTTTTCATGAGTTCTCATTCACACTACTCATCACAGCCTTTGAAAGTAAGATCACAGTCTGTACATCTGGAACCAACTAAAAAGGCCACATCGTTATAATATATTGGTGAACATCTTTTCTTTCTCTCTGCTGTGAATGAGACAATGGAGTTCTATTTCAGTGGGTTTTGTTTGGGGGCTATTGTTGTTGTTTGATTGGTTGGGGGTTTTTTGTTTTGTTTTGTTGGTTTGTATCTTATTAAATGAAATAGGTATTTGGTTCCTTCTTGATGAATGTTTGGTGGATTTTGCAGGATACTCTCTGTCTTTGTATTATCAATGTTCTTGATTAGAAACAAAAGAAAAGAAAATTGTTAATGTAATCAAACAAAGCAAGTCAGAGAACAGTTAGGTGAAAGGATGTCATGAGTGATAGGCTTCCAGAATCAAGAAGATGCTGGAAGACTAGGATTGGAAGATGGCATGAACTAAAAGTTCGAGGCCATCAGAAGCTTCTAGTAGGAACTGTCTGTCCAGGACATT
The DNA here is from genome assembly GCA_030674055.1 of Rhabdomys pumilio. NCBI lineage: Eukaryota > Metazoa > Chordata > Mammalia > Rodentia > Muridae > Rhabdomys > Rhabdomys pumilio. Next base: position 13,464 of record JANHMN010000081.1, on the reverse strand, counting down.
ACAGGAAATTCTCAGCATCCTCAAAAGTGTTACTAGATATATACCATCTGTGTCTCTCTGTCAGTTCTAGATTCATAGTCAGAAAAGAGAAGGAAAAAGAAAGGACTCCTTCCACCTCTCTAGTTAAGGCTGAGTTTATGTCTCACAAAGTTTCATTTTGAGAAAGCAGCATTTTCTTGTTTTAAATATTTTAATTGGTTTTACTTTTTAAATCAACATATAAAGCAACGAGTTTTATTATGACATCTTCACACATGTGGACTACATGCGTTGCTTATAATAACCACCCCTATGCTCATCTCTTGTTTTAAGCTACTTCTCCTACTGGTCCTCTTCTTCCCTGCAAATAGCCTGCTCTACTTCCACAGGTGCATGTGTATGTATATATTAGTTTAATCCATATGTCACATGTGAGAGAAAACATTCACCATTTGTCCTTTTTAGTCTGGTTCATTTTACTTAATGTAATGATTTCCAGTTTCATCCATTTCCCTCTCTGTGGCATAATTTTCATTTTTCCTATAGCTGAATGAATTACCATTGTATGGATATACTATATGTCTTTCATTTTTTTTAATTTAGTTTTATTTTATGTGTATGGATGTTATGCCCGAATGTATGTCTATATACCATGGTGTGCCTGACGTCCACTGAGGCCAGAAGTGTGCATCAGATCCCGTGGAAATGGAGTTATAGATGGTTGTTAGCTGCCATACATGTGCTGGGAATAAAAACCTCAGGTTCTCTGTGAGAACAACCAGTTCTCTTAACTGCTGAGCCATGTCTCCTGCAATATAGTATATTGTTTCTATGCATTTACCTGTTAATGGACACCTAGTTAGATTTCATATCTTAACTACTGTGAGTATTGCTCAGTCAATATGGCTGTGCAGTATTTGTGTAGTATAGGGACTGAAATTCTGTCAGTTACATACCAAGGAGTTATATAGCTAGACCATATGGTAGTTTTATTTCTAGTTTTGATGACTACAAGTGGTAGCATATTATTACATGTGAAGAATTTATAATATACCTTTATTTTATAACTTCTAAGTCTCAATTGGACCCTCAAACTTAATTGTAGCCAGGTATAGTAGGACATGCCTATAATACCTGAACTCGGGAGGTGGAGTGGAAGATCGAGAGTTCAAGGTCAGATTGAGTGACATAGTGAAGTTGAGGCCCTGATGGGGTACATGACACACTATGCCAAAAAAAAAATCAAAATTTAATTATAATTGGAAACTGCTTTCCTTAAATAGTACTCTCAAGTCCAAGAAACTGACATAATTTAGTCCTTAACTAAAATGATAAGAAAACCACACACACACACACACACACACACGCACACACACACACACACACACACACGAACACAACCACAAATAATCTTTACTGTTAAATAATTGCTATAAAATGCCTGTTATGGTTTGAATGAGAATGGGCCCCATAGACTCATATATTTGAACGTATTGTTCTTAGGTGATACACAGTTTAGGAAGAATTAGAATGTTTGGATTTGAAAAAGGTGTGTCACTGGGGGAGGGAGGCTTTGAAGTGTTAAAATTCTGTACCAGGCTCCCCCCCCCCCTCTCTCTCTCTCTCTCTCTCTCTCTCTCTCTCTCTCTCTCTCTCTCACACACACACACACACACACACACACACACACACACACACACACACTCACATGACCCATTTCATCCTTCTTGGTGATCCTTGTGCTTTCTCTCTTACCCATATCCTTGGACAACCATTGATTTGCTTTCTGACACTAACGATTATTTAGCATTTGTCCACATTTTGTGTAAATGAAATCACATAGCGTATACTCTTTCACAGGGATTATCTTAGTTAGCATAATTATTTTGAGATTCATCATTGTTGCTTGCTCTAGTAGTTCCTTCTTTTTGTTGGTGGACTGCATTTTGTCTTATGAATATACAGGCACAATTTGTAGATGCATTCACCTGTAGATGCATATTTGGATTGTGCAATGGTCTGTCTGTTCTTGTAATCAAACAGGAATCGCGTGTTATAATGAAAGTATTTTGCAGATAGGATTAATGTCTTTAAACAGGTAACTTCAGATCATCTCATGTGTCAGAGACTGCCTTTAAACTTGTTACATAGTCAAAAATGACTTGAGCTCCTGATTCTGACTTCTTTGTCCAATTACTGATATTACAGGCATGTGCTACCATGTCGAGGTTTCAGCCTGTCCTTCTTGATGGCTCACTACATAGATTTTGGACTTGTCTATTCAGCCTACTGAATACTCCAAATATTCCTTGCTATGAACCCCTTAATCAATATTTCCCATTAACTGTGTGTAATCAAATTCTTAGTGATACATGTTACTTCTAGCTTTTAAGCTATTGTGAATAAAGCTCAGATGAGCCGTTGAGTACAAGGTTTTTTTTTATTATTATTATTTTATTGGTTATTTTATTTATTTACATTTCAAATGTTATCTTCCTTCCCATTTAAATCCCCTATCCCTTCCCTGTCCCCCCTGCTTTAGTACAAGTTTTTATATGAATTTATATTTCTCTTCTTGTGGATGCATACTTCAGAGTATAATGGTGGAATCAATAGAATAGGTATATGATTAAGTTTTCTGGAAACTGCTAGACAGTACCCAAAATTCATTTATCATATGTATTTTCTTAAAGAAAATGTTGTATCTCTATTTTCTCTTTTCTTTTTTTTTAAAAGGTAAGTATCTCTTTTAATTTGAGTATTTATTTATTTAAAAAGGAAAAGACACAGTACTTTGATTTATAAGAGAAAGCTTTGAGTTTGTAGACGGAAGGCTCCAAATCTACTTAGGTTAACACCGTATCACACACTATAAATTTTAAGTATATCGCATTTCAACACTTGTTCACTTTTTAAATTAAATCTGTTTATTTATTCACTTTAGAACCTAATATCAGCCCTTTCTTTCCTTCCAGAACCCTTCACAATTCCACTATTCCATCTTTCCCTTCTCTTTTGAGAAGCAGATTTTGTTTCTTTTTATTGGGGTATTTGTTTTTGAGACAAGGTCTCGCTCCATAGCCAAACTGGATTAAAACTCTCAATTCTTGTACCTCAGCCTCCTGAGTGCTGATGTTATGGATTATAGACCAACAAACTCAGTTCTTCAGTTGTATTAAGGAGGAAGTTAATGTTACAGATTTGAAACTTATCCTCTTTTCTATATAAATGGTATGTCCCAAATACTACCTACTAATAGCCATCTATTTTATATGTTGTGTTTTCATTTCCATTCGGTTCAAAATATTTTCTTTTCTTCCTCTTTGACCCATTAGTTATTTAAAAGGTTTTGTTGTTGTTGTTGTTGTTTTTAAGGATGTAGGAAATTTCTAGGTGCCCATCTGTTACCAATGTGCTAAATAATCCCAATGTGGTTAGAGAATACACAGTTTATGATTTGAACCTTCATAAGCTACTGAAACTTAATTTGTGGGCCCAAATATGGTCTATTTCAGTAAATAATCCATATATTTTGAAAGAGATGTTGGCTATGCTCTTGTTAGATGAAGCATTCTATAAATGTTAATTATGCTCAGTTGATTGATGGTGATATTGAGTTAAACTATGTCCTTACTGATTTCCTGTCTCCTTATCTCATGAATTATTGAGAAATGTTATTGGAATATCCAATTAGACATAGAACTGTCTATTTCTCCTAGAAATTTCATCAGTGTCTGTTTCATGTGTGTGGAATCTCTGTTATGAGGTAAGGGGGCACTGTCCTTTTTTCCCAGTATATTTTCTCTCTGTTGTTCAGATTGTTTAATTTCTGGTGTGTGTGTGTGTGTGTGTGTGTGTGTGTGTGTGTGTGTGTGTGTGTTTGCTTTAAGTTAACTGATTCTTTCTTCATCTTCTCTACTCTGCTACTGAACCCATTTTTTTGATATGTTTATCTTGCTTTTAAGATTTTTGAATTCTGAAATGGCACTTGGATCTTTCTTGTAACTTGGTTTCTTTTTTTGAGAATTTCTGATTTCTATATGTGCTGCTCTCATGTTCATTACTGCTTATTGAAACATTGTATTATAAATGTTTCAAACCCTATATCAGATAATTCTAACAAATAGCACCTGTTTCTTTTTAATTTTTTAGGGTCAGAATTTTTTTGTTTATGTTGGAGACTATAATTTAATTACATTTCCTCAATCCCTTTCCGTCCTTCAAGCCCTCCCACCTTTCCCTCCCTATGTTCCTTCAAATTCATGACCTCATTTTTTTCAGTAATTATTATTGCATGAGTATATGTATACATGCATACATATATATTTATAAATATAACCTGTTGAGTTCATATAATATTTGTATGTGATTTCAGGACTGACCATGTGACTCTGAACAACCAATTGGTGTATTTATCCTTGGGGAAGACCATCTCTCCTACTTTTAGCTTTCCTATGTTTCCTATAGTTCTTTATGTGGGGTTGTTGACCCTCATGGGTTTCTCCCCATCCACTTTGGCCTGTCTATTGTTATCATCTTTATATGGTCCATGTTTGGACGGTCATGTTAGTGAGACTTCTGATGTTACTAGGATATATGATCTCACAGCAAACTCTCTGATCCTCTGGCTCTTAAAATCTTTCAGCTCCCTCTTCTACTTCCTGAACCTCAGGTCCAGGAGTGTTTTGTGGGTGATATATCTATCATCTTGATGTTGATATTATTGATTGATTTTTTTACATTTAATATGAGATCTTCCTAACTCTTAGCATAATACATGTTTGTGTGAAATATGAATATTTCTGGCACTATGTTCTCCGAGGTATTATTTAAGCCCCTGTTTTCACTAGCTTCTTTCAAGAATCAATGACTTGTCTACCTCCATATTATTGTCCTGTGGGGAATGGTATTTTTCCCATTCAACCTCTGTTGAAACTCAAGAATGGGGCTACTCATTAGTTATAAGTGGAAATTGGATATCTAGATCTCTACTGAATCATCATTTATACTTTCTAGCTGAGAAAGTAAGAATAACTGGTTACTGTTACTCACATGGACTCCACCAACATGCTTAGTGTGGGTAATTTTGTTACCATTCATTACCATCTTGGCTCCTTTGATATTATTCATACTTAGGAAAGGCAAGAGGGTATACTAATTCTGACATGTTGATAGGGTAGAAACACAGACTTTTCATATGGTTTCCATGGATAATGTGGATGGTGTTGTTATAAACTAGCCCTGACTGAAGTCCCAGGTTGCTATTCAGAAACCTTCTTGGCTGTGTAAATTGAGACACCTCATCATTAGGTGAGCCTAGAAACAAAGGTCCGCCAATGACCGGCGGTGGTATCATAGATTTTCCAGTAGTGCTTGACTGGTTTAGAGGGCTATCATATAAAAGGGTTCTGTCTGGCTAGGCTACTGATTTTTCTGACCCTTCTGCTAGAGAGACCAGCAATTTTCCCTGTTAGCTTCTCTGAGTTTCTGGCTTCCTCAGTTTCAATTACAAGATAACCGAGGCCAAAGAAAAGCAAGGTAACTCAATAGCCCATTGTTCTTTGAGTTCCTAAGGTCTCTAAGGTCTCTGGATTCCACAGCCAGTCTGTTGTCCCTATTTTTCTGAACTTTAAGTTTGTTTGTTTTATATATACTTTCCAGAGCTTTAAGTCTAATATAGTGTAAAGAATTGGGGGGGGGGAGGTAACTTTTCTACCTTCCCTGAAGTATGAGACTGATAATCCTCTTTCTTTGTTTTTTGACAGATTTTTTTTAACTTGAAATCGAGTTGTATAGTGACATTTTTCAACACTTTAAAGATGTTGCTTCAATGTCTTTTTGTTTCTATTACTTCTGGTGAAGAACCTGTTATTATCCTTATTTTTGTTTTTCTATATAGAATGTCTTTTTCTGTGTTGGAGATTTTCTCTTTATCACTGGTGTTAAGCAATTTGATGATGAGGTGCTTAGTGGTTACCTTTCTATTTGTTGTGCTTGAGGTTATGTGTGCTTTTTGTACCTGAAGTTTTATAGTTGTGACCGTATTTGAGGCTGCTATTTCTTCAAATAGTTTTGTGTCTCTCCACCTTGCTTCTCCTTTGGACATCCCATTTACAGATATTGCCTGTCTCGCAGCTCACTGATACTCTGCTGCAGTTTGGGTTTTTTTTTCTTTTTTTCAATATAAATTTTCTTCTGTCACTGTGTTTCCTTTTGGATAGTTTTTATTATGGTGGAAAACTATTTCAGAAATGGCTCTCAGTGATTCTCACCTCCTGGCTTTATATCCTTGTTTAGTGCCCTCCTTTTTGGGTTGGGTTGGATCTAGTGACTTTCTTCTAATGAATAAAGACAGCTTTTTCTAAGATTAGGTTGTAATTGTCTATGACATTCCCAATGACAAGATTTGGGAAACAAGGAAATGAAGATTGCTTCTAACTAACCACTATTAATGACCTGAGACCAAGAAACTGCCCTATGAATTACAGGCATAAATTTGAAGGCTCTAGATGAGCTATGAGCCAACTGTAGCCTGTAGGAGATCCTGGAATTGGTCTGTGCTGTCAATGGAATCTTAAAGCACAGAAATGGAAACATTTTAAGCATTTATTCATGATCCAACCCAACCCAAAAGGGAGGGCACTAAACAAGGATATAAAGCCAGGAGGTGAGAATCACTGAGAGCCAATTTTGAAATAGTTTTCCATGGTAATAAAAACTATCCAAAAGGAAACACAGTGACAGGAGAAAATTTGGGGCTAATTTGTTATACATAAATAGATAAATGCTAAAGAGTGGGGGACTAGGGAGTATAGCCCCATTTATAAATACATGAGAAAGGAATAGCTGCTTTGGAGTCTTGACGTGGATGGAAATTGGAAGATTATTAAAAGATCTTGCTAGTGATAGTCTAAATTGTATTGAGCAAACCAATGGAGAATATGTGATTAGAAACGAGAGGAAAGGTATGCTTCTTTTAAAAGATTTATTTATGCATAAGAGTATTCTGTTGGCATAGCTGCAGAATACAGAGGGCACCAGATTCCATTATTAGATTATCATTGTTAGCTACCATGGGGTTCCTGGGAATTGAACTCAGGACTTCTGGAGGAACACCCAGTGCCCTTAACTGCTGAGCTATCTCTCCAGCTCCCACAGAGTGTGCTTTTTATGTGCTTTTAACAAAAAGTTTAGCAACATGGTCATGATTAGCAAAGCACATGCTTAGTAACCTTTAATTTCAAGCAATCCTTTGAAAACACTACTCTGTATCCTCTTCTTGTTTAAAGTAAAGGATGAGAAGAGTGGGAAATAGGTATATGGTTTTATTTGTTTGGTTAGTTGGTTGGTTGGTTGGTTTTTGTTTTGTTTTAGTTTTGAGGCAGGGATTCTCTGTAGCCCTGGTTGTCCTCACTCTGTAGACCAGACTGGCCTCCAACTCAGAGATCCACGTGCCTCTGCCTCCTGAGTACTGGGATTAAATGCACATACCACCACTTCCAGACTGAGTGGAGAATCACTTAAAGTCTTGATTTTATTGATTGATGTTTTAGCTTCCATTTCATCTCTTTCCCATGGTCTTATTCCTTTGCTTCTTCAAATTTTGGGTTTGATTTTCTAGTTAATTTAGTCATACTGCTGGGTTGCTCATTGGAATCTTTCAATATTTCTTTCAGCCTTTCAGTTTCAAGTTCAAGGTTGATCTTGGACTTCTCAATTGCTTTCATTTACCTTCTTAGCTCTGCATCACCATGCCCACTTAATGTTGTACAGGAGAGTGAACCTAAGACCTTGTGTGCAAAAGGGAAGGACTCTCTCTGCCAACTGAGCTACTTCTTCAGCCACAAGAGGACTATTTTTAAATAGGATGGAACCAGAAATTGATCGAGGGAGTAAAGGATAGTGAAGAAATGGCTTTCTGTAGCCATGGTAACTGTGACGCTCAATCTGTTCATCTGCTTCACTGGGTCTTGAATGTACTAAGAGAGAAACTGCCAGGCACAATTGTGACAGAGTTACTTGATCAGATTATTTGAAGAGGGAGGACTCAACCTAATGTGTGTGGTACCTTTCAGTGGCCTGGATAAAAAGAAATCTAAGAGAAAAGTGTTAGTTTTTCTTTATTGCTTTACCAGTTTATTGTTGAGTTCAAGTATCCTGCCATGGCTGCCAATGCTACTGCTACATTCTTTTGCTGCTATCAGAACCCAGTTTCTTCAGGATTCAATTATGAGCTGAAGACCTTGCCAGGAATCATTCATTTAGGCTTTGAGGGCCAGTCTAGGGCAACTGAGGCATTGAACTTTATGGATTGGACAACTACCATGTCTTAAACCTCTCTGATATGAAGATAGCCATTTGTTAAACTACCCACTGGGGTTGTTTGAACAATAGATATCTCCCATAGTCTCTGGCAGTTGAACATTTGGCCTCCAGTTGGCTGTATTTGGAGTGGCTTAGGAAGATTGGCATTGCTGGGGGAAGTATGTCACTGGAGCAGGCTTTGAGGTTTCAAAGCCATGAGCCATTCCCAGTGCATCTTCTCTGTCTCCTGATGCTGGTGGTTTAAGATGTGAGGTCTCAGCTTGCCCTTCCAATGGCTACACCTACTTGCTACCATGCTTCCTTGTTGTGGTGGTGATAGACTCCTATTCTTCTGGAGCCATTATCCCAAATTAACCTGCCCTTCTATATAAGTTGCCTTAATTGTGATGTTTTATTAGAGTCATAGAAAAGTAACTAATATACACACCATATCAGGCAAACCAATCAAATAAATCCCCTATTACTATATATTCATTTTATCAGTTCTGGTCTTCTCTAGAACTCTACTATAGTGATACACAGTTGTGATCTAAGCATTCAAGAGACAGAGTTAAGAGGATCATTGAGAGTTTGTTCCCAGTGTAGTCTTCATATCCAGTCTCAGGCCAACCAGGGTATACAAAGTATATTCTGAGAAATAAATAAAATAAACAGAGAAAGAATGAAAGAAAGAAAGAGAGAGAGAAAGAGAGAAAGAGAGAGAGAAGGAAAAAAAATAGGTTTTTGTGTACACACAAAAAAATGGTTCACCAATACATGAGTATATGGTTTTGTGACCTATGTTAAGAACAATTAAATATGTGCTCAATTCCCAGATCTTCTCATTGAACAATAGTGGCTCTTACCAAGCCAAATGACATCTTCTCTGTCCTGGATTAACAGGGTTACAGTGTAGAAAAGAATTTATTTTAAGGATAACTATAGTTTAGGGCTGGAGTAATGGCTCAGTGGTTAAGAGCACTTACTGCTCTTGAAGAGAAACCAGCTTCCGTTCCCAGCACCTACACGTGGCTCACAACCGTTTGAAACTCCACTTCCAGAGGATCTGATGCCATCTTTTGACTTCCAAGGTCATCCAGGCAGGGATGTGGTACACATAAAACATATACACGCAGGCAAAACTTTCAGACACAGAAAAATACACAAATATATCTTTATAGATTCGATTTGTCTACAAATTCGATTGTGGTAAAATGTAGTGAGACTCATGAAAGTTCCAGAAAGACTGTAAAAATAAGGGGACAGATCACAATCTTACCCACAATAAGTAGACTAAGGAAACTACACCTTTCCAAACATGTGCTATTTTTTTTTTCATTTTAAAACGAAGGAATGTTCAGAGAATGGAAACAGAAGCTTAGAGAATGCTGCTTACTACTGTGGAAAATTATTCTCAAGCCATGAAAACTAATTAAGAAATTTCCAGCTTGAATGACTGGATTTCAGACTTGCCGTGGAGCGGAAACTCTTACGTGAATCTGATTTCATTCCATTTGGAACAGGGATGCCTGTATACTTTAACGATTTTCTTATTCTGTCTGCTTTACCATTATCTGAGAGGTTTTTCCTGTGTTTGGCATGAGGTGATAGCCTGTCTGCTTAGTTTTATGGATCTCCAAATAAGAATTTCAAACATCCCTAAATCACATCAAGATAATGACACTCCTGGGTTCTGAGCTGACCGGAGAATGAGAGTAGATTTTGGGGAGTGGACAAATGAACTTTGCATCTGAGGGATATAAATGACTGGAGGGGCTGAGGGTAGACTGTGCAGACATCACTCCTGGTGATCCTGATCTCTCTTATGAATGCCCTCCCTCTGAGTAGGTGTTGAACCTAGTGGCTCGTCCATAGCTAAGAGAGTTTAGAAAAAGCGAAAGGAAACAGGCACAGTGGCACACACCTTTGATCCCAGCATTCAGGAGGCAGAGCCAGGGGTATCTCTATGAGTTAGATGTTGGTTCAACCTACAGAGTGAATTCCAGGCCAGTCAAAGCTGCATAGTGAGACCCTGTCTTTAAAAAAAAAAAAAAAAAAAAAGACAAAAAAGTGAAAAGATTGCCCTTCAAGGGTTAGTTTATAAAGTATTATGTTATCAACATCAGTTACTTAACTGAGGCCCTCTGTCTAATAGCCTGTGAGAAACTGAACTCCAACAAGAATGTGAACCTGGACATAGATTCTGCTCCTTTTAAACCTTCACACGATCACCGCCTTAGCCAACATTTTGTTTGCAACCTTGTAAGAAACTCCAAATGGGGTGATTCAGACTAAGTATACTCATATTTCTGGCCACCAGAACTTTTAGATTTGAAAGTGTGTGGTGGTGCCTAGCCTGTAAATCTAGCTCTATAAAGACCAAGAAAGGAGGGTCACAAGTTCAAGGCCTGGGTTACATAGAGAGTGTGAGATCAGGCTGAGCAATATAGGGAGACACTTTCTATGAAAGTGAGAGTAAAAAGAGAATAGTCTGTGTCATTATAAGGCTAAGTTTAAGTTTGGGGGATAATTTGTTGAACAGCAATAAATAACTAATAATTTGCTGTATTTTATTAATAGACAACTAACACAACCACTGAATTTTACACATATTATTTTACACAGGTATCAAGCTATCATTTTCTTTTGTCGTTATTGGGTTTGGTTATGAGTGTAATACTGGCTTAATAGAAAGGCTTTGGAAGCCTGTCTTTCCCTTCTATGTTGTGAAATAGTTTGAGGAGTGTTGATACTAGTGGTTTTTTTTTTTTTTTTCAATTTGCACGGCTTTTCACTGCTGATACATTTCTTTTTCTTTTCTTTCTTTCTTTTTTTTTTTTTTTTTACTATAGCTGTAAATTTCATTGTTCATTATCGACATTGAATTTGTATTGTATCCAATCCATTTGGTTCAAATTTGTGAGGTCATATGTTTTCTAAAGATTTTCCCTTTCTCCTAGATGTTCTAATTTGTGCCATGCAATTTTTCAAAATAGCCTGTAATGATCCTCTACATTTCAGTGATATCTTTGCCTCTGATTTTATTTACTTGAACTTTAGTTTACTTTTGTGGATAGGTTGTGACAAGAAACAGCAGTTGGCTCGAGTCGTCTGTAGATGCCTATTAAATCAACTTGACATATAGTGTTTATTTTTACGTTTAACTTGTGTGTATGTATATGTGGGTTTAAGTTTGTGAGTACAGTGCTCAAGGAGACCAGAAAAGGGCATCTGATTCTCTGGAGCTGGAGTTAGAGGCAGTTGTGAGCTACCTGATATGGGTGCTGGGAACAGAACTCTGGACCTCTGACAAGGGGTGTGCTGGATAGTTTTATGTCACGTTGACACAAGTTAAAGACATCTGAGAGGAGGGAACCTAAATTAAAAAAAAATGTCTCCATAAGGTCAGACTTCAGGCAAGCTTGCAGGACATTTTCTTAATTAGTAATTGATGGGGAAGGGCCCAGGCCCATCCCGTTGTGGATGGTGCCACCTCTGGGCTGGTGGTCCTGGGTTCGATAAAGAAGGCAGACTGGGCAAGCCTTGAGGGGAAGGCCAGTAAGCAGTCCCTCTCCATGGCCTCTGCATCAGCTCCTGCCTCCAGGTTCCTGCCCAGCTTGAGTTCCTGTCCTTATTTATCTTAATGATGAACAGTGATATGGAAATGTAAGCTGACTAAACCTTTTCCTCCCCAGCTTGCTTTTAGGCCACCATGTTTTACCACAGAGATAGAAACCCTAGCCATGTCAGGTGACATGTCCTCTTAACTGCTGAGCCAATTCTTCAGCCACACACAGCTCCAGAGTAATTAATGTAATTCTGACATTTTTTGTTAATGTTTTGGGTGTCTTATTTGTTGGTGAGAGTTGGAAACTGAAGTCATCCACTATGATTGTACTATGGCCTACGTCTCCACTTATGTTCTATAGATTTTGACTCACAGAACTTAGTTCAATGATGTTTATTTAGTGCATGTGTGTGCACATGCATGCACACACATTCAAATCACTGTATCTTCTTGAATTGCTTTCTTTGTTAATATGTAGGGACTCTTTTTCTCGTCAGATTTTGGCTTTTTCAGATCTGAGTGCAGCTACTTCCACTTCCTTTTGGATCCCATTTGCTTGGACTATCGTTTTCCAAGTTTTTGCTTTCAATCTGCATGCCGTTCCTGCAGAGATGAATTTCTTCCATCCAGCCTATTGTTGGGTCTTGATTATTAAACCAATCATCTGGTCTATGTCTTTTAACTGAAAATTAAGAGTATTTACATTCAGAATTATTATTAAAAGTGTCTCCCAGTTCCTATCTTCTTGCTGCTTTTCTTATCCTTGTTTTGAAGTTCTGTTCATCTTTTTTCCTATATATTCTTCTGAACGTTTTTGGTCATTTACTCAGTTGATCCTGCTTGCTTCTTTCCAGTCTCTCACTTGCTGTCTATTCTTATTACTATCACTTCGCTGTGTCCTTTTTATCGTGTTTGCTTTTTACATCTTTGTATAAAAAAATTCATTCAAGTATCTTCAATGGTGCTGGCTTAGTGGTCATGAATTCCTAATTTAGTTTTTGCTCACCTTGGAAAACCTTTATTATTTATTTTGTTCTGTGATATAATTTTTCTGGATAATGTTACCAAGGTTGGCACGTATTTTCTTTCAGGGCCTGAAACACAACATGCCATACCCTTCTGGCCTTACAATTTTCTGCTGAGAAATATGCTGTTATTCTGATGAGCTTACCTGTACAAATGACTTAGACTTTTTTTTCAAAACTTTCAATATTCTCTCTATGTTCTGGTGTTTTGATAATTTAACTATAATATGACATGAAGTGATTATTTTCTGACCATTTCTACTTGCGGTTCTAAACGTCTCTTTTATTTCAATGCACACATCTTTCTAAAGATTTAGGAATGGGCTAGAAATTCACACAGTGGTTAAGAGTGTTTGCTATGCAACCATGAGGATCTTGCATGTTCCTAGAGCCCCAGCATCATTGTGAAAGGGGAACAAAAATATTACTGGGCCTTGCTGGCTACCAGCCTAGCCAATATATATATATATATATACACATATATATATATACACACATATATACATATATATATACATATATACATATATATATATATGTGTGTGTGTGTGTGTGTGTGTGTGTGTGTGTGTGTGTGTGTGTGTGTGT
>JANHMN010000080.1:0-39255 GCA_030674055.1 Rhabdomys pumilio | reverse complement strand
GTGCTAGAGACCTAGCAGTGAACAAAATAGAAAGGGTTTTTTTTTTTTGGTTTTGGTTTTGCTCCCTTGGCATAGCCACATTTAAGTTGGTATAAAAGAAACAAACAAACAGAAGATTGTTTAACAATATGTACTGTGACAGTAAGAAAGTGGTTGGGAGGAATGGATGCAGGAGGATTGTTTTTAGAGAAGGAGGCTACAAAATGCTTCTGTAAAGACACTTAAGGGTAAAGAAGCAAAGGAGGTAGCCACTGAAGAAAAAAACTGACAGAAGCAGAGGCCACACCAGATAACAAAGCATGTTCCAGACAGGGCTACCCAGAGAAACTCAGTCTTGAAAAAAAAGACTCCAAAACAAAAACAAAATGAAAACTAAAATATGGAATAAAAGTTTCGTGGTGGAAAGGATTGGTTTTTGAGTTCAAAAGTTGCCAATGTGGCCAGAGGAGAGAGACAGAACCCCCAAACTCTAGAAAAGCAACTGACGTGCAACCCAGTTCATGCAGTGTGGTATCTTATACAGACATGGAGGATTATGGGATTTTATCACAAGAAGGACAAAAAAACTATTGGACAGTTTGAAAGCAACTGGGGTAACACAATTATGTATTTTTTAAATTGTAGGCAATAGGGCCTTAGCATCACGTAATGGAGAGTAACTTATAGCCTTGGAAGATGCCTATAATGTTTGAGGATGGTGTCTATGGGACCCCTTTGGCCAAGGACTCAAAAGATATAAATCCTTTCTGGCACTAGAGGCTTTACTTGGTGGCATTAGATGTCTATTTGTAGCATTATATGCTGACTCTGTTTAAATTCCTCTTGTGTAGTGTATACCTGCTGGGAAAGGTAAAATCAATATTTCCAGTGAGTATTAGAGGGTATATCAACCATACTCCAAGCCAGGCTCCATTTCCAGGAGTAGCTAACCCACACAAAATGACTCGGGGGGAGGGGGGAAGGTTGTTTTGTTTTTTATTTTGGTGGCATGGTTGTAGGGTTGTTTCATTTAGATATTTTTTATTTTTATTTTTTTGTCTTACTGGGTTTTGTTGTTTGTTGTTGTTCAATTATTTTGCTTTTTATGTTTGTTTTGTTTAGATATATATAGAAAGAACATGAAGGTAAGCTGAATTAGTAGGGGGGACGTGGAAGGAATTGGGGAAGGGAAAACACAATAAGATATATTGTATGGAAAAGTTTTAATTAAAAAAAAGACCACTTTGCAGAAGAACAAAGTGGCACTGGCCAGTAATCCCAGGATTCTGTTGAGTAAAATCCTGTGCTTGAGGTTAGCATTGGGCAACCTTATAACTTCCAGGCCACCCTGGGTTGCATGGAACCTGTCTTTAAAAGTAGGCAAATACATACATACAAATGGGCTTGTGCTTTTATTAAGTTACTAGAGTGCTTGTCTGGCATGCACAAAGCCTTGGCTGAGATCCTCAGCACCACATAAGTAAGCATGGTGGTACATGCCTATAAGCCCAAAACTCGGGAGGTGGAAGAGAATCAGAGGGTTCAAAGTGATCCTTGGGTACAGAGCAAGTTTAAGGTCAAGCTGTGAAACTTTCTCAAGTACACACACACACACACACACACACACACACACACACACGCAGGCAAGCACGCGCATGCACACACACTGGAAAACAGAGAAGCAAGTTCATGATTATTCACGGAATGAGGGGACATTAGTGAGAGACCATAATATCCAAGGGAAAGAATTTTAAAGGAGTAGCTGTTTCACTGTGACTGGGGAAGGAAGAAGTGCAAGGACACTTATCCCACCTCCAGAGTTAGGGGAAGGATGGGGCAGGGGAGAGGGGTGGGGAGGGGGGAGGCACAATATGCCACAAGAGGAGGCAAGTGGCAGTGAGTGAAGAGCTGTCATGGAGAAGATCAATGCCCAAACTGGGTGGTGGGAGGCCCTTGTGTTATCAGGTATCACCAGCCCATAGCAAAGATCATTCAGAAGCCTTCCCTGATTTAGAGTACCCTCATGTAATTTGAGATAGAAAGAGACACTATAAATTCTGAGGTGAGTGTTGGTAAGATAAGCTGCCGTTCTAAATTAATTTAGGCTCTAGGCTTCCGCCTTTGAAATTCTAATTGGGTTATAAGCCAGCCACCCTTCACAAATCCTTAACTGCTTTTCATCCTCCAACCTACTGCTTCCCTCGAAGTGACTCAGCTAAGGCAGTTTGCCTAGGAAGACATTGTGTTTTGTGTTTGTTTTGTTATTGTTGTTTGTTTGTTTGTTTGTTTGTTTTTTCCTTACTCCAGCAACCTCCAGAGAAACAGGAGGCCAAAATGGACTGAATTCAGCCTCAAGCCATGCCAAGAGAGAAATATTTACTGCTGTAGTTAGAAAGAGGTCTTGTGCATATAATCCCTGCACTTGGAAGGCTGAGACAGGAGAATTGTTTTGAGTTTGAGGTTGGCCAGGGGTACAGAATGAAACCTTGTCTCAATCTCCCCCCCCCCCAAAAAAAAATAAAGAATTTTTTTATGGGAAACTTTCTCTGTGTTTCTGTTTGCCTGTGTGGGCCTCATCAAAGATGATTCCCTCCGAAGGTACTTTGGTCATTCTTTCAGCTCCATATTGTCACCCTCAGCAGCTTTGAGGAGTTGTAGGGACCTCAACACAGACTAAAGCAGGACTCCTGGCTTCCACACCAAAAATCATTTTGAAAATAATTTCAGGAAAAGGAAGTTTACAATGCAGAGTTGGAGATTTTATTTCAAGACATTTTAATATAGGCTTAAGCATGGAGATGAGGAGAAAGAGGAGTGGCCAGAAGAGTGAACATCAGCGAGCACGGGAGGAGGCGTCTCAAAGATGAGTCTCATTAAGTATGACACATCCCAAAGTGGGCACAGACTGTTCAAAGGAGAGTCACTGATGACTGTTACAATAGTCATATATAGGGTTTCGGTGGGGTTTGAAGCTGCAGTATTAGGTGCTTGGGGTTGGCGCCCGACAGGATTACAATTGGTAAAATAAAAGCCTAGCCAAAAGGGATCTAGGAAGGTGGGATGCCATGTCTTTACTGGAAACAAAGTTAAGTTTTGTTTGAGGTTCTCAGGCAAAGTATGAGGAGAGGCCTATACATTCATTGGTACTTTTAGCATAGAATATCTATATGTCAAAGGGAATATTAACCCTTCTGCAGGCAGCCTTTACAGCAAATGTTGTTAATTGTGCTGGAATTCTTGTGTCTCCGCTGCCAAGAGCCTTTAGCACACCCTGGGATAACGTGCTCTGTCCTTTCTCACAGCCTCAAAATTTTCTGTTTTTCTAGCCTGCCTCAGTTTCATAAATCAAACTGTAGCATTAAGCTCCTGCCAAAAGGATCCAGCAGTGGATCTCGGGTGGAGCCTCTAGTCATCTGTGTGCACAGAGCAACCTATTCATCCCCACCCCACGTTCTCTGCTGCACATCCTTGCAGAAAGGAAGGCTTGCCAGCGCTTCATGAAAAGTAGCATAACCCAGAGCACCTGGGCTGCAGAATCGGGCAGCTCCCCAGAGGATACCTTCTAACTGAGCTTTGAGGGAACCGGGGAACTGGCTGGAGGACAGAGCTGAGAAAAGGGTGGTTTGGGGTTTTTTTTGTTTTGTTTTGTTTTAAATCTCAAATACTCACAAGCTTGCCAAGACCTAGGCAGACTTCCATGGCCAGATGGCCTATTATTCACCAGCCTTTGGTTCACCTGAGCCTCTTTCTCCTGCGGAGCTGCAGCAGACTATCCGCTGACAATTTGTAAGCCTACATTTAGATTTTTAGAGGGTTCAGAAAGGCTGCATGCAGAAAGACAATCCAGTAAACAGCTTTCTGGCTGGATTATTAACTACTCTCATCTCCGGGGTCTACCTGACCTTCCCTCATGAGCTGTCTGATCTGGGATGAAACAAATCAGTGACTTAGTGCTAGGAATCAGGGACAATATTTCCTACTCCACGGGCAGTTAGTCAGGGTTACAGAACCCAAAAAACTTCCAAGAATGTCTGCACATCCTGGCAGGACGGATAGCTCTGAGAACACCAAGGTTTTACCATAAAACCTGCCCAATCAGGTAAGCTTGGGAACTGAAATCCAAGTGGATTGGCTCATCAAACCAGCAACTAACCAACAACCTTTGTTTTCTACACCCTAACTCTTCCCCTTGGAGGGGTCGGTAAACCTTTTACCTTCCCCTGGACTGCATCCAACTCACCAACCAATCAGAACTCCCGGGACATTCAAATTCACCAACCAGATTCATACCAGCTGAATGCCTAATTTACATACGGATGGAACCAAGATGGCTTGTTGCCAGGATCTTAAAAAGAAAATCTCCGATCCACGGTGCTATTTGGCAATTCATTTTCAAGCCCCCTTTTTGCAATAGGGTGCTATCATTTCCCAATGAAGTTTGTCTGCTAGCCTTTCCTATGCTGTCTTTCCTTCATGATCATGAGATAATGGACTGGCGTCTGACACAGAAAACAAACATTAGCCTCAACTCTTAAAGGTGTGTGTGTGTGTGTGTGTGTGTGTGTGTGTGTGTGTGTGTGTGTGATACTGTAGTAGTCACTTTTCTCTTTTCTACAATAAAATTACCTGGCAAAACAATTTAAGAAAGGAATAGTTTCTTCGGTCTTCTAATTTGAAGGTACCTTCCACCCTGATGGAGAGCTGATAGCCGCGGAATTATGAGGCATCTGGTCTCGTTCTGTCGGGTAGAAGAGATAGGTGAATGGTGATGCTCAAGTCACTGTTTCTTTTTATTCAGCTGGAGTTCGCAGCCTATGGACTGACTGGTGCTGGCCACATTTTTGGGTGATCTTTTTTCCACTTTAGTAAACTTAATCTAGAAACTACTCACAGTATTGTCTTTTAGGTGGTTCCAGTTGTTGTCAAACTGACAAATTAACCTTCACACATACCCACAGTGTCATACACTCTGCAGAGATCATTGGACAGGTGCCCTCTTGACAAGAACTCCAATGGGAACTGTAGGATCTCCTCAATTAACACAGGAAGGATGTCTTTGGCAGGTTCTTCATATAGATTTAGTACCTCCCAGACATTAGTGTGTTTAAGAATCATCTGATGAGTTCATGTAAGCAGAAGCCCCAGAGCTTCTGGTTTGCTCCATTGAGTAAAGCCTAGTATGCTGCATAGTTTTATATCAACTTGATATAAAGTCATCAGAGAACAGGGAACCTCAACTAAGAAAACAGTTCCTTAAGATCAGTCTGTAGACAAGCCTGTAAGGGCATTTTTTTTCGAGACAGGGTTTCTCTGTGTAGCCCTGGCTGTCCTGGAACTCACTCTGTAGACCAGGCTGGCCTCGAACTCAGATATCTGCCTGCCTCTGCCTCCCAAGTGCTGGGACTAAAGGCGTGCGCCAATTGCTGAGTGATGTGGGGATGGGCAACCTATTGTGGGTGGCACCATTCCTGAGCTGGTAGTCCTGCATTCTATAAGGAAGCAGGCTGAGCGAGCCATGACCTCTGTATCGGCTCCTTCCTGTAGAGGATTCTACCCTGCTTGAGTTCCTGTCCTGACTTCCCTAAGTTGCAATGGTCATGGCATTTCAACACAGCAATTACAACCCTAATTTAGACACCTGGACACTCTGATTTCTAACACAGTCATTCAGACATTCCTCCATCTCTGACTAATTTGGGAAGCTCTAATTCCATAGGCTCATGAATAGGCCTCAGTAACTTCACAGGTCCCTGACAATCTCTGCAAATTGTATTGGTATTTGTGTCTTGGTAGACACTCGCAATGGAGAGGCTCTTCTCTAATGGAGTAGCCAGACAACACTGTGTATTTCGTGAGAAGAGTGAGCAGACACTGATCAGCCAAAGGCCAGTGGGTCTCCTGGGGAAAGCTGCCTATAAGAGGTGAAGTTGTTACCAACCTGAAAGAATGATCCTCTAGACCCCAGAAATCAAGGGATGAGATCTTGAAAAGCAAATGACAGTTTCCCCTCTGCACACTCCACTATGACAAAAAAAAAAATCAATGCCAGTCAAATCACTTTTATCAGCTGCCTATTCATGTGAAATTCAGGGCTCTAATAAATGAACCACTTTACTCTTCAAAGACAATTTTCCTCAAGCTAAGATGTGCTTTGCTTATATTTTAATGAAAGAAGAAAGGAGGGAGGAGAGAAGAGAGAGGGAATGGAAAGTTCTCTGGTCTACATATAGGAAAAATTAAAGATGTGTGATCATCTCTCTCTCTGTCTCTCTCTCTCTTTCTCTCTCTCTCTCACACACACACACACACACACACACACACACACACACAGGCACACAACCACACACAATATGTACACACACAGTAGTGATGTTAAAATGGACTAACCACATGGTACAATTTGAGGTCTGTGAAAAGTATCATTTTCCTCATTAATCACTCCATGTTTATAGCTTCATTGCTTAAGCTCTGGAACTTTTCATCTTTCAAATGTTCCTGTCAGAATTCACATATGCTATGGGCTAGGAATGTAAACTCACTAGTGCTCATCTTACCTAGCATGTGAGATGCCCTGGCTTTGAGCCCCAAAACTTTCAAACAAAACATAAAAAAAAAAAAATTGGACTTTTAACATAGACCTGCAAGTATTCCTAAATTGTGGGAATTGTTTTAGTATGTCTTCTGATTGTCTGACTGTGTTTAAGCACATGTCCATAGTTCTGTCTGTTTGTAATGTCTGGTTCCTTCAGTCTAGGAAATCTGCATATATTAAACAAAATCCCCCAGAGGTTGTCCTTAGGCCACACTTCAAGACATTGTACTCCTAGTATTAGGGAAATAACTCAGTGTTTGAATGCATGCTTAACATATATGAAATCTTGCTTTCAAGTCTTGAGGTGCACAGCACACACACACACACACACACACTACAAATCATGAAACTCCCTTATTCTTCTGGTGGGCTATGAACCTCTTAAAAGTAGATGAAAACCTGTAGGAATGTTACATGTGAATCTATTTCCAGTCAATAGATCTTAGTTTTAATCAGATTCTAGAAGACTTGTTGACTTAAAAAAAAAAAGGAACACAATCATTTACCAGGTTATATTTCAGCAGGGAATAGCAAAATGAATTCAGAGTCCAAGGGGTGGGTGAGCAAGAAACTTCCCCAGTATACATAGTCAGGAAAGGATCCTTAGAGCCAATATTTGTATGTGACAGCTAAGAAATGAAAGAAGTTATAAAAGGCACCATAATTGAACTGCAAGACCTTTAAGTTAGGGGAAATATTTGCAACTTATATCACTAACAGCTTGTGTCTTGGGTTGGGGACATATCTCAATTGGTGGAGTGTTCACATAGCATACATGAAGCACAAGATTCAACCCCCAATACTGTATGGAAACTGAACACATCTCTAATCTCAATATTGCCTAGGTAGAGGCAGAAGGGTCAAAAGGGATACTATCATCCTCAATTACATCTTGAATTCAAGGCCAACTTGGGTTACATTGGATCCCATCTCAAAAGGACAACCAGAACGACAACCTCACTTTTCACACATCAACTTGAGGAGCATTAAAAAGTTGGTAACACACTCTGGAGTTAGCTTTGTACGTTAGAACGTCTCTATGGAAGGCAACTTAACAATATGTACACAAACATGTACACACACATGCTAACTAACACACATTCCAACACAGAGAATTAGTATTTACTCCTATCTATAGAATT
Organism: Rhabdomys pumilio; assembly: GCA_030674055.1. Classification (NCBI taxonomy): domain Eukaryota; kingdom Metazoa; phylum Chordata; class Mammalia; order Rodentia; family Muridae; genus Rhabdomys; species Rhabdomys pumilio. Next base: position 31,542 of record JANHMN010000080.1, on the reverse strand, counting down.
GTTTAGATATTTTTGGTTTTTGTGTTTCTATTGTATGCGTATGCTGGCCTGTATGTATACCAATTGCATTCAGTGCCCATAGAGGCCAGGAGAGGGAATCAGATTTCCTGGAGCTGGAATTACAAATGGCTATCGGCTGACTAACAGTGCTGAAAATCTGCTGAGCCATCTTTCCAGCCCATGGTTTGGTTATCAATTTGTGTATCATTCACTCCCAGTAGACCAGAAAATGAAAAGTTTTGCTAGAGCACTCTTTCGTTCATCTTTGTTGGGCTCCATCAGTCTTCATGCAACACCCGGCAGATGGGAGCTGGCCAAGGAAGATGGATGATAAACAATACAGGCAACCCTGCTATCAACGCAGGCCAGGAATGGGTTCTAGATTTTACCACAAAGAACTTCCCTAGGCAACCTTCCTGGTGAATTACTTCATTCCCTCAGATGTCTGAAGGAATGTCCCTAAGCAACCAGCCCTTAGCAGACTCAGCACATGCCTTGCATTTCTCAGCTGTCCTTTTCAGATTCCCCAGGCCTAGATTAGGACTGATACTTTCGTGCATACCTTCCGTCCTTGCCAACTCACGACAGGCCGCAGTGATCATGCATACAAATTTTCCACTGATCCAAATGAACATTCAAAACTCCCTAAAGATAGCAGCTAACTACCCTTCAGCTAGGATCAGTACCCAAAGCCAAACCCATTTGTGATTCTAGAGAGAGAAGAAGATTCACAGCTCTTGAGGAGAAACAGACTCCTTGCATATTACAGAATGTGTGTTGTACGAATGATCTCGCCACCTAGGAACATTGGGCACAGATGAGCAAGTCTACAGGGCCTTAGTGAAGTCAAGCTCTAATGAATGATAGCTTGCTCTGCTGCTAACAGAAGCAGACAGATCTCAATACACAGAAAATCAACCCAGCAGAAGCCTTAAGTCACTGGACATCGCTCTATCTTTATTCCTTTTACTTTCCTGTCCTCCTATCCTAACAAAACTGCCTTAGGGTTTAAGGAATAGAAGAAAAAGGGAAAGAATCAAGCTCTTATTCAAATTTGTGTTTCAAACCAGGACAACTAGAACATGTCAAGTCAGGTAACCCTGGTAGGTGGTCTCACACTAGGACAGATGTTTCCTCTTTCTTCATCTCCTTTTTAACTCTTTTCCTTCTACTGACAAACACAGAGACAGGCAGGCAAACACACACACACACACACACACACACACACACACACACACACACACTGCTGAAGTGAATCACATGCTGACAGGGAAACAGAGGAGGCAAAGTAGGGGATGGAAGATTTAAATCTTCCTCCTAAGCCTGGCCAATTTTCCATTGAGAACAGAGCTAGAGACCTATGTATTACAAGGTACATATCTGTTGCCATGAGGGTTACAGTCAATGTGAGAAAGCACAGGTTAGAAGCAACGTTTCTATGTATATTAACAGAAGGTGTGTGGTGTACAAGCATGTCACTAGATCTCACCTTATTTGGAAGAGCCACCTGCTCTCTTCCACACAAAGCTACTGTCGATTTTCCAGGTCTATTTTCAGTTAGAGGTGGGAGTGGGGAAAGGGATGATACAGGATGGGAGAACATGTAGGGAGGGTTTCTTCACACGTTTCTTTTCTCTCTCTTTTTTTTTTTCTTTAACTAGTTTAGGCAGCAACATGGGATGCCAGCTAATATACTGATTCAAAGATGATTAACAGACCATTAATAAAAGGCTTAAGCAACAATAGACATAAAGACATTTTTTTCTTAGCCTTTTCTATTTTACCCTTTGCTTTTGTTTTTGCGGTGCAGGGCTCTAAGTCCAGGGCTTACAGAATATCAGGAAAATGCTAGTTACCTCCCTCCTCAGCCCTGTTCCTTTTGAATTGCTTTAAGTGGGTGGTAGATGATTCCTCCAAGTGAGCAATTTGGAAACAGAGCTGAAGGCCAGCTCTCAGGCTTTTGCCTACCATATACTAGTCAGTAAATTCTGTCCACAGTCTGTTACCTCCCTAAGTGTGTCCTTGCTCTTTCTATACTTCTCTATGGAAGAAAAGGAAGGCAATATGTTAATTCCAACCGAGGTGTGAAGCTCTGGGAAGGTAATGAATGCATTACCTCTTCTGGGGAGATTTGCATTTTAATAAAAAACTAGTGCTTCTTCAATCACTGGAATTCACAGAGGAGGGGAGCTACTCAGGCATATTCTAGTGAGCAAAGAAGTTTTCTCCATCCCTTGAGCAAAGGAGGTCTGCTTCCGTTTCATCCCCCACACCACGGGAATGATTGCATTATTAGTACCCTAGCCATGACATGATGATTGAATAAAATAATTAATGACTACAAAGAATCTAGCAATATTTGGCATATAAGAGCTCCACGAAGATTAGATCTTTATTTCCTTTTCAATTTTTATTTTCTGTGCTGCTCGTGATTAAACCCAGAATCCTTGTGCATGCTAAGTATCTGCTCCACCGCTGAGCTGCTTCCTGCCCCAGATGTTTGTCTTACAGGACTCATTCATAATGCCGAGCCCTTGACAAAAATCTTATCCTTCCCCTATATGCTGATAGGACTAGACTAGTGTTTGTAAGTTGCATCTCCTATAGTACAACAAGCTAGAGAAGGTCCAGAGAAGTAATCATATTGGCAAGAAGAGTTGTGAAATGACGGAGCCTTCACAAGATTGTCTCTCTTTAGTGAAAAGGGGTAGCCAGTAGGCCATTAAAAATGGCTTCCAGTTTTAGAGGGTTAAGAGTTTACCAGTGCAGGGTAGCAATCAGCAGGCATATTGGCTGGAGTATCTGAAAGTTCATATCTTGATCCACAGACAGGAGGCAGAAAGAACTAACTCTAAATGATATCAGTCTTTTGAAACCTCAAAAGTCCACCCACAGTGATATACCTCCTCCAACAAGGCCACATCTTTTTTTTTTAACTAATAAAATTCATTTTAAAATATACAACTCAATATTGACATTTTTTAAGTCATCAAAATAATTTATAATAGTGAAATGCCTCTTAAATATACACGATACCTTCTGAAGCTAAAAGTAATATGCACTCAACCAGTTTTTAAAATCTATTTGGAACATTAAATATGATAGAAGTAGAAAAAAATATCTTATGAAGTCCTCTATGTTAGTTGTTCTTTTAAGAAGTCTGACCTCAGCTCAGAACAGACCACTTCAGACCACACGGTTCCAAGGAGGAGGAGGTTTATTCAGGAGATAGGGCAAAGGTGGGGGGAAGGAGGTGGAAGGATAAGAGAGTAGAGAAGTAGAGGCCGGCCATGACCACGTGGAGAGAGAGGAAGGGTGGAGGGGACAGAGAGGCAAAAGGGTAAGAGAGAGGGTAAGAGTAAGAGAGTAAGAGAGTAAGAGATAGAGGAGGGGGCAAGCAGCCCCTTTTATAGTGGGCCAGGCCTACCTGGCGGTTGCCAGGTAACTGTGGGGAGGAGCATACCTGGCTGTTGCCAGGTAACTGTGGAGGTGGAGTTTAGACAGAATACTAACATTCTATGAAAGGAAATTGTGACAAGTTCCTAATTAGATAGAAACTGTTCCACCTCCAAGGGAGAATATGCAGTGTAATTGTGGCTTCAAAGAATGAATTGGATAGTGTTCTTTCTGTTTCTATTTTGTGGAAGAACACATCTTTTAATCCTTCCCAAACAGTTTCACCAACTGAGGACCAAACATTCAAACATATGAGCCCATGGGGGACATGTGCTTTTAAACCAGCATAGTCTGCATGTGTGTTTAAGGACAACAGTAAATGCCTGGTGTTGACAGAGGCCAGAAGAGAATGTCAGATCTCCTAGAACTGGAGTTACAGATGTTTATTAGCACCATGTTTTGTGCTGGGAATTGAACTGGGTCCTCTTGAAGAACAGTCAGTGCTCTTAGCTGCTGAGCCATCCCTCCAGCTCCAAACCTGTGCTTTTCCAGGGTGATGTCTATGAGGTAGAGCATAGCTCACTTATGCCATTCCCTGGCTTCCTTTACCTGGTTAAGCCGATCTTTAGTGTCAGCTTGATACTACTTTCATTTTTCTTTCTTTCTTTTTTTCTTTCTTTCCTTCTTTCTTTTTTTTTTTTTTTTTTTTTGTTTTTGTTTTTCGAGACAGGGTTTCTCTGTGTAGCCCTGGCTGTCCTGCAACTCACTCTGTGGAGCAGGCTGGCCTCGAACTCAGAAATCCACCTGCCTCTGCCTCTCAAGTGCTGGGATTAAAGACGTGCGCCACCACTGCCCGGCTTGATACTACTTTCTCAGAAAATATTTTGCTGATACTCTGGAAAGACCCCATCATTTTTACGGAATACTTGTCTTCTACTCTAGTTAGAATGATTCCATGAGTCTTTGTCGCTAGTCTTGACAGGAAGGATAGAAGGAGTTCAGATACCATTTGATCTCAAGATTTATTCACCACAATGACAAGCATTAATCCATAATACACACACTTGCCATACCTGACTCAGAAGTAAGCAGCAGAGAGATGAAGACAAGGCTTGAGATCTGTCTGTTGTTTGGCGTGTCTCGGGCGGTGGATCCTTCCTCTGGATCCTAGATCTCAGCACACTCAGTTGTCCTCTGGTCAGTGATCAGGATGGCACAACAGTCTTTACCGTTGTAGCATCAAAGTGTTCTGTCCTCCTGCTGCTAACCTCTGCTTTTGTTTGCTATAAGGGCATAGTCACACTCTAGCCAATCACACTCTAGCATTACATCGTGAGTTATTCCATCATGGGTTATTGCTTCATTATTATCTACTACACACAGCTGACATAAACTGACGGCTGCTCATTGCTGGAACATCCTCCTGGGTCCTGATATTATTTCTTATTTACATGTTCTTTACCCTTTCATATTGTCATAGTCCCTAGGATAGGTGTCAGTGACCTGTGGCTACAACCCATCCGTTTGGTTTAAAAAAAAACAAAAAACAAAAAACAAACAAACCTGTATTCACATACAGACAGCCATAGCAGTTTGTTTATCATTCATGCCTTCTTTCATGCTGTAGTAGCATATTTGAGTAGTTAGTTTAAAAAAAAAAAGATCATATGACCTAAAAACTAAAAATAATTACCATGTGCCCTTCTATGAAAAATGTTTGTCAAGCCCTGGCTAACTCAAAGATATTCAACAGATAATTATTTTATGAACATGTATTATTGATGGGTTTAACATTTATAGTAGCACTCATTACTGTCAAACACTGTTCTAAGTGTCGTATACATACTAATTCATTTCTTATAACAACTTATTAACACAAGTGATATGATTATTTGCATGTTAGGAGAGATAATGAGAAATTGAGATACTTAGTATGTTATACGTTATCCAATATCACAGATGTTGTAAAGGTTATAAAAATCAGGCATCCATCATATATAATACTCCATTACTCTGTGCTTGTCATCATAACACTTAGGAAGTGGAGGCAGAAAGATTGCAAGGTTGAAAGTAGTCCAGGCTATGTAAGAGCCCATCTCAAAGGAAAGGTTTACGTACAGTATCACACTTGATAGTTCAAGGCTGGAGGATTATGACTTCAAGGTCATACTTGGCTACTAAGTGAGTTCAAGGACATTCTGGGATACATGAGGCCCTGTCTAAGAACAAAATAATACAAAAATCCTAGGGGCTGAGTGAAGCTCTAGAACCCATGCAGTCAGTTCTTTGTAACTATGGATCTGCCGGAGTTGTTCTGATGTTCTCATGAGAGACTTGCTCAGTCGTTTTGGGAAACAGAGGGATAATGTGCTTAAAGCAGCAAAAGAGAGGTGATTAACTGCACACAGCCCCAAGTAGCAGTGCTTCTCAACCATCCTAAGGCTGCGAACCTTTAATACAGTTCCTCATGTTGTGGTCACCCCCAACCATAACATTATGTTCATGGCTACCCCCTAACTGCAATTTTGCTACTGTTATGAATTGTAATGTAATATCTGTGTTTTCCAATGGTCTTCTGCGACCCCCCTGTGAGGGTCCCAACCATAGTTTGAGGACCTCTTCCCTAGGATTTGACTAACGTCAAGACAATGTTTAAAAATTATCAAAATTAGAGCATAATCAGGCTTTCCACAATGCTAATGGAACTAAGCTTATCTTTTGCCAGACCAAGTCGAGGCTGTTATTGTCTACTGTGATTCAATAGCACACTTGATTAAAAGAAAAAAAAAATCTGTGACACCAGCTTCTTTTAATTCTCCTCTCTTCTGCTATTTCCAACTGTCTTCAATGCATCTAACCATAAAAGGAGACAGTAACAAACAGTAACAAATGACTGGTTTGGGACAAATTTGTTTCCCCACTGGAAAAATAAAAGAACCAGGAAATACAGAGGTCCTGTAAAGCACTTTCTCTTCCTGTTCCTGAACTGGCTGGGTTATATCACAGCTGTGAGCAGGAAAAACAACAAACCCTATTTAGTGCAGTTATGGTGCCAAGTTCCTATCCTGGGCTACCAGTAAGTCCATGTTTCTTGGCTTGGCTTTTTTATATGCTTGAATGGATTTGTTAGTTAGGAATTAAGAGACCTTCGAGTGACTATGTGAAAACAGCCAGCAAATGCAGAGAGCTGTGGCAGGGACGAAGAGGCTGTATTCCTCTTCTTAGCAGAGCAACAACATCCCAGGATTCTATATTAATATTGGGATTCTGGGATCCTGATGCTAAGAATCTGGTTAGAAGACACAGGGGACTTAAAAATCTTAAAGACTGAGGTGATTCAAAAGTCACCAATCAGGGAAGAACCTGAAGCTGAAATCCAGGTAGATAGTCTGATGTGAACACCAATTTCAATGAGTATACCAAAGGAACAGAACTAGGAGTCTGCAAAACCAGTGGAAAAATAAAACAAAACAAAAACTCACTACATAGTGAGATCCTTCTTAAAACAAAACAACAACAACAAAAAAAAAACAAACAAGCAAACAAACCCCCCCTCAGGCGCAGTAGACTAGAGCAATAGGAAGACAGAATAAGAGCCAACACAGATTCCCTTAGTTCTCTGACAGTGTTACAGAAACTTTTCCTTGGGTCCCTTGACCTTGGCTTTGAGCAAGAATGACTTCACCATCACCAGTAGCATCAAAAGGGAGTATCTTAGTAGAATAAATAGGAACACAGACTCTAGCATCAGACTGTCATCTTAGGTCATCAGTGAACCTTGTATATCAACTATGTGACCCATGGATACCCAGTTTACCTTTGTAATTCTTTGTACATATGCAAAAAGGTAAGTAACAATACAATTAACTCCTACTCTGTTAGGCTAGTTAGCAAGAAGCAATTTAGAAGACAGTGAGGATTTAACATACATATGTGATATACTTTTTAATATTATCTTTTTTCATATGTACCTGTGTGAGTTTATGTGTACCACATTCACACAGAAATCCAAGGAGGCTAGAAGCGAATGTTGGATTCCCTGGAACTGACATTATGGGAGGTATTTGTAAGCCACCATGCCAGTGGATGCTGGAAATTGAATCCAGGTCCTCTATAAGGGCAGTAAGTGCTATTAAATGCTGAGTCATCTCTCCAGCCTCTAACATTAATTTTAAAAGGCTATCAAAAGGTAAATGTAAACCAATTCCAAGCATAACACTTATATCTATACTTGAAATCCATAAGCATGTGTCTTGAGCAGAAGACAAGGGTGCTAATACTGCCACTGTTCCTGTGGCTAGATTTGAAAAGGCCACCACTGCTCAGGTCAACTGGCAACAGGAATGCAAGCAAGAGAAATCTTTCCTTTATCCTGTCTTTCTAAGGGGGTTTTCTGTTTCCCAACAACACTTGTTCCTCTGAGTATGTAGACCCTGCGATTCTGATCTTGTGGTGAGAAAAGCTGCTGACACTGACATACAAATATAGTTGCTGGAGCATTAACTCCCACCTCAAGAACTATCAGAAATGCTGGGGGTTGGAGCTCAGTTGGTAGAGTGATTGCCTAGCATGCACAAAGCCCCGGGTCCCATCCAGAATGATGGAACATGCTTATAATCCCAGTATTTAAGAGATAGTGTTAAGAGAATCAGAAATTTAAGGTCATTCCAGCCTTGGTATGGTGATTTGAATGAGAATGGCCCTCATGGGTTCATATATTTGAATACTCGGTCCCCAGTTGCTGCAACTGTTTATGAAGGATTATGAGATATGGCCTTGTTAAAGGAAGTGTATCACTAGGGGTAGGCTTTGAGTTTTCAAAAGCCCATGTCATTCCCAGTTAGTTCTCTCTCTGCCTCTAACTTGCAGATACTATATAAACTCTCAGTTACTACTCCAATGCCATCCTGCCTGATGCCATGCTCCCCACCATGATCACGGACTCATCCACTGAAACTGTAAGCAAACCACCAAATTAAATGCTTTCTTTTATATGTTACCATCATTATGATGTCTCTTCACTGGAATAAAGAATTATCTAAGACACTGGGCTACATGAAATCCTATCCTTAAAAAAAATATGTCTGGATTTCCCCAAGAAGGAACATCCCTGAGAGGTATGAGAAGATGGAAGATGTGAATATACAAACCTTGCATTCCAGAGTGATGGGAGAGAACCTGAGAAAGAGAGGCCTGTGCAAATCATGATACACCGGTGGGTGGCATCTTTATCATTCTGTAAAGACTTTGGGACAGTGGTTTTGACTGTGGATTTTACTGAATACTTGATGCAAACCTACTGGAGAAATTGCAAATTCTAGACTCTGGAGTTTTGGGTTAACTAATTTCAACCTTCTGCCTTGTTTACTAACAACAATCTGTATAGATTTTTGGAATTTAATTTTTAAGCAGATAACATATTCATAGGGCACAAACCTTAAAAATATATATATATATATATATATATATATATATATATATATATATATATGTGACCAAGTATGGTAGCACACACTTTTAATCTCAGTGTTCAAGAGGCTGGGTCAGATGAAACATCTCTGTGAGTTCAGGGCCATACTGGGCTGTATAGTGAGACCCTATCTGAAAAGAATATAACTTAAAAGTCTTTCTCTATTTGTCCAGGAGATTTTTTTTACCACTTCTTACATATATTCAGTATATGTAACTGAATGTAAACATTATGCAAATGTTTCCTGTTGAAGGAGAAGTGGGTGGTTCCAATATTTGAGTAATATAGTCCACTTATAAGTTATCTCATATATACATTATTTTACAGATGTGGAATACATTTTCAAAGGGAATTGCTTTTATAGGGAACATAGGCTTTGAACTTGCTGATGTGATGGGGCCAATCCACATTTGATTAAGCATCTTTATGAAGACTCCTGGGAATTAAGAATTAAAGGACGCATTAAAAGTATTCCTCCTTGTCACAAACGAGAAAATTGTTTCTTGGGCAGAGGAAGAGATTTCTTCCAAGTTGCTGGAGCTCAGGCCAGTGCTTTGCTGCCTGTGATTTGTCATGTACAAGCAAATGTGGAGTGTCCTGTGAAGAGTAATGGTCTGTAGCCAGGGAGACAGGGCAAAGAGAACTGCAAAGAGGAGGCATAGTAACCCGGGATAGACGCCAGATTTCTTCAGGCATGGAATGGTGAACTTTGCTAAGACATCAAAATTAGACAGGAACTGGGGATGTAGCTCAGTTGGCCTAGCATGCACAAAGTCCAGACTGGTGTGTGATATTTAAACTGGGTATGGTGGTATATACCTCTAACCCTAGCACATAAGTGTTTCAAATAGGAGGATCCGAAATTCACTGAGTTTGAGGCCAGGCTAAGGCACATGAAACCACCTTATCTTAAAAAAAAAAAATTGGACAGACCAACCTTTCCACTAATGATTGTGAGCTCTTTTCTTTCTTCCTTCCACAGAATGAAGAAAGGCCAACAGATGTTTTTGCCTCTAACTTTTTATAAATTCTGAGAAAATTAAATGTTTTCTCAACTGAGGTTCCTTCTTCCCAGATGATTCCAACCTGTGTCAGTTAGACCAAAAAAAAAAAAAAAAAAAAAAAAAAAAAGCAAACCACCAAACCTAACAAGGACACACGTTTTTTTTCTGTAGCAACTCCAACATTCCAACATCTGTTTTCACTTTCTTAGTTAAATAAAGGGAAAGGAAGATTTACTATGTAGCTGAGAATAACCTTGAGGGAGGGTAGCCTTGTACTTTCAATCTTCCTGACTCCATCTCTTGAGTGCTGGGATTGCAGGTATGGACTACAGGCCTGGTTTCTGCTTCATCTTTCAGTGAGATCTGATGAAATGAGGAGGGACTGTTTGCCTAATGCCCTCATTTCTGAGCTCATCTTAAAAGGAGCAAATCTCCTAGTTGAAGACTACTAGAAAGATTATCAAGGCAGCCTGGATATTTTAACTGTAGGGGCTAAACCCACCAGACAAAAGAGACGCCATTTTCTTAATCAGCCACTCTCCGGTTCTAATTTCGATAAGAATAAGACAATTGTTAAATGGAGTGCTCCTTATTCAAGCACTTCATCAAGCTATAGCTGTAACAGCCTCCTCATTGCCTGGCCATCAATCATTTGTCTCCTGAGATCATGGGATGGGGAGAACTAGGCCTCTCAGAAGGCAGGTGCTGAAGAAATGTACATTCTTTTGGCTCTTCGTTTTTCCTTAACTCTGAAACATATACAACCCAAGGGAAGTGAGCATCCACAGCTGGAGCCCCTCCCCCTCCCCAACCATTTCCAGACCACAAGATGAACTGGGCTTTTGCCAATATTGCAGAGTTTAGTCAAAAATGCTGGACTGTTGGAATCATTTAATAGCTTCTCTCCAGAGATCAATGATGTATTCTAGGGTAGTTTTCTCAAAGTATAGTCCTCAGAACAAGTCTGCCAGTATTACCTGGGAAGTGTGACCAGAAATGATTCATCTCAGACTACTGAATTAGAATCTTGGGCAATGGGGTTTCTCAGGAATCTGCATTTTTCTTCAAGTTTACTTGGAAAGTGTTATACCCCCCAAAGAAAAAAAGCTCCTCCACATACTAAGAGCAGGTCTGCTCTTTCTCTTGTTGTTTATTTGGTTTTGAGACAAGCTCCATATAACATAGGCTGGCCTCAAGCTGACAGCACTTGAGAATGACCTTCAACTTCACAGCCATCTGTCACTACCTCAAGGCTGCTGGTATTACAAGCATGTGCCTCCATTCCCAGCCGTGCTGGGGACTGATCTAGTGCTTCCTGCACACAGGCAAGCATACAGTCGTAAGTCTTTGGAGAGCTTTGGTTTGATGGTCCCTAACTCTTCTCTAATCAAAACATGGTGGTAATGCCTGACAGTCTGTATTTACTGAACACTTATTATATGCTAAGAACTATACCAAGTGCCTTGAACATTGTTCTTAGATTGCAAAGATTATTGAATCTTTGAAAATATCTATCTGCAAAGAATATGATCTGAGTTAAGTGGTACTGTACCCTGTCTCCAGGAGTCCCTTCTGAAGCTGTTTCTAACCAGGTTTGTGCAAATGAACTGTTAGAATCCAGTTTGCCTCTGCTCAGGTCACAGCATCCGCAGCAGATTTCTCTCTTGGGTTCTGTCTGGCACCCTACTGAGACATTGTCTGTGACTAGGGGCCAGGGTTTCTCATCTAGGGAGTGTGTTAACATCAAAGGAGATATATCCTGCTCCCTTTCCCTCTTTCTTGCCTTCTGTCTGGGAATCAGAGAGCCTGACTGTAGGTTTTTTTGCTGTGAAACCTTCCTCATCCTCTGAAAGGTAGAAAAAAACAATGCCATTTTTGCCAGGTAAACTCTGATTCCTCCCCCGCGCTGGAGCCTGAATTCTCCTCTCATGCTTTTGTCTCCCTGTCTGTCCATAATATTAATAACTTTTCTAATAAACTCCTTACTCCCCAATGATCCATCTTAGAATCCCCTTGAACACTCCCCTCCCTGAAACCTACTGGGGCATATTCATCCTGAATACACCCCTGTGATGTCAAGAGAGATCACTACCATGGGAGAATACAGTGTATCTATAACATCCTTTTGTGAACAGATCTTTTCTCTTCTTACATTCTTCTCAGGCTGAATACACAGTCTTTGGCATTCAGCCCCGTTTGCTGAAAGTAATTGGCTTCTCTGTTTACCTGAGCTTGCAGCATTCTGGACAATGGTATTTGTTTGGGTTGACACTCTGTTACAAAACTGCTTTTCAAGCATGCTTTCCAAGTAACAGATTCTTTTTGATGTAGTGCTGAGTGCTTGTCTCACAAGTGCCAACCTTCGCATCTCACTGTCTACTTCAGTCATAATCTAACCGTCCTCACTATTTACAAAGTAACTATTAGATATTTGTTCATCTACTTAACATGAGTCCCAGAAAAAAAATGCATTAAAAAAAAAACCTCCTAGTTTTACTCAAATGGCTTAGCCTTATTCATCTTGAGATAAGATAGCTAGCTAAGAAATATCATAAGATAAATATCATTGAGCAAACAGAATGTTCTTATTATTGAGTAAATTTGGTGCCACCATTTTCAGTTGGCTGGTCACTGGTTGTATCAATATCAAGCACTGGGGCTGGAGAGATGGTGTAGCGGTTAAGAGCACTGGTTGCTATTATAAACAAAACAAAACACCCTGGATTTAGTTCCCAGCACCCACATGGCAGCTCACAATCATTTGGAAGTCCAGTTCCAGGTCATCTAATAGCCTCCTCTGCCCTCTGAGGGTGCTAGGCATGTATGTGTTGTTCATAAATTAAAAAATATGTCTAAAGGGAAAACAACATTTGTTTGTTTATTATTTAGAGACAGGGTTTCAGAGTCACAGATCCACCTGCCCCTGAGTCTTGAGTTCTGGGATTAAAGGTGTAAGCCACCACCACCCTGTAAGCAAAATTATATTTTAAAAGAGTCAGACACTGCAATCCATCAGTGTGCTGTACTACCTAGAAACAAAGACAAATTAGGTCTTGTATTTTTGAGAAGGATGCTCATTGCTGGCTTTTTAATAATGTTAAGAACATGAAGAGTACAGTTGGTGCCAGCAGGGTAGGAATCTAAACCTATGACTAAGTGTACATTCCCAGAAGCAACCTTCCTTCCTGGATTTTATCTGAAAGAATAGCCTTGGATTAGTTGATAAACCTTTACAGGCCTTTTGTCCTCTAAATGTTGAAAGCAAATTACCCAAAGCCGGGGCTGGAGAGGTGGCTTAGCAATTAGAAGTACTGGCTGCTCTTCTAGAGGACTCGTGTTTCAGACCCAGCAGTACTTGGCAGCGACTATGTATTTGTAAGTCCAGCTCCAAGGGTCTAAATACCCCTTCTCATCTCTGTGGGCACAGGGCATATGAGTGGTACACAGATACAGATGCAGGCAAAACATCTATAAACATAAAATTAAATTAAAATGAAAGAAAATAAGAAAGAAACTGCTGGCTTGGTAATAGCCAATGAGGAATGAGCCAATGAACTGAAGTCATGATGGGGAGGGGAGACAAAGTAATTTGACTCCCTAGAATAGCATCTCTTACTTTCTCCTATAGTAATAAGAGTTTTAGCTACATGTGACAACATAGGTTAATACTATATTTCTCATCATCCCATTTATCTAGATGTGGTCATGTGATTAGGTCCTGGACAGCAGTAGAAGCACTCTACCACCGAGATCTAACCCCATCTCTCTTTTTGGTGGTTTGGTACATGGCCGTATTGAGTTGCTCCTGTTTCCTCTGGACTCTTTGTAACCAAAGCAGGTCTTAAATTTCTCATCTTCATGCCTCAACCTCTTGAATAGGGATTATAGGCCTATGCCATGAGATCTAGCTTCTTCTTCTTTCACGATTTGTTTATTTTTATTTTATGTGTATCACTGTTTGCCTGTGTCAGATCCCCTGGAACTGGAGTTCCAGACAGTTCTGAGCAGTCATGTGGGTGCTGGGAATTGAACCCAGGTCCTCTGGAAAAGCAGCTTGTGCTCTTAACTACTGAGGCATTACTTTGACCCCCTCCTCCTTCTCCTCCACCTCCTTTTAAACCAGGATAGTGTAGAATCTTTCTTATCAAAACAGTTAAGTGTATAACTAATAGGCAACTACTAGGACGATTGCCCTGGAGGTTGGGTATATGGTATCAAAGCAAATATTATCTATGGACTCTGATCAAGCTGTTGGACTGTTTCCAAGATTTTGATATAGTTGATTGCTGAGTTTTGTTTTTTGTTTTTTGTTTTTACTTGTTCATAGGTATTTTGTTTTGTTTTAGCTCTCCTTTTTTATTTAGATGTCTTCCTCCCTCTTGAGCATCTGTTTTGGTTTTCTTTATTTTGTTGTCTCTTTTATCTCAGGTTGACCTTCAAGTCATAGCTTAGGATGATGTTGAGCTCTGCATCCTCCTGTCTCCATCTCCTAGGATTACAGATGTGTGCCACCACGCCTAATTTCATGCTGCTCTGGGGATCAAAGTCAGGGCTTCATGAATTTTAGACAGTGTACTAATTTAGCTACAAACCCAGCCACTGTTTATCTATTTATATCAGCATATTTTCTGTTTAGCCCTATAGAATACCATAAGAATAAAGGTTTTGGTATCAGATGAGTATGAATTTGACCAAATCTCAGCCACACTGAGGTTTAATTTCTTTGTTAAAATATGGTCAAATCATTGAGTTCAAGAAGTAGTTGTAAGGGGCATGTGAGGCAGTATTTTTGAAAACATCTAAAATATTGTACATATTAGGCAATCAATCAATATTATTCTTACTAATACTAATAATAACACTAGCACATTATGAAGTGACCACTGTACATGAGCTAGGCAGTGTGATAGCTTCTATGTAAATTGCTGATTTTCTTTGCGTGTGTGCGTGCGTGCGTGTGTGCATGTGAGTGTGAGTGTGAGTGTGCGTGTGCGAGCGCGTGCATCTAGGAGACATGGAAGGTTCAAACAGCTGTTGATTGAGGCTTTTTTAAAGAATGTGGATTACTAGTTTCAAGCAGAAGCTTGCCTTAGGTCTGCAAAGGCTTTGGGCAGGAGAGAACAGCAGCAGGGAAAAGTAAGTCCATTTGTTGTAGTTTGATGATAATTTCCCTTTCTGTCAATGAAAGGCATTCATTGAGTTTTCTAACATGCCACCTGTCAACTCTGTTAGAAAATATCTGGCAACTCAAGCATGTAAGCCTGTTTCTATTTACTTATTTTAGATTTATTTCATGTATTTGTTTTGTCTGAGCGTATGAATGTGTACCCTGTGCCTACATGGTGCCTGCAGAAGTCAGAAGTGACATAGAAACCCTTGGAACTAGAGTTCCGGACAGTGTGAGCCACTATGTGAGGTGCTAGGATTTGAACCCTAGTATTCTGCAAGAATAACAAGTACTCTTAACCACTGAGCCATCCCTTCAGCCCCCCTCAAGCATGTAAGTCTTAAATGTCTTTAGCTACATCCTTCTTTCTCTCCTTGCTCTAACTTTAAACCTATTGCTAGTTTCAATGCCAGCCAGCCATTCACTGACTAAGTGACATTTTGTAAATCATTGCCCTCTTCTGAGCCTCAACTTCCTCACTTGTGAAATGAGCTTATTAACTATATTCACTTCTGTAGGTTTGTTATGAAAATTTAATGAAATAATGCATGCAAACTGCTTAGCATGGTGCCTGCCACACAGCAATCAGTAAGCATTAGCTATGTTCATTCATGCATTAATCCATTCACTCCGCAAGTGTTTGTTAAGTGCTTGGAATGAGCTGGGCTCTAGCCTTCCAAAACGTTACAATTTTACTGGGAATACAAGACAAAATACAACCTATGAAACATTGCAACTATTTTTGGTTTCGAGCTTAGCCTTTAAATGCTGAGCCACTTTTCCATCCTGAAATGTTACATATAAAATTCAGTGGGATCCCTGACAAAGAAATCAAGATAAGGCAAGGGAAAGAAGAGGTCATTAAGAAGCAGAATTATACTTCTAAAATTGTCTTCCTTTGATTTTCACTTCCGCCAAACCTTCGAGATCTTTTTGGATCAGTGTTTGAAAGCCAGTGGACATGAATGAATAGGACTTGGTTATACAGAGGGAAAAGGACAAGTTGGGTGGTAGCTGGGAGAGTAACAGCAGGCTGGCACAGGTATTAAGGGTTCAAAATAGCTACACAGAGAACTTGTTCTCAATTGCTGTCGCTCAGAGTTTCCTAACCAGTGTGCCAGGATTACAAGGAAGGCCCCAGAACAGTCAGTCATCCTGGGATGCAAACAGCCAATTTTCATCTTTTTTTTTTTAACAGAATGCTACAGGAGTGCTAGCATTTGCTGTGCCTGCCAGCTCCTGCAAAGGGAAGAACAACTTTACATTCTAAGAAGCCATTATGTTGAGGAGGAATTTTGAAGCATATCCCACAACTAAAAGAAAGGGTAAAGAAATTTGGAGTTGGTTAGGGAAAATTGCCTAGGGACTGAAACATGCTAGCAAAGGTCAGACCCAGGGCGACTGTACCATTTCCGCCCTAGCCATATATGGTAAGAGCAGTTGCTCTGTAAACCCAGCCCAATCTTTACTGACAGAAGAAAGGAAAATCAAAATTTAGTGCCCAACCACCTAAACCAGACCTATAGGGGAAAAATTTGTTCTAGTTTGCTTGCTGTTGCTTTAATAAACAGAAACATCAGGAGCAATTTGGGAAAGGAAAGGTTTATTTTAGCTTACGGGTTGTAGTCCACTATGGAGGGAAACCGTAGGAAGAACTCAAGTCAAGGGCTTGAAGCAGAAACCAATGGATGGAATGCTGCTTACTGACTTGCCCCTCCAGCTCTCTTTATTATATATCTCTTATTATATATCACAGGTCTACCTATCTAGAGAATGTGTAGATCATAGAGGGCTGGTGTCTCACATATTAATTAGTAATCAAGAAAATGCTAACAAGCTGGGTTGTAGCAATGTAGGGACGTTAAGTCCTAGCATTGGGGATACAGAACCAGGCAGGACACTGAGTTTGAGCCTAGTCTACAGAGCAAGTACCAAGACAGCCAGTGCTCCAAAGAGAAACCTGGTCTCAATAAAAAATAAAAATTAAAAAAAAAAAGAAAATGTAAAAACGCTAACAGAGGAATCTGATGGGAGATATTCCTCAGGTTAGTTCCCAGTTTATTATGTAGCCATTTTGAGTGACTATGGCTCAGGAACACAGATTTAGGTTACGCCAAATTCTATGTTCCAGTGTGAAAGCAGTTTCATGAACTTTTATAGTTTCACAGAACAAAGAGAGTCATAAATCAATGCAAGTTTTAAATATATGGGTCCATACATCAGAGAGGCTAGTCCCTGAGGCAGGAAAAGCTGTTCTACAGGCCCAAGATGCTATCCGTTGACATTCTTTGCTTTTGAGATGGTGGAAGCTAGAGGTCTGTTAAGTTAATAGACTCCAAAAGCTTTTGATTTATTAGACACAAGGTAATAGTTCCAACACAGAGGTGGGCAAGGGATGGATGGCTGTTATAAAGGACTAGAACTAGTCCAAGGTAAAGTAATTGGCCTCTAGATCTACATTCTCATCTCTCCTCAGTACTGGAATTCTAATCAGTCAACCAGTCTCTGCAGACACAGCTTCTTTTCATGAGTTCTCATTCACACTACTCATCACAGCCTTTGAAAGTAAGATCACAGTCTGTACATCTGGAACCAACTAAAAAGGCCACATCGTTATAATATATTGGTGAACATCTTTTCTTTCTCTCTGCTGTGAATGAGACAATGGAGTTCTATTTCAGTGGGTTTTGTTTGGGGGCTATTGTTGTTGTTTGATTGGTTGGGGGTTTTTTGTTTTGTTTTGTTGGTTTGTATCTTATTAAATGAAATAGGTATTTGGTTCCTTCTTGATGAATGTTTGGTGGATTTTGCAGGATACTCTCTGTCTTTGTATTATCAATGTTCTTGATTAGAAACAAAAGAAAAGAAAATTGTTAATGTAATCAAACAAAGCAAGTCAGAGAACAGTTAGGTGAAAGGATGTCATGAGTGATAGGCTTCCAGAATCAAGAAGATGCTGGAAGACTAGGATTGGAAGATGGCATGAACTAAAAGTTCGAGGCCATCAGAAGCTTCTAGTAGGAACTGTCTGTCCAGGACATTACAGGAAATTCTCAGCATCCTCAAAAGTGTTACTAGATATATACCATCTGTGTCTCTCTGTCAGTTCTAGATTCATAGTCAGAAAAGAGAAGGAAAAAGAAAGGACTCCTTCCACCTCTCTAGTTAAGGCTGAGTTTATGTCTCACAAAGTTTCATTTTGAGAAAGCAGCATTTTCTTGTTTTAAATATTTTAATTGGTTTTACTTTTTAAATCAACATATAAAGCAACGAGTTTTATTATGACATCTTCACACATGTGGACTACATGCGTTGCTTATAATAACCACCCCTATGCTCATCTCTTGTTTTAAGCTACTTCTCCTACTGGTCCTCTTCTTCCCTGCAAATAGCCTGCTCTACTTCCACAGGTGCATGTGTATGTATATATTAGTTTAATCCATATGTCACATGTGAGAGAAAACATTCACCATTTGTCCTTTTTAGTCTGGTTCATTTTACTTAATGTAATGATTTCCAGTTTCATCCATTTCCCTCTCTGTGGCATAATTTTCATTTTTCCTATAGCTGAATGAATTACCATTGTATGGATATACTATATGTCTTTCATTTTTTTTAATTTAGTTTTATTTTATGTGTATGGATGTTATGCCCGAATGTATGTCTATATACCATGGTGTGCCTGACGTCCACTGAGGCCAGAAGTGTGCATCAGATCCCGTGGAAATGGAGTTATAGATGGTTGTTAGCTGCCATACATGTGCTGGGAATAAAAACCTCAGGTTCTCTGTGAGAACAACCAGTTCTCTTAACTGCTGAGCCATGTCTCCTGCAATATAGTATATTGTTTCTATGCATTTACCTGTTAATGGACACCTAGTTAGATTTCATATCTTAACTACTGTGAGTATTGCTCAGTCAATATGGCTGTGCAGTATTTGTGTAGTATAGGGACTGAAATTCTGTCAGTTACATACCAAGGAGTTATATAGCTAGACCATATGGTAGTTTTATTTCTAGTTTTGATGACTACAAGTGGTAGCATATTATTACATGTGAAGAATTTATAATATACCTTTATTTTATAACTTCTAAGTCTCAATTGGACCCTCAAACTTAATTGTAGCCAGGTATAGTAGGACATGCCTATAATACCTGAACTCGGGAGGTGGAGTGGAAGATCGAGAGTTCAAGGTCAGATTGAGTGACATAGTGAAGTTGAGGCCCTGATGGGGTACATGACACACTATGCCAAAAAAAAAATCAAAATTTAATTATAATTGGAAACTGCTTTCCTTAAATAGTACTCTCAAGTCCAAGAAACTGACATAATTTAGTCCTTAACTAAAATGATAAGAAAACCACACACACACACACACACACACACGCACACACACACACACACACACACACGAACACAACCACAAATAATCTTTACTGTTAAATAATTGCTATAAAATGCCTGTTATGGTTTGAATGAGAATGGGCCCCATAGACTCATATATTTGAACGTATTGTTCTTAGGTGATACACAGTTTAGGAAGAATTAGAATGTTTGGATTTGAAAAAGGTGTGTCACTGGGGGAGGGAGGCTTTGAAGTGTTAAAATTCTGTACCAGGCTCCCCCCCCCCCTCTCTCTCTCTCTCTCTCTCTCTCTCTCTCTCTCTCTCTCTCTCTCACACACACACACACACACACACACACACACACACACACACACACACTCACATGACCCATTTCATCCTTCTTGGTGATCCTTGTGCTTTCTCTCTTACCCATATCCTTGGACAACCATTGATTTGCTTTCTGACACTAACGATTATTTAGCATTTGTCCACATTTTGTGTAAATGAAATCACATAGCGTATACTCTTTCACAGGGATTATCTTAGTTAGCATAATTATTTTGAGATTCATCATTGTTGCTTGCTCTAGTAGTTCCTTCTTTTTGTTGGTGGACTGCATTTTGTCTTATGAATATACAGGCACAATTTGTAGATGCATTCACCTGTAGATGCATATTTGGATTGTGCAATGGTCTGTCTGTTCTTGTAATCAAACAGGAATCGCGTGTTATAATGAAAGTATTTTGCAGATAGGATTAATGTCTTTAAACAGGTAACTTCAGATCATCTCATGTGTCAGAGACTGCCTTTAAACTTGTTACATAGTCAAAAATGACTTGAGCTCCTGATTCTGACTTCTTTGTCCAATTACTGATATTACAGGCATGTGCTACCATGTCGAGGTTTCAGCCTGTCCTTCTTGATGGCTCACTACATAGATTTTGGACTTGTCTATTCAGCCTACTGAATACTCCAAATATTCCTTGCTATGAACCCCTTAATCAATATTTCCCATTAACTGTGTGTAATCAAATTCTTAGTGATACATGTTACTTCTAGCTTTTAAGCTATTGTGAATAAAGCTCAGATGAGCCGTTGAGTACAAGGTTTTTTTTTATTATTATTATTTTATTGGTTATTTTATTTATTTACATTTCAAATGTTATCTTCCTTCCCATTTAAATCCCCTATCCCTTCCCTGTCCCCCCTGCTTTAGTACAAGTTTTTATATGAATTTATATTTCTCTTCTTGTGGATGCATACTTCAGAGTATAATGGTGGAATCAATAGAATAGGTATATGATTAAGTTTTCTGGAAACTGCTAGACAGTACCCAAAATTCATTTATCATATGTATTTTCTTAAAGAAAATGTTGTATCTCTATTTTCTCTTTTCTTTTTTTTTAAAAGGTAAGTATCTCTTTTAATTTGAGTATTTATTTATTTAAAAAGGAAAAGACACAGTACTTTGATTTATAAGAGAAAGCTTTGAGTTTGTAGACGGAAGGCTCCAAATCTACTTAGGTTAACACCGTATCACACACTATAAATTTTAAGTATATCGCATTTCAACACTTGTTCACTTTTTAAATTAAATCTGTTTATTTATTCACTTTAGAACCTAATATCAGCCCTTTCTTTCCTTCCAGAACCCTTCACAATTCCACTATTCCATCTTTCCCTTCTCTTTTGAGAAGCAGATTTTGTTTCTTTTTATTGGGGTATTTGTTTTTGAGACAAGGTCTCGCTCCATAGCCAAACTGGATTAAAACTCTCAATTCTTGTACCTCAGCCTCCTGAGTGCTGATGTTATGGATTATAGACCAACAAACTCAGTTCTTCAGTTGTATTAAGGAGGAAGTTAATGTTACAGATTTGAAACTTATCCTCTTTTCTATATAAATGGTATGTCCCAAATACTACCTACTAATAGCCATCTATTTTATATGTTGTGTTTTCATTTCCATTCGGTTCAAAATATTTTCTTTTCTTCCTCTTTGACCCATTAGTTATTTAAAAGGTTTTGTTGTTGTTGTTGTTGTTTTTAAGGATGTAGGAAATTTCTAGGTGCCCATCTGTTACCAATGTGCTAAATAATCCCAATGTGGTTAGAGAATACACAGTTTATGATTTGAACCTTCATAAGCTACTGAAACTTAATTTGTGGGCCCAAATATGGTCTATTTCAGTAAATAATCCATATATTTTGAAAGAGATGTTGGCTATGCTCTTGTTAGATGAAGCATTCTATAAATGTTAATTATGCTCAGTTGATTGATGGTGATATTGAGTTAAACTATGTCCTTACTGATTTCCTGTCTCCTTATCTCATGAATTATTGAGAAATGTTATTGGAATATCCAATTAGACATAGAACTGTCTATTTCTCCTAGAAATTTCATCAGTGTCTGTTTCATGTGTGTGGAATCTCTGTTATGAGGTAAGGGGGCACTGTCCTTTTTTCCCAGTATATTTTCTCTCTGTTGTTCAGATTGTTTAATTTCTGGTGTGTGTGTGTGTGTGTGTGTGTGTGTGTGTGTGTGTGTGTGTGTTTGCTTTAAGTTAACTGATTCTTTCTTCATCTTCTCTACTCTGCTACTGAACCCATTTTTTTGATATGTTTATCTTGCTTTTAAGATTTTTGAATTCTGAAATGGCACTTGGATCTTTCTTGTAACTTGGTTTCTTTTTTTGAGAATTTCTGATTTCTATATGTGCTGCTCTCATGTTCATTACTGCTTATTGAAACATTGTATTATAAATGTTTCAAACCCTATATCAGATAATTCTAACAAATAGCACCTGTTTCTTTTTAATTTTTTAGGGTCAGAATTTTTTTGTTTATGTTGGAGACTATAATTTAATTACATTTCCTCAATCCCTTTCCGTCCTTCAAGCCCTCCCACCTTTCCCTCCCTATGTTCCTTCAAATTCATGACCTCATTTTTTTCAGTAATTATTATTGCATGAGTATATGTATACATGCATACATATATATTTATAAATATAACCTGTTGAGTTCATATAATATTTGTATGTGATTTCAGGACTGACCATGTGACTCTGAACAACCAATTGGTGTATTTATCCTTGGGGAAGACCATCTCTCCTACTTTTAGCTTTCCTATGTTTCCTATAGTTCTTTATGTGGGGTTGTTGACCCTCATGGGTTTCTCCCCATCCACTTTGGCCTGTCTATTGTTATCATCTTTATATGGTCCATGTTTGGACGGTCATGTTAGTGAGACTTCTGATGTTACTAGGATATATGATCTCACAGCAAACTCTCTGATCCTCTGGCTCTTAAAATCTTTCAGCTCCCTCTTCTACTTCCTGAACCTCAGGTCCAGGAGTGTTTTGTGGGTGATATATCTATCATCTTGATGTTGATATTATTGATTGATTTTTTTACATTTAATATGAGATCTTCCTAACTCTTAGCATAATACATGTTTGTGTGAAATATGAATATTTCTGGCACTATGTTCTCCGAGGTATTATTTAAGCCCCTGTTTTCACTAGCTTCTTTCAAGAATCAATGACTTGTCTACCTCCATATTATTGTCCTGTGGGGAATGGTATTTTTCCCATTCAACCTCTGTTGAAACTCAAGAATGGGGCTACTCATTAGTTATAAGTGGAAATTGGATATCTAGATCTCTACTGAATCATCATTTATACTTTCTAGCTGAGAAAGTAAGAATAACTGGTTACTGTTACTCACATGGACTCCACCAACATGCTTAGTGTGGGTAATTTTGTTACCATTCATTACCATCTTGGCTCCTTTGATATTATTCATACTTAGGAAAGGCAAGAGGGTATACTAATTCTGACATGTTGATAGGGTAGAAACACAGACTTTTCATATGGTTTCCATGGATAATGTGGATGGTGTTGTTATAAACTAGCCCTGACTGAAGTCCCAGGTTGCTATTCAGAAACCTTCTTGGCTGTGTAAATTGAGACACCTCATCATTAGGTGAGCCTAGAAACAAAGGTCCGCCAATGACCGGCGGTGGTATCATAGATTTTCCAGTAGTGCTTGACTGGTTTAGAGGGCTATCATATAAAAGGGTTCTGTCTGGCTAGGCTACTGATTTTTCTGACCCTTCTGCTAGAGAGACCAGCAATTTTCCCTGTTAGCTTCTCTGAGTTTCTGGCTTCCTCAGTTTCAATTACAAGATAACCGAGGCCAAAGAAAAGCAAGGTAACTCAATAGCCCATTGTTCTTTGAGTTCCTAAGGTCTCTAAGGTCTCTGGATTCCACAGCCAGTCTGTTGTCCCTATTTTTCTGAACTTTAAGTTTGTTTGTTTTATATATACTTTCCAGAGCTTTAAGTCTAATATAGTGTAAAGAATTGGGGGGGGGGGAGGTAACTTTTCTACCTTCCCTGAAGTATGAGACTGATAATCCTCTTTCTTTGTTTTTTGACAGATTTTTTTTAACTTGAAATCGAGTTGTATAGTGACATTTTTCAACACTTTAAAGATGTTGCTTCAATGTCTTTTTGTTTCTATTACTTCTGGTGAAGAACCTGTTATTATCCTTATTTTTGTTTTTCTATATAGAATGTCTTTTTCTGTGTTGGAGATTTTCTCTTTATCACTGGTGTTAAGCAATTTGATGATGAGGTGCTTAGTGGTTACCTTTCTATTTGTTGTGCTTGAGGTTATGTGTGCTTTTTGTACCTGAAGTTTTATAGTTGTGACCGTATTTGAGGCTGCTATTTCTTCAAATAGTTTTGTGTCTCTCCACCTTGCTTCTCCTTTGGACATCCCATTTACAGATATTGCCTGTCTCGCAGCTCACTGATACTCTGCTGCAGTTTGGGTTTTTTTTTTCTTTTTTTCAATATAAATTTTCTTCTGTCACTGTGTTTCCTTTTGGATAGTTTTTATTATGGTGGAAAACTATTTCAGAAATGGCTCTCAGTGATTCTCACCTCCTGGCTTTATATCCTTGTTTAGTGCCCTCCCTTTTGGGTTGGGTTGGATCATGAATAAATGCTTAAAATGTTTCCATTTCTGTGCTTTAAGATTCCATTGACAGCACAGACCAATTCCAGGATCTCCTACAGGCTACAGTTGGCTCATAGCTCATCTAGAGCCTTCAAATTTATGCCTGTAATTCATAGGGCAGTTTCTTGGTCTCAGGTCATTAATAGTGGTTAGTTAGAAGCAATCTTCATTTCCTTGTTTCCCAAATCTTGTCATTGGGAATGTCATAGACAATTACAACCTAATCTTAGAAAAAGCTGTCTTTATTCATTAGAAGAAAGTCACTAGATCCAACCCAACCCAAAAAGGAGGGCACTAAACAAGGATATAAAGCCAGGAGGTGAGAATCACTGAGAGCCAATTTTGAAATAGTTTTCCATGGTAATAAAAACTATCCAAAAGGAAACACAGTGACAGGAGAAAATTTGGGGCTAATTTGTTATACATAAATAGATAAATGCTAAAGAGTGGGGGACTAGGGAGTATAGCCCCATTTATAAATACATGAGAAAGGAATAGCTGCTTTGGAGTCTTGACGTGGATGGAAATTGGAAGATTATTAAAAGATCTTGCTAGTGATAGTCTAAATTGTATTGAGCAAACCAATGGAGAATATGTGATTAGAAACGAGAGGAAAGGTATGCTTCTTTTAAAAGATTTATTTATGCATAAGAGTATTCTGTTGGCATAGCTGCAGAATACAGAGGGCACCAGATTCCATTATTAGATTATCATTGTTAGCTACCATGGGGTTCCTGGGAATTGAACTCAGGACTTCTGGAGGAACACCCAGTGCCCTTAACTGCTGAGCTATCTCTCCAGCTCCCACAGAGTGTGCTTTTTATGTGCTTTTAACAAAAAGTTTAGCAACATGGTCATGATTAGCAAAGCACATGCTTAGTAACCTTTAATTTCAAGCAATCCTTTGAAAACACTACTCTGTATCCTCTTCTTGTTTAAAGTAAAGGATGAGAAGAGTGGGAAATAGGTATATGGTTTTATTTGTTTGGTTAGTTGGTTGGTTGGTTGGTTTTTGTTTTGTTTTAGTTTTGAGGCAGGGATTCTCTGTAGCCCTGGTTGTCCTCACTCTGTAGACCAGACTGGCCTCCAACTCAGAGATCCACGTGCCTCTGCCTCCTGAGTACTGGGATTAAATGCACATACCACCACTTCCAGACTGAGTGGAGAATCACTTAAAGTCTTGATTTTATTGATTGATGTTTTAGCTTCCATTTCATCTCTTTCCCATGGTCTTATTCCTTTGCTTCTTCAAATTTTGGGTTTGATTTTCTAGTTAATTTAGTCATACTGCTGGGTTGCTCATTGGAATCTTTCAATATTTCTTTCAGCCTTTCAGTTTCAAGTTCAAGGTTGATCTTGGACTTCTCAATTGCTTTCATTTACCTTCTTAGCTCTGCATCACCATGCCCACTTAATGTTGTACAGGAGAGTGAACCTAAGACCTTGTGTGCAAAAGGGAAGGACTCTCTCTGCCAACTGAGCTACTTCTTCAGCCACAAGAGGACTATTTTTAAATAGGATGGAACCAGAAATTGATCGAGGGAGTAAAGGATAGTGAAGAAATGGCTTTCTGTAGCCATGGTAACTGTGACGCTCAATCTGTTCATCTGCTTCACTGGGTCTTGAATGTACTAAGAGAGAAACTGCCAGGCACAATTGTGACAGAGTTACTTGATCAGATTATTTGAAGAGGGAGGACTCAACCTAATGTGTGTGGTACCTTTCAGTGGCCTGGATAAAAAGAAATCTAAGAGAAAAGTGTTAGTTTTTCTTTATTGCTTTACCAGTTTATTGTTGAGTTCAAGTATCCTGCCATGGCTGCCAATGCTACTGCTACATTCTTTTGCTGCTATCAGAACCCAGTTTCTTCAGGATTCAATTATGAGCTGAAGACCTTGCCAGGAATCATTCATTTAGGCTTTGAGGGCCAGTCTAGGGCAACTGAGGCATTGAACTTTATGGATTGGACAACTACCATGTCTTAAACCTCTCTGATATGAAGATAGCCATTTGTTAAACTACCCACTGGGGTTGTTTGAACAATAGATATCTCCCATAGTCTCTGGCAGTTGAACATTTGGCCTCCAGTTGGCTGTATTTGGAGTGGCTTAGGAAGATTGGCATTGCTGGGGGAAGTATGTCACTGGAGCAGGCTTTGAGGTTTCAAAGCCATGAGCCATTCCCAGTGCATCTTCTCTGTCTCCTGATGCTGGTGGTTTAAGATGTGAGGTCTCAGCTTGCCCTTCCAATGGCTACACCTACTTGCTACCATGCTTCCTTGTTGTGGTGGTGATAGACTCCTATTCTTCTGGAGCCATTATCCCAAATTAACCTGCCCTTCTATATAAGTTGCCTTAATTGTGATGTTTTATTAGAGTCATAGAAAAGTAACTAATATACACACCATATCAGGCAAACCAATCAAATAAATCCCCTATTACTATATATTCATTTTATCAGTTCTGGTCTTCTCTAGAACTCTACTATAGTGATACACAGTTGTGATCTAAGCATTCAAGAGACAGAGTTAAGAGGATCATTGAGAGTTTGTTCCCAGTGTAGTCTTCATATCCAGTCTCAGGCCAACCAGGGTATACAAAGTATATTCTGAGAAATAAATAAAATAAACAGAGAAAGAATGAAAGAAAGAAAGAGAGAGAGAAAGAGAGAAAGAGAGAGAGAAGGAAAAAAAATAGGTTTTTGTGTACACACAAAAAAATGGTTCACCAATACATGAGTATATGGTTTTGTGACCTATGTTAAGAACAATTAAATATGTGCTCAATTCCCAGATCTTCTCATTGAACAATAGTGGCTCTTACCAAGCCAAATGACATCTTCTCTGTCCTGGATTAACAGGGTTACAGTGTAGAAAAGAATTTATTTTAAGGATAACTATAGTTTAGGGCTGGAGTAATGGCTCAGTGGTTAAGAGCACTTACTGCTCTTGAAGAGAAACCAGCTTCCGTTCCCAGCACCTACACGTGGCTCACAACCGTTTGAAACTCCACTTCCAGAGGATCTGATGCCATCTTTTGACTTCCAAGGTCATCCAGGCAGGGATGTGGTACACATAAAACATATACACGCAGGCAAAACTTTCAGACACAGAAAAATACACAAATATATCTTTATAGATTCGATTTGTCTACAAATTCGATTGTGGTAAAATGTAGTGAGACTCATGAAAGTTCCAGAAAGACTGTAAAAATAAGGGGACAGATCACAATCTTACCCACAATAAGTAGACTAAGGAAACTACACCTTTCCAAACATGTGCTATTTTTTTTTTCATTTTAAAACGAAGGAATGTTCAGAGAATGGAAACAGAAGCTTAGAGAATGCTGCTTACTACTGTGGAAAATTATTCTCAAGCCATGAAAACTAATTAAGAAATTTCCAGCTTGAATGACTGGATTTCAGACTTGCCGTGGAGCGGAAACTCTTACGTGAATCTGATTTCATTCCATTTGGAACAGGGATGCCTGTATACTTTAACGATTTTCTTATTCTGTCTGCTTTACCATTATCTGAGAGGTTTTTCCTGTGTTTGGCATGAGGTGATAGCCTGTCTGCTTAGTTTTATGGATCTCCAAATAAGAATTTCAAACATCCCTAAATCACATCAAGATAATGACACTCCTGGGTTCTGAGCTGACCGGAGAATGAGAGTAGATTTTGGGGAGTGGACAAATGAACTTTGCATCTGAGGGATATAAATGACTGGAGGGGCTGAGGGTAGACTGTGCAGACATCACTCCTGGTGATCCTGATCTCTCTTATGAATGCCCTCCCTCTGAGTAGGTGTTGAACCTAGTGGCTCGTCCATAGCTAAGAGAGTTTAGAAAAAGCGAAAGGAAACAGGCACAGTGGCACACACCTTTGATCCCAGCATTCAGGAGGCAGAGCCAGGGGTATCTCTATGAGTTAGATGTTGGTTCAACCTACAGAGTGAATTCCAGGCCAGTCAAAGCTGCATAGTGAGACCCTGTCTTTAAAAAAAAAAAAAAAAAAAAGACAAAAAAGTGAAAAGATTGCCCTTCAAGGGTTAGTTTATAAAGTATTATGTTATCAACATCAGTTACTTAACTGAGGCCCTCTGTCTAATAGCCTGTGAGAAACTGAACTCCAACAAGAATGTGAACCTGGACATAGATTCTGCTCCTTTTAAACCTTCACACGATCACCGCCTTAGCCAACATTTTGTTTGCAACCTTGTAAGAAACTCCAAATGGGGTGATTCAGACTAAGTATACTCATATTTCTGGCCACCAGAACTTTTAGATTTGAAAGTGTGTGGTGGTGCCTAGCCTGTAAATCTAGCTCTATAAAGACCAAGAAAGGAGGGTCACAAGTTCAAGGCCTGGGTTACATAGAGAGTGTGAGATCAGGCTGAGCAATATAGGGAGACACTTTCTATGAAAGTGAGAGTAAAAAGAGAATAGTCTGTGTCATTATAAGGCTAAGTTTAAGTTTGGGGGATAATTTGTTGAACAGCAATAAATAACTAATAATTTGCTGTATTTTATTAATAGACAACTAACACAACCACTGAATTTTACACATATTATTTTACACAGGTATCAAGCTATCATTTTCTTTTGTCGTTATTGGGTTTGGTTATGAGTGTAATACTGGCTTAATAGAAAGGCTTTGGAAGCCTGTCTTTCCCTTCTATGTTGTGAAATAGTTTGAGGAGTGTTGATACTAGTGGTTTTTTTTTTTTTTTTCAATTTGCACGGCTTTTCACTGCTGATACATTTCTTTTTCTTTTCTTTCTTTCTTTTTTTTTTTTTTTTACTATAGCTGTAAATTTCATTGTTCATTATCGACATTGAATTTGTATTGTATCCAATCCATTTGGTTCAAATTTGTGAGGTCATATGTTTTCTAAAGATTTTCCCTTTCTCCTAGATGTTCTAATTTGTGCCATGCAATTTTTCAAAATAGCCTGTAATGATCCTCTACATTTCAGTGATATCTTTGCCTCTGATTTTATTTACTTGAACTTTAGTTTACTTTTGTGGATAGGTTGTGACAAGAAACAGCAGTTGGCTCGAGTCGTCTGTAGATGCCTATTAAATCAACTTGACATATAGTGTTTATTTTTACGTTTAACTTGTGTGTATGTATATGTGGGTTTAAGTTTGTGAGTACAGTGCTCAAGGAGACCAGAAAAGGGCATCTGATTCTCTGGAGCTGGAGTTAGAGGCAGTTGTGAGCTACCTGATATGGGTGCTGGGAACAGAACTCTGGACCTCTGACAAGGGGTGTGCTGGATAGTTTTATGTCACGTTGACACAAGTTAAAGACATCTGAGAGGAGGGAACCTAAATTAAAAAAAAATGTCTCCATAAGGTCAGACTTCAGGCAAGCTTGCAGGACATTTTCTTAATTAGTAATTGATGGGGAAGGGCCCAGGCCCATCCCGTTGTGGATGGTGCCACCTCTGGGCTGGTGGTCCTGGGTTCGATAAAGAAGGCAGACTGGGCAAGCCTTGAGGGGAAGGCCAGTAAGCAGTCCCTCTCCATGGCCTCTGCATCAGCTCCTGCCTCCAGGTTCCTGCCCAGCTTGAGTTCCTGTCCTTATTTATCTTAATGATGAACAGTGATATGGAAATGTAAGCTGACTAAACCTTTTCCTCCCCAGCTTGCTTTTAGGCCACCATGTTTTACCACAGAGATAGAAACCCTAGCCATGTCAGGTGACATGTCCTCTTAACTGCTGAGCCAATTCTTCAGCCACACACAGCTCCAGAGTAATTAATGTAATTCTGACATTTTTTGTTAATGTTTTGGGTGTCTTATTTGTTGGTGAGAGTTGGAAACTGAAGTCATCCACTATGATTGTACTATGGCCTACGTCTCCACTTATGTTCTATAGATTTTGACTCACAGAACTTAGTTCAATGATGTTTATTTAGTGCATGTGTGTGCACATGCATGCACACACATTCAAATCACTGTATCTTCTTGAATTGCTTTCTTTGTTAATATGTAGGGACTCTTTTTCTCGTCAGATTTTGGCTTTTTCAGATCTGAGTGCAGCTACTTCCACTTCCTTTTGGATCCCATTTGCTTGGACTATCGTTTTCCAAGTTTTTGCTTTCAATCTGCATGCCGTTCCTGCAGAGATGAATTTCTTCCATCCAGCCTATTGTTGGGTCTTGATTATTAAACCAATCATCTGGTCTATGTCTTTTAACTGAAAATTAAGAGTATTTACATTCAGAATTATTATTAAAAGTGTCTCCCAGTTCCTATCTTCTTGCTGCTTTTCTTATCCTTGTTTTGAAGTTCTGTTCATCTTTTTTCCTATATATTCTTCTGAACGTTTTTGGTCATTTACTCAGTTGATCCTGCTTGCTTCTTTCCAGTCTCTCACTTGCTGTCTATTCTTATTACTATCACTTCGCTGTGTCCTTTTTATCGTGTTTGCTTTTTACATCTTTGTATAAAAAAATTCATTCAAGTATCTTCAATGGTGCTGGCTTAGTGGTCATGAATTCCTAATTTAGTTTTTGCTCACCTTGGAAAACCTTTATTATTTATTTTGTTCTGTGATATAATTTTTCTGGATAATGTTACCAAGGTTGGCACGTATTTTCTTTCAGGGCCTGAAACACAACATGCCATACCCTTCTGGCCTTACAATTTTCTGCTGAGAAATATGCTGTTATTCTGATGAGCTTACCTGTACAAATGACTTAGACTTTTTTTTTCAAAACTTTCAATATTCTCTCTATGTTCTGGTGTTTTGATAATTTAACTATAATATGACATGAAGTGATTATTTTCTGACCATTTCTACTTGCGGTTCTAAACGTCTCTTTTATTTCAATGCACACATCTTTCTAAAGATTTAGGAATGGGCTAGAAATTCACACAGTGGTTAAGAGTGTTTGCTATGCAACCATGAGGATCTTGCATGTTCCTAGAGCCCCAGCATCATTGTGAAAGGGGAACAAAAATATTACTGGGCCTTGCTGGCTACCAGCCTAGCCAATATATATATATATATATACACATATATATATATACACACATATATACATATATATATACATATATACATATATATATATATGTGTGTGTGTGTGTGTGTGTGTGTGTGTGTGTGTGTGTGTGTGTGTGTGT
>JANHMN010000079.1:0-39636 GCA_030674055.1 Rhabdomys pumilio | reverse complement strand
GTAAACTCAGGAAGGTTTGGTACCCATGGAGCTGTCTCTCTTTTTTTTCTATAAAGACGGTGTAACAGGGAGATCTTGAGAAAAGACTCCGAGTAACTAATATATAAGAAAGTTTGAAAATTCTCTCTTTATTAGTCCTGGGAATGTGGGTACAGTGGTACCTCAACATTGCCATCTCTGAGAAAGGACAGAAAATATTCTTGTTCCACATAAGATGTAGTGTTCTATAAACTTACAGCAGCGGTTGTCTCCTGGATCCAACTATACTTATAAATGGTAGACATAGGAAAGGTTTACAGTGAGATGAGAGATAGAGGGGGTCTTGTGCTTCCCAAGGTCAATAGAAGGGGTATGGTTTCCAAGGAAATTACTACCTACGTAGAGTGGAGGAGAAAAGATGCTACCATAGGGAACTTCAGCCACATGCCAGGTGACAAAGATCAGAAGATTAAATTGTAGAGAATCGCTTAGGTCACCTTGGCTGTGAATATATGGTAACAAAAACCCCATTGTATTGACAGAGGCAAGCAAAAGGTTCCCAGTACCACCATTACTGTGGCAGATTCAGCATCGTTATTAAGAGAATAGTTAAGCATCTGTTGCCCCGGGACACAGAGAAGATTAGATTACAGTCTGAGTCCTCATCACTCTCTGGTTTCCTGTGTGGTCCTTCTTTGCCTTTACATACACTGAAATCGAAAGGGGTAGGGAACATTTAGCATCCCTGTGAACGGGCCAGCATCCCTGTGAATGGGCCAGATCTCTCAAAATGAGGAAATCAGAAACTTGCTCTCTTTTGAGAGTATTATATAGCCCTCTGGCTCAGAGATAAACTCCAAAGAAGCAGCCTTCCCATGTAGATACCTGGGACTTGAGATGCCTCTTCTTCCACCGTTAATGTTTTCATTTTATAGAGGGTATTTAAAGCCTGAGTTGAGGGCGTGACGTGAGCTATTTTCTCTATTCTGATTAGGAGGTCTCTGAGAGATAATTGCTCTTAGTACAGTTGCTGCATCTTAGGGCAAAGCCAGTAATCAGAGGAGTCAATGAAGTCCATCCTGTTTTTAATAGGAGCCAGTGGATGTCTTGCTTTTTGTAGAACGAGGAAGAAAATTAAAAGCGGGATAAATGAGTTTATCTAGTTCAGAAAAGGCAAGCTCTCGTGTCGTGCTGTAGGTACGGGACTCCTAGAGAGAAGCGAGAGGAACCCAAGGGGGACCATTTCAGAGCATCCGAGTCAGTGGCCATCAAAGGCATCACTTCGTTTTGAATTTTGAAACGAACCTTGAAGATTTTCCACTGGCTCGCAGGAGCAGACGCTCTCCCCTGCATTACAGCGGCATCTTCTGTTTTGATGTCACTAGTTTTATCTTGGATATTTGAACCCAGCTGGTGACCCCACAATACCTCCATAGCCATCAGGTAGGCACCACTTGGTAAGGTTCTTTCCACTGAGGACCCTACTGTTCTATGGGTCTTTCCCAGTTTTAAGAAGAACCCGGTTTCCAGATCTATAATCTTTTACAGTTCCATCAGTTGGACTGGGAGTAACCTTGCTCCTATATTTCTGCAAAGCTTGTCAGGCTTGCCCTAGGTTCATTATGTATTGAGTCATCTGGTTGACCTCAGAATCAAAAGACCAGCTCTAGGGTGAGGGAAGATCACCCACATAATAACTCACAGGAACTGAGCCTGGTGTCTGATTTCGGAGCTTTTCTAATGCTCATAAGGTGATGGCCGATGGTTACAGGCATTTTTTCAGAAGTTTCCTGACAAAATTTTGCTAGCATCTGTTTAATGGCTCAGTTAGGCCTTTCAATGTTGCCAAATGATCTGTGGCCTCTAAGCAGAGTGTCCATACATTCCTTATCCCTAGAGCCTTGGGTATAGACTGGGTCACCTGTGATTTAAAGGGCAGTCTATTATTATTGCTCTGTATGAGACAAGACCAAACCTTGGGATTATTTCCTTTGGGGAGGGGAGGCTTTGCCATTTCAGTAGCCTTTTCAGTGCTAGTGAGGTGACAGTGTCTACAAGCACTGAAGATACTTGAAGCAGGAGGAGGCATGTAAGAAGAGTCTGTGTGTTGCTGGGCGGTGGTGGCGCACACCTTTAATCCCAGCACTTGGGAGGCAGAGGCAGGTGGATTTCTGAGTTCGAGGCCAGCCTGGTCTACAGAGTGAGTTCCAGGACAGCCAGGACTACACAGAGAAACCCTGTCTCGAAAAACAAACAAAACAAAACAAAACAAAAAACAACAACAAAAACAAAAATAAATTAGAAGAGTCCGTGTGTCCAGCCACCTTAACTGGTTCAGTGACACCTCTGGATTTCTTTAAGATGTAGAGGACAAGTATGAGCTGTAACATATACAATAGTGCAGGTCACACACACACTTTACTGTGGGGGTCAGTCCCCGCCCTAGGAACAATTGGGTTACCATTTCTAGGCTGGCATTTCTCCCTAAGTGAACTGAGTCACGTATTCCTTTAATTATTTTCCCCTGGAGAGCAGGGGGAGTAGTGTTTAGTTCTCTGTACAGATCCAGGATCCCCTTTGGTTGGCCTCTTGTTTTAGAGCCCATTGTCTCTCCCAGGAGCATAGTGCAGATTTATATAATCCTTCGTTGGAGGGACAGTGATAGCTCCCAGGGGATCTGTAAGACTGCCGTTTTTGTCTCTTTGTCTGCCAGCCTATTTTCTTGGACCATATTCTTCTGGTAGCCCTTGTAATGAAAACTGCCACTTGTTTGGCGAGCTGAATAGCTTCTAATAGACCTAGAATTTCTTGTCCACGTTTTATGAGTGAGCTGGTGGCTATTATACCCCTCACTCTAAGGGCTGGGAAGATGGCTCAGCAGGTAAAGGTATTTGCTGCCAAGCCTGACAACATGAGTTCAATCTCAGGAAACAACGCCGAAGAAGGAGAGAGCCAACTCCATCAGTGTCTTCATGCCTCTGCACGTATGCCACGGTATGTGCACACACACAAAATAGATAAATAAATATGATCCAAAATACCACTCCTCATTCTTTATAGATGGTGCGTGGACATGGAAGACCATGAAGGCATGCTTCAATATGAATCTTTTCCTTTTCCCCA
Source organism: Rhabdomys pumilio (assembly GCA_030674055.1). NCBI lineage: Eukaryota > Metazoa > Chordata > Mammalia > Rodentia > Muridae > Rhabdomys > Rhabdomys pumilio. The sequence goes on along the minus strand of JANHMN010000079.1, from coordinate 36,534 downwards.
GAATGGGTCTCCTCTTTTGTGCTAGGGTAGAAGGGGTTTGGGGAAGCCTCAACTATCGCTCTCTTCCTGACCACTGGATATTCTGCCCTATGTTGTCCTTTAAGAATAGAATTGCTCCCATCAGTAAGTCAGATCCCTTTTGGATTATCCAGGGGCTAGTGGTTTATGTTACGGATGGGTGAAGAAGGTCTCAGCCAAGTGTGCCAGATCTGAAGTCTCCCTGGGCCCAAGTGTGGCAGGATTTAGGGTGCCACAGATTTTGCTGGTTGCCTTCGTGTAGTGTAGAAGGATGGCCTGACACTGCTGCTGTACTTCCATTAACTGTATTTGTCCCTTTAATTCTAGTGTGGCCTTTGCCTAATGGACTATGAAGGCTTCTAATGGTTGCCTCAAAGACAGCTCAGAAGCCTTTAAACTAGCAGAGCTGTGGCTTACTCTGATGCTATAGCATCCTACTTCTTTCTTTAAAAAAAAAAAATGCTACAAGCCTCAGCTCTGTTTCTAACTGTTGAGTTAACCTTCTGAGGCAAGGCCTAGTTTTCTGCCACAAATAACAAGAAAGGCTTTTAGATACTGGGCATGCCTAGTGCTGGGGCCTCCTTGAGAATCCACTTATCTGTTAAAGGATTGTTTCTGTTAAAGGATGTAGAATTCAAGATGCTTGTTTTATCTTTTATTGACCTAGTTCAATTATGACTCAAGATGAGGTGACTGTCATGCCCCCAAAGTTAAGATATATTCCAAATATTGCTCTTCCAAATGATCATCAAAATCCTAGACTTCTTATCCACTCTAGACGACCAAGTTTCTCAGAAAAAAAGGCTCAGATGACTCATTTGGTCTGAGTTCGCTGTGGTAGGGCTATGTATCAATATATATCAAAATATCATCCACTGTTCAGAATGGCTCCTTCTGGCATAACTAGGCCCCTGAGATATGTCTTTGGGGGGATTCTCTCTACCCTACCATACTGATAGATCAGGAAGAAAGAGTTCCTAAGGAGAAAGGCAACGAAGGATGCAGGAACTGGCCCCAGTATCTAAAGCAGATTAATGTTCTTACCTTCCATGCATAGGGTAACTTGAGTTTCTTCAACAGGAGTCAAATATTATAAGCTAAGCCAGCTCCCTGGACCCTCAATTCTGTATGGCGATCATGATGTTGGGGCTTGGACGATGTTCTCTTCTAGAATGGGGCTGATTTGCCTTCCAGTACCAGGCCTCTGAGTTCTTACTCACTGGACATAACTATAGAGGGGGCAGGCAGTGACACGCCTTAGCTTTTGTACTTAAAGCAACCTTAAGTGTGGCCTTCTGATCTCTGAGAATTGATATGGGAATCCCTTGGCAGACAGATCTGGCCAATAGCTCTGACAAGGACAAGCACAAGCTTTTAGGTCCCCTTCTCTTCTCTCCTCATTTCTCTTAGTCTTCTTCCCTCAGACCCTGGTTGTTGAAACTGAGAAGGTAACATCCAACAGCCAAGCTCTGAAGCTATCTGTGGCTGTCGACTGACTGGCTAATAAAACAGCTAATAAAAGGGCCTGTCCTTTGTGGGGTTAGGAATCTTACTTAGTTGGTGATGTCCTGAAAGCCTCAGGTAGCCTGTTGAGAAATAAAGCAGGATCCCATTTCCTTCCTTGAGTGACTTCTCTAATCTTACCATAATTAACAGATCTTAATACAGTTTTTCATGCTTTCAGTCAGGCTTTCTAGCACCATCTTTTACTCATGAGCCCCTTCTGGGATGTTATAATTCCAGTCAGTGGGTTCTTGATCTAGAATGACCGGTGCACTGGGCTGGTGGACATTAGGACTTTGAGTAAGTAATTCATCTGCACGTTCTTTAGCTTCCTCTCAGATCTTCTGTGTCCCATCAGGAGCACAGCAGGAAGTTTTTCTTTATAGCTTCATAAGTTAAAATTACTGTAAGTCTGGATGGGTCCTCAAGAAGCTTCAGGCCTTGTTACTTTGCAGAGGTCTGTGACTGAAAAGGGGTGTGGACTTGGATTTGCTCCATGGGACGGGGCAGGCACTTAGGAGAGGATGGCTGACAGGAAGCTGACCTCCTTATAGGGATAGTAACTTGGGGTAAATGGGGAAATGTGGGATGGAGTTTGGAGACGGGGAGGAGACACTTCGCCCTGGCCTGTTGCCTGTTTTCGATTTATTTATTTATTTATTTATTTATCTATCTGTTTTTGTTTTTGGATATACCCAGGGATCATCTAAAATAAGGCAAGCTTGGGTTCTCCCCTTCGGTTTTCTTTGCATGGTTCCATTTCCTGGTTGAGATCCATGAAAGACAACATAAGACACTTTGTGCTATTTCCCTTGATTTTTAAAAAAAGGATTATTTATTTTATGTATATGAATACACTGTCACTGTCTTCAGACACGCCAGAAGAGGGCATCAGATTCCATTACGGATGGTCGTGAGCCACCATATAGGTGCTGGGAATTGAACTCAGGACCTCTTAAAGAGCAGTCAGTTCTCTTAACTGCTGAGCCATCTCTCCAGCCCTTATTCCCTTGATGCTTACAAAATAGATTCAGCTGTAGGATGCTGTTATAATTCAAAAGGCTCCCCTATTATCCAAGTTGTATTGAGACCAGGCAGCATTATAGTAAAATATTGACCTCTTTTTTTAGGTTCTCAGGATGAAACTTGTCCCAACTCTTGAGGACACAACGTAGTGGGGAATCCAAGGAAACAGAAGTGGACTTTCTCAACATGATCCTAAGGAGAAGAAGGCAAGGACCAGGGCTTCTAGAGTGGAAATGGGCACCCCAAGACCATGCAGCTAGAGATCTCTCCTTCCTGTCTTCAGATTCTACAGATAAACACCCTTAGGGGTACCCAGAGCATAGCCACAAACAGATTCTACACACTGGTTGGTGTTCCATATGGTCTCGGGCTTACACTTCCTTAAACCAGGATTCTCTCCACCTCCACCACTCACCACCTTACCCCGGGTCCTGAAACATTGTGTCAAAGTCCCTGTCATCAGTATCTTTCAGGTATTTCCTTTATCTCAGTAGAATAACATCTCTATGTAAGAAGCTCTTGGAAAAAAAAAAAACAAAAACAAAAACAAACAACCCTCATCCAAAAGAGTAATAGTATAAAACAAAACATAATGCCTGAACTATGAGGCTATTAGTTTTGGATAGAAGACAACTTGCTTGTATGAATTGCCTTGGTCCTTTTGTTTAAAATTGTCGCTCAGATTAATAGTGTTTGAGAATGGGGCTAACGGGGCTGGAGAGATGGCTCAGCAGTTAAGAGCACTGACTACTCTTCCAGAAGTCCTAAATTCAATTCCCAGCACCCACAAATGGGATCCGATGCCTTCTTCTGGTGTGTCTGAAGACAGCGACAGTGTACTCACACATATAAAATATATAAATTAAAAAAAAAAAAAAAGGACTGCTCTTCCAGAGGGCTTGGGTTTGATTCTCAGCACCCACATGGCAGCTCACAACCATATAACCCCACTTCCAGGAGATATGATGCCTTCCCTCTCCTGACCTCCAAGGGCACCGGCCACACACATGGTACACAGGCAAAATACTCATACACATAAAATTAAATTAAATAATAACAACAAGAAAAAAACATGCAAGTGGGTGAGGTTTTATCCTTTGACGCTAATGCTTATTCCTTGGAGAATTACCTCTGTCCCCATGGGGATAGGGTCATGTACAGTAATAAGCAACAAGGAATTGAGAGCAGTTAGAATGTAGCAGTGCAGAAATAAATAAGCGGAGTCTTGAGGAGGCAAAGAACCTATTGTCTTAGCCTTACGTGAGAACTCATCTTCTCAGAGAGGGAGCAGGACATTGCTAGACAGGGAATTTTTGCTGTCCTGATGGAGTGTCTCACTCTTTAACACTTATGTCCATTGGGATGGGACCTCAGATTTCAAGCCCTTGTCCCATTAGGGATTATCCCAAGGGAGAAGAGACATGGATGGATGTTTGGGATACCATGAGGTATTAGCATCCAAAGCCAGTAACATCTTGCAGGGAATGGAGTCGATACTCCATTTTACAAACATCCCTTTCCCCCTCATCCCTGGAGCCTCCAGGCAGGGGCAGGTTTCTGGATCGGTTGTGTTAGGTGTGAGGAGGAAGCAGGAAAGAGCTGTTGTGGTGCCTGTGTTGGGGTCCTGTCTGGGTCACCTGTCTCTGTGATCCTGATAGGTGTCCGGGAGAGTAAAGGGAGAAGGAAGGAAACTGGAAGAAGACAGAGATGTACAAACGGGTGTCAGAGCACAGAGGATTCTAGAGTATGGTGATTCCACGGAATTCAGTGTCACCGAAGAATGTAAGCAGTTGTGTGAGCACTGCCATTTTGTCTAGTCATGTGATGGTTGCAATCTTAGCTTGCCATGCTAGTGATGTCACCAGCCAAGATCATGACAGTGGCACATGGCTATTTCCTGAAGCCTGTGGTGCCGTCAGCCAAGTGATAACATGAGCCATCTACCTTCAAGGCACAAGTCCCCGTGGAATCGAAGCATCTAACACATTATATATGGACAGTCATCTGGTAGCTACTTCCTGCTCTTAAGTCTAGGCTCAGCAGATGCTGTCATTGCATACATTTCTCAGAGGATCTAGGGATTCTCTTGGGTCCCATCCACGGAACATCATAAGCTGGGAAGAGGAAAACAGACAGAGAGAAATTGAATCTAATTTCCACAGGCCATGATTAACTCTCCTTCAGAAATCTGACTCTCATTTCCAAATGTTCAAAAAAGAGGAGGGGGTGGAAATAGGCCAGTGGCCTTGTTGAGAGAGAGAGAGAGAGAGAGAGAGAGAGAGAGAGAGAGAGAGAGAAACATTCTGTCATGGCTAGCTTTCTAAGATGCTAAATGTGTGGATTTGAGTCTGGGGCACTCAGATGATGAGCCAAAATGGCAGGGCTCACACAACTTAACTTCCCCAATGTCACTGAGTCCCAGGGGATCACCACACCCTAGTATTTCCTGTGCTGCTGCTTTCAGTTGTACATCCCTGATGCCTCCCAGTTCCTTTTTCTTTCTTCACCTTCCCAGACACCAGGTTCTCGTGTCTATTTACAAGGAATTGTCCAGAGACACATGGATCCTTTCAGGAAAGGAGATAGTTTATTAAAGGAGAATTATAGGCAAACTTAGAAGTGCATCAGACCCAGCCTGTGGGCCAGCTCCAAGAGAGGGAGAGAGGAGAGGTGAGGGGTGGCCTGGCATAACCTTCTGTGTGTCATTTACATAGTACCCGCCCTTCCCAAGTTTATATAAAGTAGCTGGGAGTTTGTGAGCGTGCTTTTTTCTTGGTTGAATGAAGCCCAGGTGGGCCTGGATCTCCTAGTCTTTTGATGTTGATGTTGCTACCTGTCAAATGCTAATCTGTGAAATCTCCACCTAATTCCCTATCCTCCAGCCTCACCTTCTCTTTGCCTTGTCATCCTTCAAAGCGACAGAGCCGAGGGCTTCTGGAACTCAGCTTCCCAGAGAAAGTGGTGGAGAATTATAAATTTGCAACAAAAATTTCCTATCTACAGAAGCAGCCCCGCAAACCCCCTGGCTCTCTGCATCTGAGTGGCTGAGACTCTCAGGAGCTCAGCTGGAGCCTGAGAGAAAAGCTTGGCTACTCACCTACAGTGCCAGATCCTGGGAGGCTGCACAGGCCACCAATCCACAGTGTTAGAGCCCAGGACCCAGCCATTTATTTCCCCCATGAGTCCAGGATGTCTGACTCCTTTCCCGGCATTTGGACAGGTGAGCTGCTTTCCAGTCATACTACCTGGGTGGGAGGCACAAGGATTTCTGGGACATCTGTCCGAACATCCATCTTTCCCTAGGCTCAGCATTCTTCTCTGTCCCTTGACTCACCCTCATACGTAGGACCTGAACATCTGCAAGGGGATTGAGGGACCAAAAATTGGCAGCAAACGGGAGGTAAGTAAAGGCTTTGGTAGCATGCTATAAAGAGGAGTTGTAGCCGCTGTCAATTCCCATGGTGTGATATCTCCACCACAGTGAACTTCAGGCTCTTCCATGACACATCTGAGTGCGTACTTGGGAAAAGATGTTCACATTCGATTTTTTTTCCCAAGCCAAGACAAACTGATGTCTACACACCCTACACAATGGGGAAGGGCCTGGATTGCAGAACCCCAACCTCGACTATTTGCTGAAGTCCCCTGTGTTTCTTTCCCAGGTTGTCTTATGACAGGTGAATAAGATGGGTGTCATAGCTCATGCCTGCAGTCCCAGCACTCGGAGGATTTGGTGAGCACATAGGCTTGGCACATGGTCCCAGGAAACGTGAGGGAGCAAGGAAGTGAGGCAGGGAAAAGGTAAAGGATAAGAGTGTGCTAGTGAGCGGGCCACCACCGCGGGCAGTGGGGTGTGCTAATTAGTGGACCATCACCGCAGGCTGCTGGGAATCCATCCTCATGGGTCCCTAACTGCAGAACAGGCCTCAGAACTATCCCACCCAGGAATAAGTAGCAGGGAATATTTATCCACCAGCTCCTATCTCTCTCATCCAGGGCCTCCTGTGAGTTAAGCTCTCCCTGACTTACCAGTCAAACTTACACGTAGGCCAGGTTCAGGCCAAGACCAGAGAGAGAGACAGAGAGGCTGCAGGGCAAGGGCACCATGTTGGAACAGCAGAGAGCCTGTTACAGTTAGGACCCAGTGGAGTCGCTTGGACACAGTATCATGGAGTTGTTTGGTGATCCGAAGGAAAGGCACCAAAGCAGAAAGCAATGTGACACTGAGAGTATCAGAGGGAAGGCCATCCAGAGACTGTGTGTCATTCTGACGAGTGCAGAAGACGGGGAAACTTCTTGAAGCAACCTGGTATTGGAAAAGATAGACTGGGAGCAGGGCGTGCCATTGCTTTGAGCTGAGGGCAGGAGGCAAGTAGCAGGCCTTGAAGGAACAGCCTCGTGCCACCCCACCTGCCGCCAGCCTGGATTGGTGGCCCCCAGAGTACCCCAGCCTACTCTGAGTTCGAACGAGCCATCAAAGCGCTCAACTGCCACCTTGCTCTTTTGTCCTCTTCCTTGAGAATCCTGGAACGGCTCAGCATGACCCAGTTCTGTAAACATTTATTTGATTGATTGGACACAGACAAGGCCCCTGCTCTCCAGGGGAGTAGACCCCGTACTAGGCTTTGCAGCTGCAGAGGTGAGGCGAGTGGGGGCGGGGATGAGAAAGCCCTAACCTAAAGAAGAGAAGAGATAATGGCATGGAAAGACTGATAGACTCGTGAATGAAGCGAGCTGTGGGGTGTGCCCGGCAGAGGTACCAAGGAGCAATCCCAGAGGGGAGGCAGCTGTTCTGTCTGTGGTTCGAAGGCTTCCTGAAGCAGCAAGGTCTTGAAAAGCCACTATATTTAGAGATGGAGAGAAAAGGAGACAGGATGCTTACGCCTTCCTAGTAGTGGGGTGCCTCATACTGTCAGGACTAAGGAGTTATCAGGTAGAGAGGCAGGCATTCACCATCAAACCCCTCCATGTGTTCTTGGATAGGGTGAGATCTCCCTGGTAGGGCAGTATTAACAGGCTGGTTGGCAGGAGATGAGAAAGGCCACAGTAGGAGGCCAACCCCCAGAACTTGCTCTCTGATATGGCAACAAGACTTCTCAGATGCGGTTGATAAGGGTCTTAGGATGGGGTGGTGTAAGTTAATGGTGATCTTGGGTAAGTTAAATGAGTCCTGAATGTAATCACAAGAATTCTCACCAGACCAGAACAAGAAGGTGGAGGGAGAAATCGGGAGGTATGGGGATGGCAGTAAGAGGTTGGGATGATGGAAGGAAATGGCTTCAAGCCACAGATAACCGATCAGTGTATCTAGAAGCCAGCAAAGACGGGCACTAGGGAGATGAGTGAGGTTCTTGATGTGCAAGCATAAAAGGACCTAAGTTCAAATCCCCAACACCCGTGTAAAAGCTAACAGTGATGGCCGATTTGTAACTGGGTTTAGACCCCTGATACTCTGGACTTTTTGGTCCGGCATGTGTGTGATCTCATCCTTGTGTCATTGCATTTAGCTCCACAGCGCTGGTCCAGGGGAAGAGGGAGGAACAGGAAAAGGTGCTGATGGCTTGTGGCTTGCAAGTTTGACTTATACCCAGTGTACAGTCTCCCTCACCTCTGGGAAACTGAATGAAGGACGGTGCTTGTGTGTTCAGCTGCCACTGAGAGGAAGTGAGGGTCCATGTCGACCCACATTGGGCACTTTTTGCTTGGCACAAGGGCACCGTTTGCCAAAGGATGCTTCTCCAACATCCCACACCTATATTTTGCCATACAGTCCTGCTCTCAGTCTCTTCCTTACTCTCTTCTTGGTACCACCTGTTTTAGATACAGTTATGCTGCTGTGAAGAGACACTGTGACCAAGACAACTCTTATAAAGGCTGATTTAATTGGGGCTGGCTTACAGTTTTCGAGGTTTAGTCCATTATCATCATGATGGGAAGCATGGCAGCATCCAGGCAGGCATGGTGCAGGAGACAGAACTGAGAGTTCTACATCTTGATCTACAGGCAGCAAGGAGGAGACTGTCTAGATGTAGCTTGAGCATAGAAGACCTCAAAGCCCACTCCCACAGTGACACCCTTCCTCCAACAGGCTACACCTACTTCAACAAGGCCACACCTCCTAACAGTGCCATTACCCTGTAGGCTAAGCATTCACACACATGAATCTGTGCAAGCCACACCTATGCACACCATCACACTACCTAACTTCTCTTTTAGCCTCTTGTAAGGCCTAGGGCCTTCCCTGCTAAGTAGGAGGGGTACAGTCCAGGGCAAGGAGCTCTGGGGGTGCAGATTAGTATCTTAGATGGCACTTAGGACTGAGCTTGGACAGGATGTAAGATGAAACCTCTGTAGGACTGTACCCTACTGTGAGCTAGGGTCCTAGAACCAGCATGTTCTTTCTCCAGGAGGTCCTAGGACAACCTTAGTGGACAAACTAAGGGCTCAGCTCTCAGGTCATAAACCTCAAGTTCCTCAGACCCTTTGGCCACAGCTGCTGTGGGACTCGTGGGAAAGCGGCCAACCTACAGGATACTCAGTACTTTCAGGATGAGCACCAGAAACTAGAAGATGAAGGTGTGGATTATGAAGACAAAATACCAAAAAAAAATTATCAAAATTGTATGGGTAACTTTTTATTGATTACTTGTTGAGATAATATTTTGTATATTCTGGATTAAATGTGTCCACTTCTTTCTCTCTACTTTTTGTGTAGACAGGGTTTTGCTGTGTGTTCCAGGCTGACATATTCTTTCTGCCTCAGTTCTCCAAAAGTTGAGATTGTGGGCCTGCCCCACCATGCCTGGCTCTTTTTGCTTTTTTAAATCTTATAATTAAATTGTATTTGTTTTTTCGTATTTGTTTCTGTGGAGCATAGCTGGTCTTAGGTTCAAAAGGCACCAGAGAGGCCTTTGGATGGTTCCTCATAGTGGGAAACAGGTCGTGGAAACTTGCTTTAGACTCACACTGGTCTGACTGAGGTCAGTAGCTAGCATCTCCCTGTGGCCCTGTGGTCAGGGGTAAGATTGTTGCAGTGGCTTAATTTTCCTGGGAGGATAGCCCTTCCCTAGGAGCCTGCTGTCTTCAAACAACCCCCAGTAACATGGGCCACCATTTGAGCCATTAAGATAAAGCTTATTGTCACAGTGAAATACGAGGGTGGGGGTGGGGGTGGGAAAGGGGGTGGGATTTGAAGGAATGAAGACAGAGAGAGAAGGAGAGAGGGAGAGAGAGAGAAAGAGAGAGCAGTCTTAGGCTAAGTCATGTCAAAAAAGAAGGTATGGGAGAAGAGAAGACTTGGTCCTTACTGAGCACACTCACGGGCTCTGGAAATGTGAACAGTCCATGGGATCCTGAGGCTTCATTTGCCCTAAGCACCCTTCCCAGCACGTCTGCAGCTAAAGCAGGTTTAGTTCTCCTAAAAGACAGACACCAATAGATTCCTTCTCCCCACTCCCTAATGCGGCTCTTACCCAGGCAATTAGGTTTCCTCCTTTTACTGTTCTCACTAGGTAAGGATGACCCAGTGACTCTTAAAAATCTCCTGTCGGGGGGGCAGGAGGTGAGGAGGGGCAGGCCCTCCTTTCTGGTGGAGTCTGGTGCTTGTGGTGGAGGAGAAGCACCCTTTGCAGAATGTCATGCAGGTTTCTCAGAAACGACCTAAATCACTGAGAGCCAGTAAGTACCTCCTTACTGTGAAAAACTACCAGCTCTAGAGAGGTCCCCTGCTATTGCATTTGGGATGCTTTTGGGACACTCCTGTAGTGTCATCTGGCTGTGATGGTTAGCTTTAGGTAGCAGCTAGACTTTAGGTAGTAGCTGGACTTTAGGTAGCAGCTAGACTTTAGGTATCAGCTAGACTTTTCCTGCTGGTTAGAACATCAGAATCACAGGCTCAGTGGTCTTGAGACTCTAGGACTTACACCATGACCTCTGGTTTTCAGCCTTAGAGCATCAGAGTAAATCACACCATTAACCTCCATGGTTAGGGCCTTTGAGCTTGGACTAAGCCATACTGTCAGCGTCCCAGGGCCTTCGGATGGCCCTATCGTGAGACTAATCGGACGCCACACCATTCTTCACCGTGACTTTCCTTACCTGACAGTGGCATCCTTTCCATGACAGCGGTGATTAACATGCCTTCTATGATCTCTTCCTTGTGTTTGAGGAAGCCCACTAGAGATGACGCAAACAGTTTATAGCCAATTGAAAGTCTTTATTCCAGCCAGTTGGGATTACACTCGGGTATTCAGGACCCAAGTCTAGTGCCAAGTGTTTAGGGTAAGGAGGGTTTTTGTTTTTTTTTTTTTGGGGGGGGGGTGGGTTTTCGAGACAGGGTTTCTCTGTGTAGCCCTGGCTGTCCTGGAACTCACTCTGTAGACCAGGCTGGCTTCAAACTCAGAAATCTGCCTGCCTCTGCCTCCCAAGTGCTGGGATTAAAGGCATGCGCCACCACCGCCCAGCGGGTAAGGAATTTTTAAAGGTAAAAACCACATCCTGAAATCCTGCTTGGCAAGCAAGCATTTGAACAGAAGCTAAGTTAACTGGTGCATCTCTCCTGGGTTCCTAGACTAGAGTTGGATAATAGTCCATGGCATTCTCCATCAGGGAGATCAGATTCAAGTTAAACCAAAAATGGCCTCAGAGAGAATAACAAGGTGGAGGAACCTCTCCATGGTCTTGCCTTGACGCATTTGCTCACAGCATCTTGCCTCTTACCTGCTATCCTGCTGCCATGACTAGTGCCAGTACTGCCTCTGTCCTCGTACCCGTTACCATCCCCAAACCCACTCTTACCTCTGTGGTCACCGTCGCTATTGGTATTGTCATTGGTATTGTATTGTCATTACCACCATCACCCAAACTTCGCCTTCAGCTCCGCCCTGGCCGTCGTCTCAGCCACACACTCCTCGTAGGCCTAGGCCTTGACAAGACTTATGAACTGAAAACGCCCTAATGAGAATAGGCATCTACATTCAACGTATGGACCATCACAGTGTAGGGAAAGCAGTGGAAGAGAATGTGCTGCAGTCTATGGGTAGCCTGAGAAGAAACGAAAATGTAAAATTCAGCCATGTCTGTTGGTGAAGACACATAATCTCACGTACTTGGGCAACTGGGGCAAAAAAAATTTAAGTTCAAGGACAGCCTGGGAAACCTAGCTAGACCCTGTCTTTAAAAAAAAAAAAAGATGGCCATTATATAGCTCAGTGATAGAGCCCTTGCCCTGCGTGAATGAAGCCCTAGGTTCAATCTTTAGTGCCTTGAAAAACAGAACAGGAGTTTTAAAAAAAAAAAGCAATATTTAGAGCTCTGCTTTCAACAGCATATGTATCACATTTGTACCAGTGTAAAACTGAGAAGTTCTGTATTGAGCCATTTTAAATCAAGGACCTTGTAAGCTTGGGGAGAAGGAAAGACAGAGAAGAGAGTGAGTAATTCAGCCATAGCACACGCTTTATCCGGGAAGAGACCTGCAATGAGGGGTCTCTACTTTAAGAACATCAGACCTGTTGACTAGGGTACAGACTTATGGACTAGGATGGTTAAAGAGCAGAAGAGGGAGTAGAAAAAGGGAGCTGAAAAATCTTCATTTTGGGGTCTACATTGACTGTTACTAGGACTACCTAGGGAAATAAGGCTAGTTAAAGAGTATGGGTAAGCCGGGCAGTGGTGGCGCACGCCTTTAATCCCAGCACTTGGGAGGCAGAGGCAGGTGGATTTCTGAGTTCCAGGCCAGCCTGGTCTACAGAGTGAGTTCTAAGACAGCCAGGGCTACACAGAGAAACCCTGTCTCGAAAAACAAAAGACAAAACAAAACAAACAAACAAAAGACTATGGGATAAGAAAAAGAAAAGAATGTCTCAGGTGATCAATAATCACCTCTGTGGTTGGCTGCTTGGGGTTGGGGGTGTGGTCAGTAGAGTGGAAACAGAAAGAATCTAGGTTAATACAGTCCTTTAGTTCTTGGAAAGAAATTACTTTGGTTTCAGGAATTGTCATGGTTTAACCAAGATGGAAGAGTTTTACAAAATGGCATGACCATGGTCAACAACCAGCTGTATTTCCAATTGTTATGTCCACCGTTGTCTCTGTCACCTTCACCTTCACTATCATCACCGCCGTTCCTCAGAAGTCCAGACAGAGCCTGTTGTGCAGTAGTTTCCTCCCAGATAAAACATACCATCTAAAATGGAAGATTGTTATGATACTCATGAAATACTCTATTCAGCCCAGAAGCTGGAAGTAAACACCTCAGAAGTTTTAGGAAGTTCCTGAAACTCTTCAGAAGTACTAGATTCCCTCCCTCCCCAAGCTTATGTAAACAAAGATTGCTAAAAGACACTCAAATAAACTGAACTGCCCAGAAGAGGTTCAGACCAACTGATCTACCTGGAGGAGATACTCTGCAATCTGTTGAGCTGCCTACAAGTTGTGCAGTGGGCTCCAGGTTTCCAGTTCTCATGAGCTCTTCACCCATGCTGGGGTGGACTTTGGTGATACAGCAGACTTTGAGTTATTTCTGCTCCTGTAAGTAACGGCTCATTCACACTTCCTTCTGTACGTAACTCCCATTAAACTCATTGACTCACCAAATGAACGTCCTTACTTTGGTCTGTCATCAGTTCCTTATTGAGGGTTAGTAGACATTTGCTCGTGCCTCCCTGGGAACACCGATTGGACTTTTGTGGTATCTTACTTTGTGTATCAACAGTTCCCTATCTGGGGTGAATAGGTTTGTTTTGGCTTTCTAGAAATAGTGTCACGCAACAGTGTGACACTGAGCGGAGACTCAAGCCCTTGCCCACCACTACGTGGCAAAGGCAGACAGAAGACAGCCTAGAGGACCCCTGCCCACCACCATAATGAGCAAGTATGTGGTGGAGAGATGGGAGAGGAAGAGAAGAGAAATGATTTGCTCACAATGAAGAGAGGAGGAACTGGAAATGAGAAGATGGTGACAAACAACCTGATGGAAGTAGCCTGGGCTGCCACCTGAGGCCATGGTGGTGTCCTGGCCATGTCTGGGTCTGTGGTCATGCAACTGCAGGTATCTGTGGATATCCTATGGACCCCCAGGCAGGGTCCTTGGCCCCTGTTACCACCAAAGGTCTTGAGGATGTCCCTGATCTGGGTTGCCTTCTTGGAGCCATATTGAGGTCTGAGGGTTGCACAGCTGGCCCTGTCCCTCATTGGCTGCACTCCAGGGAGTGTTTCCTAGAACCCCATCCTGCACCTCACCCGGGCAGCACAGTAGAGCTGGCCGTGGTGGTGTGGGTACTGGATAAACTGGCTCTAAGAGCAAGAATGAGAGGGGGAACTGTCCCTTGCCTGAGAATATTGAGAGAGCTGGCCCCCGGGCATGAGAGCTGGTGAACTGGCCTCACTCCTCACTGGCTACAGCACTCATGACATTGGGCCCCACATCTCACCTGGACAGTGAGGCAGAACTGGCTCTGATGAGTGGGCAGGGGAGAGCCGGCCCCAAGGGTGTACGCCCAAGAGTTGGCCCTGTGCTTTGCTTGGGCAAAGCAGGAGCTGGTTCTGGTGGTCCCCAGGTAGGAGAGCTGGCAAGATGACCAGCTCAGTTACCTCCCAGGCCCAGATCCAGGGCTGTGAGTTGACCTGCACACAATATCTACCCCATCTATGAATTTCTGAGTATGGGAAGGGACCAGTCCTTGACATCTCCATGACACAGGGCAATAACAGGATATCTGAGAGGAGTCCTGGTGAGGATCCAGTATTGACAGACAGTGTAGCAGAAGCCAGAGGCCTGGAACCAGACCAATGAGTCATAGCAACGAACATTCACAAGCCAAGCTGTTTGGGCAAAAGGGCACAGTGTGTGATACACCGTAAACACGCTGCAGCTCCCACGGTGAGATTTTATTTTTACATACTTTTATTTTTTTGTTTTCCTTGGGTGGAGGGAGGTCGCAAGGTTGGAGGACGGGTATAAAAGGATGGGGAGATGCGTGGGATTGGGATGCATAATGTGAAATTCACAGAGAATCAGTAAGAATTTAAAAAAAAAAAACAACCCAAAACTTTAGACCAGGACCCTTCAGAAAACATCCTGCCAGGATGATAAAACACACGGAGGCTTTCCAGAGCAGAGGGCCAGCAAGGCAGGTATCTGAACAATCTCCCCTCTTGACCTGAGAGCTGACCCTTCCTCAGGATGCTTCTAACAGTTCATTCAGCCCTGCCACCCATGCTTATTCCTGAAGAGGACAGCTGCTGCCTCGTTGAAGGATGGGGGCCATTAATCTGGGGCTGCCCTTGTTTGCATAATTGTTGCATACATTTGCATCTATTTACTTCCAGCCTCTGAATACTGCACTGTGGGTGTTTGGGTACGATTTGCATATCACTGCAGGTGAGGGTCAGGTCTTTAAGACTTGGGTACTTATTAATTCCCCCATCTCCAAGAGCTTTTTTTTTTTTTTTTTTTTTTTTTTTTTTTTTATGTTGTAGTTCAGAAAATAAAAAGTTGCAATGCTTATTTCTAGAATGATCCTGGGGAAAGCTCTAGGTGGAGAGGCGGGGAAGCTCCAGAGTCTGTCAGAAGAGAAGAGCAGTGTGCCATACTGACATTGTGCCTGCTGTCTTCTCCTGACAGGCTACCCTACCTCTCCATCTAGTTAGTAGTGCATACCCTGGGCTCCAGCCTAGCCTTGCTCTCTGCATCCACCCAACTCTTCTCCCATCCAGAGAGCCTTGATATAGTGGGTATGGCTACCTAGGAGCTTCCCCAAATTTTACTGAAGAAATAACTGGCTGAAAGAAGGAAAGGGGAAGATGGGTGGTGCCTCCTGCATACCCCTTAACAGCCTGGCTCTTCAGCATCTTAGCCTATTTGTGGCTCCTTAATTACTGAACACAGGGTGGTCTTTGAGGTGAGAGATTGGCCTGAAGAAGACCGAATCTGTAATGGAGGATAGCAGACCCCTAGGTAAACCAGGAACAGCCCCAAGACTGTCATTGTAGGGACACCTGGCCCCCACTCAACTCTGAGGGAACAGTGTTTGTGTTGCTTTCATCCCAACAGTTAGAACTGGAACAGCAGGCAGCTCCCAATTAATGCTACTGTCTATGTTGGTGTCCCCTCAGGTTCATATAGTGAAACTTAGGAAGCGTGAGGAGATAGAGCTTTAGGGACATGATTGTCATTGTCATGAGGGCTCCACCCTTATGAGTGAGGTTATCTCCCTAATAAAGAGGAGCTGGGAGTGTAGCTCGCTGGTAGAATGCTTTCCTAGCATCCAAGAGGCCCTGCGTTTGATTCTCAGCACCGTCTAAACCAGGCTTGGTGGCACAAGCCTGTCATTTCAGCACTGAGGGGGTAGAAGCCAGAGTTGTAAAAGCTCAAGGTTATTCTAAGCTACATAAGGAGTCCCAAGTCAGCCTGGGCTACATGAGACAGTCTCAAACAACAAAAACAAATAGCTGAACAGAGTTTGAAGGGAGATGCCCTTACCCACTTTGCCATGTGTGGAACACACCACATACTTAATCAACCAGCACCCTGTATTGGAAGTGTTAATCCCAAAGACGCACAGGGGAGAACACCAACCCAAAGTATCACGGTCAAATTAATTAAAGCAAGCTTTTTAATTTATGTACACAGGCTGCCTCCCCTTAGGACAGAGTTCAGAAGTCCAGCTGGATGTGGGGAAAATAAGGGCTTTTATAGCTCAGGGTAGAGGGTTTCCAAATACGGTGTTTGGCAGGCAAGTAGGTGGGATTACAGAAGCCGAATGTAACAAGATAGTCATGACAACAGGTGGTTACAATAACCTTTTGAAACAAAGAGTTGGAAGGTGGTGAGAATTTTTTGAAACATGGTTGCCATTTTCTGGAACAGTCAGTCCTGAACCATTTGAAGTTAGGTTTACAAATGGGGCATAGCCCAATCCTCAAGAAACAGATTTAATCAACAGGATTTTGTCTTTATTATAAGATGACTTTCAAGTCCAAGATGGAAGCAGGCTGGTTCATCAGGAACATCCCAGCTTCCTGATAACAGCCAAGGATTTCTCTTTATGGATGACCTGGAATGAGGTATTTTAATGAACTCTGAACACAACAATATAGTACTTAGTGTGTATTGAAGTAACCTTTTATACCAACTACCGGCCCTTTAACGATGCTGACGTTGGGTGTGATGACACTAGGGTTTTTTCACAGACCTTACTAGGAGAAGCCCACTGGGTGATATAATTGATTCAGTGCTAGACCAGACCTTACTAGGAGAAGCCCACTGGGTAATATAATTGATTCAATTCACAGATACCTGGTTCAGGTTATATATAACAAGCAAAAGAAGAAGGTCTCAACCATGGCCTGCTGGCCTCCTGGGAATGTGGCAGATGAGTGGCGGCTCGGACTTCATATTCTGTGCCCAAGCTTAGGCTCTATCTATACCGGGATTGTTCACTGTTCCATGGTTGAAGCCCCTCATCTTTAAGACATCACAGAGATTTCAAACACGTTCCCCAATAGGCCAGAGGATCCTTGAAGAAACTGTAGGAAGGATGTGAAATTCAGGGGGGATGGATCGTAGTAAGACAGGTTCTGGGAACAGCACCCCTACTTCAGCCAAGGGGGAAAAGATTGTAACCAACCACGGGACTCCAGTGATTTTTAAAAACATTTTGTTTATTTAAAAGTGTGTGTGGGGTGGGGTGGGATGAACTTATCCATACCACAGCATATAGGCAACCAAGACAGTTATTGGGATTCAGTTCCTCCCTCCTGCCATGTGAGTTCCAGGGATCAAACTCAAGTTGTCAGGTTTAAAGGTGAGGGTCTTTAACCTCTGAGCCATCTTGCCAACATCTCCAGTGATGTTTAAAACAGGTTTGTGGGGCTGGAGAGATGGCTCAGGTTCCGTGGTTAAGAGTGCACTCTGCGCCGGGCAGTGGTGGCGCACGCCTTTAATCCCAGCACTTGGGAGGCAGAGGCAGGTGGATTTCTGAGTTCGAGGCCAGCCTGGTCTACAGAGTGAGTTCCAGGAAAGCCAGGGCTACACAGAGAAACTCTGTCTCGAAAAACCAAAAAACAAAACAAAACAAACAAACAAACAAACAAACAAAAAACCAAAGAGTGCACTCTGCTATTGCAGAGGACACAGGTTCGGTTCCCAGCGCCCACGCTGGGTTGCTCACACCTGCCTGGAATTCCAGCTCCAGGGGTTCTGATGTCCTCTTTTGGCTTCCTTGGGTGTACTCACATGCTTATATCCAGACACAAGCACTTACATACATATGCACACGATTAAGAATAAAATAAATACTAAAAAAAAAAAAGAAAGACAGGCTGGAGTCATGTCTTAGAAATGCCGAGGGATTTATTTATTTATTTAATTTATTTATTTTATTCTCGAGTTGGGTAGCATTGTGTGAATATCCAAACTAACCGTAATGGGATAGCACATGCCATTGGGTCAAAAGGCCAGGAAAGAGTATAAAACTGCTGTTCCCAGGCATGCCAAGGTTAAGTCAGGAGAATGTTTTACTTCATATGATAAAACAAAACAAAACAGCAACAACACAACAATGCTAATCTACACTGTCCTGTCTTGAGGACGTAGAGCTAAGAGCACAGCACAGGAAATTACCCACGTGCTCTGCTGCTAGCAGATTTTCTCTTCGTAACTATGCAAAGAAAACCCAGCTGGCAGGACAGGGCTCCCCTATTCTGCATCTCCACCTCCTTCAAAAACAACAGCTAAGAGACAGGGTTGCGCATGTACGGAGGACTGTCATTTAAGAGGAAGACGGAGAGGTATAATACTCTCTGAGAGACTGTCTCTGAGACTGACATCCCAGGATCAGGAAAGAGGTGCTGTCAGTTAGAGTTGAGAAAAGGATGGTTGTCTTTTTACCTCAGGGATTGGGGTCTGCTGAAAAACCATGGACCCACAGGCCTCTCTGAAAAATCTAGTACCTGTAAGTGTGTGTGTGTGTGTGTGTGTGTGTGTGTGTGTGTGTGTGCGCGCGCCCGCCAGTGTGCAACTCTGAGTTCCCTAGCCAACCCCAGCCCCTCTGTAGGTCCGTCCCCTTCTCCATGTTTACTGGCATGAAAGCTCACCAAAGCCTTGGTAGGCATGGAACTTGTGGGGACTATGGCATGGCCTAGAAGACATGTCCCTCTTGCTCCAGGAAAGAGTAGTTTCCTGGGCAAGGGCTAGAATGCAGTCTCAGGAGAGGATGAGGAAGCCTGGGAAGCTCAGCTTAAATCAAGAGACTCTTGGAGATGGAGAAATAAAGGTAGAGTTATAAGGTGGACTTTGAGACCAGGGGAACAGCCTAATGGCCAGGGCTTTGGGTTGGCTCTTCCATAGATGGTGAGAAGCCTGTGGCATGGGAGAGAATTTGATGTTGAGAGTAAGGGGGTAGTGAGGTGTAAAGGCCAGAACTCTTCTCCCCTTAGAGTTCAAGTCTTGGGTGTGGTGATCCCTGTATACACACTCTTGTCTGTGACATGTGTCTGGGAGGCTTTCAAAATTGTCCTACCCGGCCCATTTGCTTTCAGGTTGCACCTCTGAAGATCCATGAGTTGGGAAAAGTGGTCATCCCACAGGGTTCTGTCTCAGTGTGTCGTCTCCCTAGCCTCACAGAAGTCTGCTCACTTACTATACCGTCTCAACCATCATGCAGTCCAAGGTCAAAGGAGACATGTGACTACCACACACCAATAGTCCAGAGGTGGTTTCTATGGTGCTGTATTGTCTATGTCCCCATCCAAATACTTATTGGACTTGATCCTGACCCCAGAGTCGAAACGTCGCCTTCATTCAGTCCATTGAGGGCATGTGTCCACTATGACTGTCGGTGTCCTTAGAGTAAAAACTCCTGTAACTGCTGAGGAACCTGGAGATGAGGAGAGCCAGGAAGGTGTGATGTAGACAGACACTATCAGATTCTGTTCTCACTCCAGTCTGTCCAGCTGGTGACATTCTCCAGAGTCCCTGGAGGTCCAGGTCTATACTTGGACCCCTTGGGAAGGACATAGGGAATGTGACATGAAGGCTGCAAGCCCAGGAATCAGACCTCCTGAGGATATCAATAATGAGACGACCATGCAGCTTCCATAGGCTGGTGGGAGGGAACATGGCAGAGTGGCTCTGAAGCCAGGTGTGACTGCTGTAGTCAGGGAAGGATTCTTGGAAAAAAGATAGAAGAAGAGGAAGAGGAGGAAGAGGAAAAAGAGGAGGAGGAAGAAGAAGAGGAGGAAGAAGAGGAGGAGGAAGAAGAGGAGGAAGAGGAAGAGGAGGAAGAGGAAGAGGAGGAGGAGGAGAATGACAAAGGAGGAGGACAAACCACTGCTCAGCTTACCTCCTTTTGCATGAGGTCAGCATAAACCACACAGGCAGCAGAGATCAGCTCATTCGCATCGAGGTCGATAAGGCTGTTGCAGGCCTGGGGGTTGGGGGGGGATGCATGTGCATGGTGAGTGTGTGTGTGTGTGTGTGTGTGTGTGTGTGTGTGAACAAACACTTCTCCTTGTGCCTTTGAGCACAGGCAGCACAAAGGTAAGAAAGCTACTACTCACAGCAGCTATTGGGGAGCACTTGAGGTCTCCACAACCTGCCACGGTGTCTGCTAATTGTATGCATTGGGGGTATTCAAACATAGCCTTCACATGGGTGTCTTGGAAACCCTGGGTTTCTGCTACCTGTCTCAGTTTCCTAAGGAAGACTTGGTTTATAGTTGGAGTACCACCTAAGGTGTTTTTCCCCCTGGTACTTTCAGCTGGCTTTTAAAGCATATCTAAAAAAAGCGCGGGGCCCTTTTGCTACGTGGCTAAAGGTTAGTGTCAAGGCAGTAGAGTCTAGTGGTTAGACCGTTCAAGGCCTCAGTTTCCTCACATGCTTATTTGGATGGTAAACCAGCACAGCCTCTGTCACTGCTGCAGGGCATTTGAGGCTATTCTACTAAAATCCATCAGCATGGAACTCCAGACTTCTGCTCTCATCACCTGCTCTCCTTTGGAGGCAAAAGCTACCATGAAGCAGAGTACCATGGGCCTACATCCTTCCTTGAGATGGGTACAGGGATCAGGCTCTAAGCTGGCAGGGGATCTGGCCAAGGGCACTCTCACCATGAGAATGGCGTCTCCGCTCATACACTCCAGCAGTGCCTGTTCACGCACCATCTGTAGCATGCTGTAAGCCACCAGCACCTGAAAGTTCCTGCAGGGCTTTCCCGTCAGCAGGACCTGTGGGCAACCAGCAGTTTTCAACCCCATTGCCTGAGACCAGGATATCCTGGGGGCAACAAACCACCACAAACCCACATGCTCTCAATAGGATATGGAAAAACTAGAATTTGAATGAGAGTTTAGCAATCCAGGGCTTCCCAAGAATCTGTGGCAGGGGAGCTATATTCAATCTGAACTTGGAGGCTGGCAATCCAGGATGAAAGGGTGGCAGCCAGGTGGGAGCTGCATTATGGAACAGTCCATGCCAGGCTGGCAGTTGGGCTGGACTCTCTAACTAGTAACAGCTGTGAGGCAGGACAGCAATAGGTGGTGGGTTTGTTCCTAAGGGGGACCATCTGCTGGTGACCCGAGGGACTGTTGTTGGAAGACTTTAGGTGTCCTTGGGGCCTGCCTTGTGGGGAAGCAGGTTCTAAGAGAAGCAAGCCAGCATTCTAGAAGAGGGAAAGGCCAAGAAAGGGCAGTGAAAGAAGACAGCAGGTAGCAGGGGAGGGTGGGAGCAGCTGGAGGGGCCTCTGCTAACCGTCCTATAGAAAGTCAGTGGAGTCTGGCATCACAGTTGATGGACAGATGCCTTAGCATTCTCCAGCAAGGCCGGGAGTAGGGTTGATAACCTGATGAAACTCCAAACAACAGAGCACCATCCAAAGCCAAGAAGAAAGGGAAGCAGGAAAACTTGCAGCTTCTCTCCTAACGCAGGAGGGGTACAGTCTACCTTAAGTGTCCCCAGCTGCACACGTCTTACCTCCCAGAGCCTCCAGACGTCATCGAAGGATTTGAAGGCACGCTGGAAGCAGAGGCAGAACCACGGGAAGAGGGACTGCACAGCTCCGGAGCCCTTCCCTTCTGTGGGGGGAGAGAAGCAGGTGCTTAAGCCGCCACACAACAGGAGACACAGGAACCATGAAAATGTCACCTGTTACTTTCCCAACAAGCCTTGGAGTCCGTTCAGGGCATAGGTGTAACATCACAGACCCAGGCTCCTCCACGTTGGTCCTTCCCTCCTGAATGTGTCTGCCAGGCTGAGCCCTGGCCCTCCCACGGCCTACCTGCTGGTTTGAGAAGTAATAGTAGGCGTGGACCACTCACTGAGGTGTTCAGCAAATTCAGGGTCCAGTAACGTGATCAGGCTGTTGAGCATGTCCAGATTTTTACCTACACCGATGTTGATGACACAGCTGTGCTCCTGCATGAGATGGGACCAGGGATCAGTCCTCCTAGTTCAACGTGAGAGCATCATGGAAGAAAGCCAGTCTCTCACTCCCAACTATGAGAGGTCATGTGTCTGATTCATCTGCTTCTCTCTGTGTGTGTTTTGTGTGTATGTGTGTGTGTGTGTGGTCTCTGATTTGTGTGTGCCCCGTGCCTGTTTGCATATGTGTAAATCATCTCTGGGCAGCCATGTATTCACATGCATCTAGACATATAGGGGTGAGGTGGAGCGGCAAAGATGTCCAGCATGTGGCGGTGACTCCGGTGATTAGGTCAGAGCCGAGAAGAGAGGTTCAGCAAGCATATTATTGCAGAGGTGCAAAGAGAAGCAGGGTTGTGGGAAGCTTCTAGAAAGTGGCATCTTTTCAGATGGCAATACCCTCATCCTGGGTGCAGAGTAGGGTGCATCTGGTTACAACTGAGTCCTTCCGGGGGTCCAGGTTATAGGTCATTGGAGCAGGGACAGGAGACGGGGGGGGGGGGG
Organism: Rhabdomys pumilio; assembly: GCA_030674055.1. Taxonomy (NCBI): domain Eukaryota; kingdom Metazoa; phylum Chordata; class Mammalia; order Rodentia; family Muridae; genus Rhabdomys; species Rhabdomys pumilio. The sequence continues at coordinate 14,063 of JANHMN010000079.1, read as the reverse complement.
GGGGCAGGAGAAGGCAGGAGACAAAAAGGTGCCCTTGGAGACCTGACGAAGGCTACTGGGTTGTATTCTGAGTCCTGGGGAGCCATAAGGGAGCAGAAGGGAGATCTGTGTTTAAGGAATGAAAGGCCAGCAGAGGGTGCCACCACTGGGCCTGGTAAGAATGGGACCCAGAACAGCTCTCCAGAACTCTGAGTCTTCTACGCACACCGCACACCGCACACTCGCTGAGCTACAGGGTGTTTGGGGGCTGGAGGAAGTGTCTGAGGCTGTCAGTGCCTTGGGCTTCTTTGGTGGTGGGGAGGAGGAGATTTGAGCCTGGCTTAGTCCTCACTGTTTTCTGCAGGAAGAACTGAAAGAGCCAGAAGGTCTCATGGTCGTGCTCCACCATCAGCTGAAAAAGCATCACCATCTCATGGAAACCTCGCTGGTACTCTGCAGGGGAGGGCACCTGTGAGGAGGAGCTAATGGGCCCTGGGCCAGGGTTCAGAAAGGAGGCAGCAAGTATGGGCTGGGGTTCCACCCCCAGCTCACCAGCCTTTGTGTTGCAGACGTAACTCAGCAGCAGAGTCTTCTCCAGTTTCTTCTTGTCTATAAGCACATTACCCAGTGGGTCTTTATCATACAGCTTCTGGATGTCATATGCTAGATTAGAGCAAGGGACGGAAGGGACAGTCAGTCATCTCCAGCATAGAAAGCAAGAATTATGTCATCTCCCCCAGTATAGGACAGGTACTTAAAAAAAATCCTAGCTGGGGGCTACAAAAGGCATGTCAGCCCCCTACACTCAATTCATCACCATACCCCGCTGGTCTGGGCTTCTCCTTGCCTCCAAATGCTCCTCCCACCCAGTTCAGATCTGATTTAGTTCAAAGTCATGGGGGTGGGGAGAGGAAGACAAAAGCAACAGAGATAGCCTGTAGCAGGGAAGCACCTAGGAATACCCATGGGCACGGGCGAGTGGATTGACCCAGGTTTGGCTAGGAAAATCCCAGGCCAAAATCAAGGCAGTTGCCAAGCCCCAGGAGTCACCTGTGCCTGGAAATGACCAGGAAAAAAAAGACATGAATGGCTCCTGCCCTCTCCTCTGCCCAGCCCTCACCCTCTGCTCACCGATGTTGTTCCGAGTCTCTGTGAAGTTCCCGTGTAAGTTTTCCAGCAGGGGCTGGATTTTCTCATACATCTGACACAAGGAGTTATAGTTCCTCCTGAGAGAACAGCGTTGGGGCTGAGTAAGGTGGCCTTCCCCTTCCAAGAAGGGATAGTTCCGGCAGCAGCAGCTGCTGAGCTCAGGGGAATAGGGTAGCCTTGCCCACCTGGTCCCCATCTGCAGTGCTATCGCCCACCTCAGCCTGAATAGCCTTAAACAACCATTCCCTAACATGCAGTTGGCACAGTGTGAAGGCAATTTAATGTGGGGTGGGCTCTATGGTCTCCTTGTAGCACCTGAACCCTGCAGCCACCACTTAACAACAGAGTATCTGCAGAGGGATGCCAGCCTCCCTTCTCTAAGCCCTGGTTTCCTCATCTGCAGAGTGAGTGGCACCCCCTCAGTTGGAAAGACTCGTGCTGGAAGGCTGAAATTTATTTAGTCGGTCCAGTAACTGACTGGTAGCCTCTAAAAGTCATATCCTAAATGTAACCCCTAGAACCTGTAACATGGTCTTATTTATAGAAGAAGTCTTTCTTTTAGGATCTCAAGATGAGGTCACTCTGTATTTTCTATGGGACCTATAAATGACAACTGTCTTTATAACACACACGCACACGTATGTGCACACACACACACACACACACACACACACACACACACACACACAAGATTGGAGGGCATGTGTCCACTGAACCAGAGAGTGAATGGATGTAGCCTCAAGCCAAGGAAGCTTCCGTGGGAGGTGTGGAGAAGAGCCTTCTGTCTCTCAGCGCCTTCTCAGGAGGCTAGCACACAACCTTGTCTTCTGCCTCCAGGATGCCAGAGGAAAAAAAATGTCTGTTATTGTCACCCCCCCATTTGTGGCACTTTGCCTGGGCAATCAGGTGGGCTGTTCCTCAGGCCTTCCATACTTGGTCTGACACTCACAGTCCCTTCTGTCCTAGACTATTGTCTGCTGGTCCCTTGTGGAATTGTCTTTTCCACATCCTGGCTGGGAGCTGCCTTGGGGCTGAGCTCACCTCCTGCTCCAGACCCCCTAGACTTAGGCAGGCAGCCTAAAATGGACACCTCCAAGAAGGAATCGGTCCACTGTGGGATCATTCAGACCCAGCCCACCTTGAGCGATGACATAGACAGGTGAGGACTCAGACTCTGCCTCAGTGTGCTCTCCACAGGGGAGAGAAGCAGCAGGCTCCAGGCTCCGCAAGCCCAAGTCCCAGGGTCCCAAAAGTGGGTGGCATCCCACTAGCATGAACCATAGCTGTTTTTTCCCTGTGCACAGTGACATGCCTGTCCCTCAAATGAGACCATTGTAACCAGTCTGTGAGCTGTCCTGTGACCCCAAATTTGACAGTGGAGGAGACTAAGCCTTAAGCTGGAAAGTTCACTCAAGAGTGAGATGTTAATGCTAGAATTTGAATTGCATTCTCTCCCAAACTCAAGGCTGTTCCAAGTTCAAAGACAGCATGCTACTCACCTAAGAAGATCCTCCAGTCAATCAGGGCGCACTTGATTGATCAAGCAGTGTCCTGCTTGATCTTGGACTTGAAGCAAGGGCAGAGTTTTTGCATTTATTTATTCAGTGTGTGTGTGTGTGTGTGTGTGTGTGTGTGTGTGTGTGTGTGTGCCACACACTTGTGGAAGTCATGAGACAGATTGTGAGAGTTCACTCTCTCCATCCACTATGGGATTGAACTCAGATCCTCAGGCTTGGCAGCAGATGCCTTTATCCTCCAAGCAACCCCACTGGCCCAAGGGTGGGGCTTTGGGAAAACAGATAATAGGGAGACCAGTGTAGGTGGATGGAGAAAGAGTGAATGAATGAGCCAACAGCAGAGCCCAAAAGAACTCCCAGCTCTGGTAGAGTGCTTGAGCTGATGGAGAGTCCCCGGGTGTCAGTCTTCTATCAACTTGACACAAGCTAGAGCCGTTTTAGAAGAAGGAACCTTGATTAAGAAAATGCCCCCACCAGATCAGCGTGTAGGTAAGCCTGTCCTAATTTCTCTGACTAGTGATTGATGCGGAATGCCCAGCCCACTGTGGGAGGTGCCACCTCTGGGTCAGTCCCAGCTGATCTAAAGAAAGCAGATTGAGCAAGATGTGAGGACCAAGCCAGTAAGCAGCATTCCCCTCATGGCCTCTGCATCAGCTCCTGCCTCCAGGCTCCTGCCCTGACTTCCCTCAGTGATGGGCTGCCATGTAGAGCTGTAAGCTATGGAATAAGACCCCCTCCTCCACAAGTTGCTTTCGAGTATGATGTGTCATCACAACCCTAACGATGAGACAGTCCCTCGGTCATGTGATCAGATGGAAGGTTCTGAGGTGAGGGAGCCAGGATTGGGAAAGGAATTGCTATTTGAAATATCAGCAGATACACCTGCAGGACTGGTTAACCCGAGGACATGAGCAGCCCATACTGGGAACAGATGTTGGCAGAGCAGAGAGGAACCTAGCCTCAGGAGGCAGTTCAGCCATGGGGCTTGGGAGTAGCAGTTGGTGGAGTAAGGACTGGGCCCTTCACGAGTAGGTTGTGTAGAAAAGGGTGGGCTTGGCGGTAAGGTGATAAGGGAAAGTGGGACAGGCCCCTGCCTGCGACTTATTTGCTCAACGGAACTGATGAGAAGGTGCCAGCTTAAACCTCGCTACACCTCCTGCGTGTGGGTCTTGCACAGGAAGCATCAGGAACCCATATAAAGAAGAAACCTGAATCTTTAGGCTGAGAGGGCACCCCACCCCATACCCCCACTGCCACCTGAAGCCCCAATAGCTATCCACTGAGAGAGGGTCTAGAAAGTTCTACCTCCTGTTGCTGTCCACCATGAGCCGCTCATCCCGGGAACTCTGCCATGAGTAGTACCCTGTAAGGAACTTCCAGGCTTCTGTTCTCACGAAGGGATGTAGTCCCTGGGCATGGAGGTCATGAACTCTCAAGCAAGATGCCTACTCAGAGGGCTTTGCCCAATGCCATGCCTGATCCCTGCCCTCTGTGCCAACCCCCCTAGTGCCAGGGCCTGAAGGTAACCTGGGGACCATACCCTTTCCAGGATGTTGGTACAAATGAAGTCTCGTGACTTGGCCAAGTGACCGTTCTCATCGAAGAAGCTGTCCCATTCTGCCTTGTCAATGGGGGGGTTTCTCTTCTCCTGGTGAGAACAACCAGATAAAGTCCCCTGCTGCAGTCTGTGGGCTTTCCTTGTAATGTAAGGTGGTTTTCAAGTGCTTAGGCTCTGAACTTTGTGAGGGATCAAAATTCGTAGCTTCTGACTCACTTCTAGAATACTCTATCCGGAGGAAATTGCTGAAAATAAGTGGGAAACGAAAATCCAGGAAGGACAGTAATGTTCACTGCATGTATGTAACTTACCCAAATGAAAAAATGTAAGTTCTCTCAATGCTCTGCAATAAGGGAATGACTAAGTAAACCATGTTTTCTATATACTGTGGACTATCGTGAGGCATATAAAATCATGTTTACAAGGCATGAACAATAATCTGGAAACATACAAATGTTAACAGGAAAAAAAAAGAAGAAGAAGAAGAGTATGCAGTTTGAAACCTAACATTCTCCTTATACGCCAGTACCGCCTCTCCTTGTAGTCTGTGATCTGACAGTAGCGCTGTCCATCTGCACACTGGGCTCTCTAGTCCAGCCAGAACAGGGTTCACAGAACTACTGCTTGTATACTGTGTTTGTTATATAGTACAAGAACTGTACCACATAAACCCGAAAGTATTCTGTTAAAAAGACTGAAGGTTGGGCACAGTGGCACATGCCTGTAATTCCACCCAGCACTCGGGAGGCAGGTGAATCTCTGAGTTTAAGGACACCACAGCCTACACAGTGATCTCTAAGCCACATGAAGCTACACAGAGAGACCCTACTTCAAGAACAACAGCAACTAAATAAATAATAGTAAAAATACTGAAGAAAATACCAAGAAAACACCCTCCATGAAAAACAACAGTGGGGCTGGAGAGATGCCTCAACAGTTAAGAGCGCTGGCTGCTGTCCCAGAGGATCCAGGTTCAATTCCTAGCACCCAGATGGCAGCTCACAGTCAGCTGTAACTCCAGTTCCAGGTTACCTGATGCCCTCTTCTGGCTTCCTTGGGCACCAGGCATATGTGTGGTACACAGATATGTACGCAGTCAAAGCACCCATATGCATACAATTTAAAGAAGAAATTAGTCATTGAGGTTAGGGACGTAGCTCAGTTGGTAGTGTATTTGCCTAGCACACTGGAAGCTCTAGGTTTGATCCCCAGAACCACATGCCTGGTTCGACTACACACACCTGTGGAGGCAGGAGGACCTTCAGAAGTTCAAGGCTATTCTCAGCTACGTGGTGAATTTGAGGCCAACCTGGGATGCATAAGACCCAGTCTCAAAATGAAACCAAAAAGCTACTGTGATTCTCTTGAAAGTTAGGGAGTATAAATATTTCTTTTTTCCTTTTTAACATATTTTATGTTTTTCTATGGTTGTGCCGTTTTGATAACAGAAAGATTAAGATAATTAATTAAACAATTCATGTGCTCTATTTTACCTTCCCTGAAAATATAAACCAGCCGTCGCAGGAATATTCGGGTGAGGAGATGTGTGCACTCCTGGCCTGTGTGTGGTAGGCACAACACACTTGTGTATGAGTAGTAAGGACAGTGCCTGAAAAGCATTTACAAAATAACACTAAGGATGAGCAAAAAGTCCTCACTCCCCAGGGCGTCTGCTGAAGAGAAGGGGACAGTGAAATGCCACATTGCAGAGAGAGACATGAGCTGCTGGGCAGAACCCAACAGCTGGCCAGAGTTGTCCCCGTCTTTCTCTGAATAACTCAATGTGTAGACCGAGGGCTCTAAATTAAATCTGTATTCAAATCACTCGAGAGTCTTCTTGTTCAGAAAGTTTGAGGAAACAGCCTACAGAGACGGACTCCTAACAGTTTCCTGGGTGACTGAGGCTGTGGCTCACAGACTGAGTAAGGAGCCAGGTGTCAGGAAGTAGAAAAACACTTGCCTTAAAAAGCAACAGTGAAGCCGGGCAGTGGTGGCGCATGCCTTTAATCCCAGCACTTGGGAGGCAGAGGCAGGCGGATTTCTGAGTTCGAGGCCAGCCTGGTCTACAGAGTGAGTTCCAGGACAGCCAAGGCTATACAGAGAAACCTTGTCTCGAAAAACCAAAAAAAAAAAAAAGCAACAGTGAGCCCTGACTGCAGGCAGGTCAGTTTCCCTATCTGCAGGTCAGGTGGGCTAAGAGCTTCCTCTATCTGTCAGTGTGGTTGGTGTGTGTGTGTGTGTGTGTGTGTGTGTGTGTGTGTGTGTTTGAACTCACGTGTGCATGCGCATATGTGGGCCCATTTTATGAGTACATGTGAAGTCCTGAGGTTGATACTGGGAATCGTCTTTGATTGCCTGTTTGACCTTATTCAATAAGGCAAGGTCTCTCAATCAAACCCAGAGGTCACCGATATGGCTATGTTTTCCTAGTCAGTTTGCTCCTGGCATCCCCTGTCTCTGCCTTCTGAGACTGGCATTGCAGGAGAACCACCATATCGACCCAACATTTCACATGGGTTCTGGGATCTGAACTTGGTCCTCATGTTCACAAGAAAAGTGCTTCAGTGCTGAGACAGCTCCTTAGACTGAACACTCCTCTTTAATAACTCACACACGCTGTATCTGCTAGACCAACACTGAGAAACGGAACACTAGGAGATACAGGCAACTTTGACCACGCACTGCCCTTAGGAAGTAAGGTCTCCCTGACGCTGTCGATCAGCTCCATACTTGGGTGTTCATGAATCGACAAGGAGAACTGGTCAGCCCACTGCCTGGGTCTGGAGGGCAGCTTCACCACTGACTGGATACCTGCCTGTCAGGATGCGAAGTCTCCAAGATCTAATCCCTCACTTATCAAATGATAATAGCCCGATCACATCCCATCTCAGAGGGCTGGGATAAGAAGAAATGACTTATAAACAAAGTGTTCACAACACCATCTGTACACACCGACTGCTGTATGGCAGCTTATTCATTATTAGTAGTGTTAGCTTTCTCTAAATTGGGAGAACTGGAGAAATACAGAAAAAAGATTCAATGCTTGGTGGTCATCTGCGATAAACGTGTAACATTTAAACCTCAAGTGCCCATTCTGCATTTTTATGTATCGCCCTATTAATCACGTGACAAAATGGGTCTTGAGATTGGTTAAGGTCACCGTAATTAGTTATGATTTTGAAAAATAGTGCGTGGAAAATTTTCATGACTCAGGTGGACCAGAATAGTTTATTAACTGGTCTTGGGACCTAGTAATGGAAGCACTACTGCCACCTGGTGGCCACATACCAAAATTGTTGGCAAAACCCGCCAAAGAAAACACCCAGGGGTTGCAACTTTAAAACTCAATAAATTTAGAATGACACAGTTGGGAAGGAAGCCATACCGAGTTCTAAGGCCCCTCCCCCCTTTTCTAAGGTAAAAAGGGATGTAGATGTCTAACCTGTGGCTGCTGTTGAAGGGAAACAGCCCTTGCTCTCCCTTCCACGGCCAGCCTTCCCATTCAGCAGGGACAAAGAGCCCTGCTGTAACTGGGAGGACGGGGAGACAGGCACTTGGGACTGATGAAGAACATGCGTGTGTCAGGTATGGTGACAGATGCTTTATAATTTCAGCACTCAGAAAGCTGAGGCAAAAGGATCGCAAGTTCAAGGCCAGCCTGGGCAGCACAGAAGAGACCTTATCTCAAATCAAATCAAAGAACGTACCAGAATGAAAGTAGCTGACCGCCTGGCAGAGAGGCTGTTTTCTGGAGAAAGGGTGGTCATGTTCCCCTCTTGCTGCCTTGGGAGTAGCCTGTGTCCAGCTCTTCCCTAGTGATCAGGGAGCCAGGGAAAGGGGACTTCCTTTTAAGAGATGAATTGCATTCCCCAAAGGAACTGGGCCTCTCTTGACTTCCCACATTTGAACAAATCCAGCTAGATGTGTGTCACAAGGCTCTGGAACTGCCGTCACAATGACAGAATCTGGAACACACACAGAAGCCGAGGGAGTAAATCCACAAACCACCCTCTCCCCAAATTACAGTCCACTCAGGGTGTACATTGGGGGTTGAGTTAATGGATCCAGTGAGCTGGGTTAACCAGGGTGGCCTTTCTGGAGGAGGTGAGCTACAACTCCATATCTCTGGCTATTGTTTTACCAGACCAGTACCAGAGCTCATAATAACTACACTTCAGAGCCTCAGGTTTAGGGAGGACTTTCCAAAACACCAAATCAATATATCTGGCCTGGAGACCAAGAGTAGATTTATGTAAGTCTACATAGGGGGCTATGATTTAGTATTTGAATAGTGGCTCCTGATGGTGTGTGTGTGTGTGTGTGTGTGTGTGTAACTCTCTACATTATTTTTTGAAACAGGGTTTCTCGACTAGGCTAGGCAGTCTAGTCAGTGAGCCCCAGGGACCCATCTGTTTCCATCCCCAGCACTGGGGCTACAGTTGCTCACATCTGCATGCATGACTTTTTACAGGGGTGCTGGAGCTCCACACTCAGGTAGTGACGATTGCACAGCAAACACTTTGTCCATGGAGCCAACTCCCCAACTCTCTACTTTATCTCTATACCCAGAGCAAGGTCTTGGACAAACTAAGACAGTTGGTTTGAGCACTAACTGAATGAATGATTTAATGAAATAACTGATGCTTCCGGGTATAAGGGTGCACACTTTTAATTCCAGGACTCAGGAGTCAGAGGCAGGCAGATCTCTGTGAGTTCAAGGGTAGCCTTGTCTACAGAGTGAGTTCTAGAACAGCCAGGGTTACATAGTGAGACCCTATCTTGACGAAGACAAACTGCCACCCTCACACTCCCCTCTCTGTACCTTGTACGTGTCCCTCTCCCTCCTACCCTGATTTCCATTAGACCAGGGCCAAGGTCAGATTATTTTGTGCTCCGTCTTCTAATGCCCCTGCACCAGCCTGGTGCTGCTGTTAAATGGACCTGAGAGGATGGCACCTCTTGGCTCCAGAGCCATTCTCTCGACCTCCTTACTTGCTTTTCTCCTCAGGTCTGTCCTGGCTGGAAAGCATTGCTAGTCATTACACAAACCAAATTGCAGTCCGGAGCTCGAAGGTGGAACTTGGCGTCTGACCTCCAAATCTGAAATCTACCAATCCCCCAGATTCCCCAGCCATGAAATCAGAACACGGCCAACCTCCTCGCCTTTGTAACCTTATTAACCGAGCTGTCCATATGGAAGTCTTGCGTAGACACAATTCACTGTCTCGTTGTTACTGTTCTGCTGGCTGGAGGCACTACGGGAAGTCTCTGACACTCCAGCAGCAACAGTCTTTGCCTCCCTCTGTTTCCCAATCCAAGTACAGGAAGATACCGAGGGCCTTTGCACTTTGGCCTGCTGTCCCAGTCTTGGCAGAGCTGGAGGGGTGGGCAGCACCAGTAGGCACTGAGTGGAATAGGAATCCACTCCTCGCACATCCGAACAGTTTTATTTAGAGGTCTGTGAGGTTTCCAAGTCAAGCGTGGGGAGCAGGAGACACCTCGTGGGTGGTCCTCACAGCTGATGACAGAGGCGGATGACGGAGGCCTCTATTCCTTTACATTAGCAACGTACCTCTCGGAGAATTAAGCTGCAAGCTTCCCCGGCAGAGAGGAGTTGAAACAATCTGAATGCTGAGTGTAACTTGGTTTCTAAACCGAGTGTGGTGGACATAGATCATCTGCTGAACTTCCTTTAACCTTTGGCTCCCTGGGTCCAAATGCTGGCCCATAACTCTGCTCCAAATTAGCCAGCCCCGTCTACTCCTATTACTGCAACCTCATAGAAACGATACAGAGGCTTAATATTCAAACTGAATTAAAGAAACTCCATAGAGCACAAAGGGCCTGAATCTGACCTACATATTTTCAGATATCTTTTTAAGAGATGAATTTATTTGTGGGTGTGAGTGTATGCTCGTGCGTGTGTGTACACAGTTGTGTACGTATGAGGCATTGGATGTCCTCTTCCCTTACTGTCTGTCTGCTTCAATAAGGTAGCTTCTCTTCTTAAACCTGGGGCTCTCACCATCCTCACTAGTCTAAAAACCAGCTAGCCCCAGCTATTCGGTCTCCTCCTTCACTTCAGAGCTGGGGTTCCAGGTGTGCCCCAGATGCTCAGCTTGTTACGTGGGTGCTGGCATCCAAATTCCCGTCTTCATGATTGTGCAGTAAGCACTCAACGGCTGGGCTGAGCCATCTCTCCAGTCTCATTTGCAGATTCTTACCAGCACTTCGAGTCTCCTGGGTCTAAATAGTCCCTGCTTCCATTTGTGTATATAATTGCCAAAGATTTTTGGATGCCAGCTTATTACTTTCCTTTTATGCCCTTCCCCCTTCTCCCCAGATTTCTGCTTTAAGTCTCTATGCATGGAGATGCTTCAGGGCATGAGAGCCGTAGGTTCTGGAATGCTAAACTTGTGGGGGAGGGTAGCATTACAGAAGGCCACCTGGGCATCTTGGTCCTTAGGAATCTGGCAGTTGGATGATGGGCTACTTTGGTGAGGAGGGAAGGGGCCTTCCAGGGATCAGGGACTCTTGCCTCCAGACATTTCAGACTTTTGCTTTGTTGTTTTGTTTTTCGTTTTGTTTTAAAATAGTATGTCATTGACCTGGAATTTACTAAGTAGGTTGGGCTTACTGCTCAGTAAGCCCAGGGCTCTGTATATCTCTTGCTTCTCTGGTACAGGAATGTAGGTGTATGTCACCATACCCAGACTTTACCTGGGTTTGCAGAGGGGTGACTGAGCTCAGATAAGAAAGCTCTTGGGTTGTGGTGCCAGGCAGACTTGTGTCTAAATCCAGATGCAGTTTCACCAATATGACCTTGGTCCCAGCCGTGGGGAAGAGTGACCAGTACTTTTCACCTTTGACTCTTGCTCAGTCTCAGGAAAGTGGCTGGGGCCTAAAACCTTTTTCTCCCAGGAGATAAGGTACATTAAGGTTGTGTGGGGCACATCACTAACCCGCAACCACCTTTTCCTGTTCCAGGCTCAAAGAGCGTTCCTTTGTTCTGCTAAGCTTGTGCGTCATATGGCTCCTAGCCAGCCCCCCTGCTAGATCTCTTCCAGGTGGAGAGGGAATGAGGGCCTTTACCTGTGGCACAGAAGGCCGTGTGAAGGTCATTATACTGAGTTGGTGGCAGACTGAGACCCCTGGTCGCAGGGGGACAGACATCTTCTATTGAAGTCGCTCTTATTCCGTCTCATCTGTGTGACTAAAGCGTGATTCCATCTGGTGCCGGGTGACTTGTGTGTTTCTTGGCGACACCTGCCAGCCGTGGAGTGGGTTGATACCCTGAGCCTGCTGCTCCTGGCAGTCGGCATTGTTGTACCAGTTGCCATCATCCACACAATGAGACTCCTCCTGGGAGGCGGAACAGAAGTCATCCGTTTGACACCATCTCTTCTTACCCTGTGTGAATCTCTCCCAAGCACCTGGGGGAGGGGGTAATGCCTGTTGGGTCTGAAAGATAAATGTGGGAGTGTCTGTAAAGAGTCCAGCAGGGCTGACAAGCACAGTGGAACCAGCACCCAGCTCTTAATTCACCCCCAGTTTCACCATTGCTATTCCCTATACCCAGGGATTGTTTGTAAAAGTCACGGTGATGAAGACAGTCAAGATGCTGCCTGATTCCACGAGGTTTGTAGTAACATCTGTGCCCAAGTTCAAAGACCCTGCAAACCTGTCAGTTTCTGCTCCTCTGCATGTACCTTGGAACTTAAAATTGCACACACACACACACACACACACACACACACACACACACACGTGTACGCACAAAGCAATAAGACCAATGTGAGGAACGGAGTTGACTTGAGTTCTCTCCGTGCCAGTACCACATGACACAATTCCGAAATATCACTCACTTCATCTCTGTTGCTAGGACCAGCCCCTTTGAGGTATATCTCCCAGGATCCCTGGGATCTGGGACAGTCAGAGTTCTCCATAGAAATCACGCACACTCAAGATGTTTTGCTGTGCTTTTCTCCTTGCCCCTCTTTGTGGGAGCCAGGATAAGTTTAGATTTTTTTGGGTGTCAGGCTTTCTGCCCTCACTCCCACAGAGCGGGGTATTTCTGACAATGCTGGAGATGGCTGCGTGTCATGTGTCACCTGTGATAGGAACAAGGCGAGGGAGGAGCGGGTGGCAGCAGTGTTCCTCTGAGCACGGAGATGTCTGGTGTCTCCCTAGAACCAGAGCAACTCACCCACACTGTGAGTCTACTGAACTACTTGGGGGTGCCTAGAAGTTATCTGTTACATTTTGTGTCACCTCCCAGATCGTGGGGAACCCACTTATCAGCTCACTGGCTACAACACTAAAAATGGCCCGCAGGACCCATTTCAGATAATACAAACTGGGATGACAGTTCTTTGAATCCCGAGCTGTCCCCGAGGACTTTGCTCCCAGCAGCCCCATTAGGAGGGCTGTTGGCACATTCCTCTGGAAACTGCACGAGGTCATGACGGGGCGCGTGGGGGTGGAGGAGTGGTGAATGATGCAGCCCAGATTGTTCGGAGAATGGAAAGAGTGAAATGGAGAGGAAAAAGGACAAGACATTCCTGAGAACACCAGGGACAGCTAATGGAGGGAAATAACGTGGCTAATTACGTCTCTGAAGGCTATCCATTCCCAAATAAATTTTTAATGAAAAAATAATGCATGTTCCCTGCAACTTAAATCTGGTGGAGAAGGGAATGAGCTGAGCCTCTCAGTGCAGCCAAAAGCAGTGATGTGTATCTCGGAGCAACAGTGTCCTCTTCCCCGGTCATTTCCCTGGTGTCCTCAGCCCTAGCAGGCATGGGAGGCAGGGTTCCACGGAAGCCACAGGAATGGGTCAAGGGAAACTCACATACAAACCTGAAGCGACTCCCTCGTGCCATGCGTGCTCAGGGTGTATCTGCTTATCTTGTGCAAAGCCTCCTCCAGGAAGGGACTTTTCCAGTTTCCTCTTCCACTCTCTCTGCCAGGGAGGGCTGGATCTTAAATACAGGGTATAAACGTGAACTCTTTTATCCAAGATGAAAGCTCTTATCTTTGTTTATTTAGTAAGTGAGGCTGGCAGAAAATGAGCCCCATTCCCTTTCTCTGAGACAATCTGGAGACCCAAACACGGAGAGAGAAGCTGGAGGGTCAGAGTCTGACGCAACTGGACTCTGTTCTAGTCTTGTCTCAGCCTCTAGTACTCAGCCCACCACAGTGTCTTAGCACACTGCAAGCATGCAGTAAACAGTGGCTCTTTGGGGCTAGTGTGTGGTCTAGAGAACACTGAAGCAAATCTTGAACCCTCTCATGAAACGTGTGAGACTTCCAGCCTGTCAGTAGTTACTTGGGTTGACAGCAAGGAACACTGGGTCAGCTGGAGAGTCACTGAGGCTGCTGCTGGCCCTTGACCTCAGACTTCTATGACCAAGGGCTCATCTCTCGTCCCAATACATAGAAGGCCAAAGAGTGGTGCAGGCAAGAAGGCCCTGAAAATAAAGCGGCTGTTGTACTCAGGGCTCATAGCAACCCAAAACATTGGTGGCAGGCATTCTATCATTTTTTTTGTGACATTCCTCAAATTTAGGAGTCTATGAGTATCCCTGAAAGTCAAGACGCTGTGCTTCCAGTTCAGAGCCACAGACACAAACTATGTGCCAAGGTCTGCACAGTACACATTGCAACATGGCTGCACTTCCACACTTCCCTAGGCAGACAGTTCCCTCTGGGGAGAGCCTACACTCCAGTGTCCTGCATACTTGCTCACAACATGCACATAGACACACACACACACAGACACACACACAGAGACAGACACATATACACACAGATACACAAACACAAACACAGACACACACACAGAGACAGACACAGACAGA
>JANHMN010000078.1:0-39641 GCA_030674055.1 Rhabdomys pumilio | reverse complement strand
GTAAACTCAGGAAGGTTTGGTACCCATGGAGCTGTCTCTCTTTTTTTCTATAAAGACGGTGTAACAGGGAGATCTTGAGAAAAGACTCCGAGTAACTAATATATAAGAAAGTTTGAAAATTCTCTCTTTATTAGTCCTGGGAATGTGGGTACAGTGGTACCTCAACATTGCCATCTCTGAGAAAGGACAGAAAATATTCTTGTTCCACATAAGATGTAGTGTTCTATAAACTTACAGCAGCGGTTGTCTCCTGGATCCAACTATACTTATAAATGGTAGACATAGGAAAGGTTTACAGTGAGATGAGAGATAGAGGGGGTCTTGTGCTTCCCAAGGTCAATAGAAGGGGTATGGTTTCCAAGGAAATTACTACCTACGTAGAGTGGAGGAGAAAAGATGCTACCATAGGGAACTTCAGCCACATGCCAGGTGACAAAGATCAGAAGATTAAATTGTAGAGAATCGCTTAGGTCACCTTGGCTGTGAATATATGGTAACAAAAACCCCATTGTATTGACAGAGGCAAGCAAAAGGTTCCCAGTACCACCATTACTGTGGCAGATTCAGCATCGTTATTAAGAGAATAGTTAAGCATCTGTTGCCCCGGGACACAGAGAAGATTAGATTACAGTCTGAGTCCTCATCACTCTCTGGTTTCCTGTGTGGTCCTTCTTTGCCTTTACATACACTGAAATCGAAAGGGGTAGGGAACATTTAGCATCCCTGTGAACGGGCCAGCATCCCTGTGAATGGGCCAGATCTCTCAAAATGAGGAAATCAGAAACTTGCTCTCTTTTGAGAGTATTATATAGCCCTCTGGCTCAGAGATAAACTCCAAAGAAGCAGCCTTCCCATGTAGATACCTGGGACTTGAGATGCCTCTTCTTCCACCGTTAATGTTTTCATTTTATAGAGGGTATTTAAAGCCTGAGTTGAGGGCGTGACGTGAGCTATTTTCTCTATTCTGATTAGGAGGTCTCTGAGAGATAATTGCTCTTAGTACAGTTGCTGCATCTTAGGGCAAAGCCAGTAATCAGAGGAGTCAATGAAGTCCATCCTGTTTTTAATAGGAGCCAGTGGATGTCTTGCTTTTTGTAGAACGAGGAAGAAAATTAAAAGCGGGATAAATGAGTTTATCTAGTTCAGAAAAGGCAAGCTCTCGTGTCGTGCTGTAGGTACGGGACTCCTAGAGAGAAGCGAGAGGAACCCAAGGGGGACCATTTCAGAGCATCCGAGTCAGTGGCCATCAAAGGCATCACTTCGTTTTGAATTTTGAAACGAACCTTGAAGATTTTCCACTGGCTCGCAGGAGCAGACGCTCTCCCCTGCATTACAGCGGCATCTTCTGTTTTGATGTCACTAGTTTTATCTTGGATATTTGAACCCAGCTGGTGACCCCACAATACCTCCATAGCCATCAGGTAGGCACCACTTGGTAAGGTTCTTTCCACTGAGGACCCTACTGTTCTATGGGTCTTTCCCAGTTTTAAGAAGAACCCGGTTTCCAGATCTATAATCTTTTACAGTTCCATCAGTTGGACTGGGAGTAACCTTGCTCCTATATTTCTGCAAAGCTTGTCAGGCTTGCCCTAGGTTCATTATGTATTGAGTCATCTGGTTGACCTCAGAATCAAAAGACCAGCTCTAGGGTGAGGGAAGATCACCCACATAATAACTCACAGGAACTGAGCCTGGTGTCTGATTTCGGAGCTTTTCTAATGCTCATAAGGTGATGGCCGATGGTTACAGGCATTTTTTCAGAAGTTTCCTGACAAAATTTTGCTAGCATCTGTTTAATGGCTCAGTTAGGCCTTTCAATGTTGCCAAATGATCTGTGGCCTCTAAGCAGAGTGTCCATACATTCCTTATCCCTAGAGCCTTGGGTATAGACTGGGTCACCTGTGATTTAAAGGGCAGTCTATTATTATTGCTCTGTATGAGACAAGACCAAACCTTGGGATTATTTCCTTTGGGGAGGGGAGGCTTTGCCATTTCAGTAGCCTTTTCAGTGCTAGTGAGGTGACAGTGTCTACAAGCACTGAAGATACTTGAAGCAGGAGGAGGCATGTAAGAAGAGTCTGTGTGTTGCTGGGCGGTGGTGGCGCACACCTTTAATCCCAGCACTTGGGAGGCAGAGGCAGGTGGATTTCTGAGTTCGAGGCCAGCCTGGTCTACAGAGTGAGTTCCAGGACAGCCAGGACTACACAGAGAAACCCTGTCTCGAAAAACAAACAAAACAAAACAAAACAAAAAACAACAACAAAAACAAAAATAAATTAGAAGAGTCCGTGTGTCCAGCCACCTTAACTGGTTCAGTGACACCTCTGGATTTCTTTAAGATGTAGAGGACAAGTATGAGCTGTAACATATACAATAGTGCAGGTCACACACACACTTTACTGTGGGGGTCAGTCCCCGCCCTAGGAACAATTGGGTTACCATTTCTAGGCTGGCATTTCTCCCTAAGTGAACTGAGTCACGTATTCCTTTAATTATTTTCCCCTGGAGAGCAGGGGGAGTAGTGTTTAGTTCTCTGTACAGATCCAGGATCCCCTTTGGTTGGCCTCTTGTTTTAGAGCCCATTGTCTCTCCCAGGAGCATAGTGCAGATTTATATAATCCTTCGTTGGAGGGACAGTGATAGCTCCCAGGGGATCTGTAAGACTGCCGTTTTTGTCTCTTTGTCTGCCAGCCTATTTTCTTGGACCATATTCTTCTGGTAGCCCTTGTAATGAAAACTGCCACTTGTTTGGCGAGCTGAATAGCTTCTAATAGACCTAGAATTTCTTGTCCACGTTTTATGAGTGAGCTGGTGGCTATTATACCCCTCACTCTAAGGGCTGGGAAGATGGCTCAGCAGGTAAAGGTATTTGCTGCCAAGCCTGACAACATGAGTTCAATCTCAGGAAACAACGCCGAAGAAGGAGAGAGCCAACTCCATCAGTGTCTTCATGCCTCTGCACGTATGCCACGGTATGTGCACACACACAAAATAGATAAATAAATATGATCCAAAATACCACTCCTCATTCTTTATAGATGGTGCGTGGACATGGAAGACCATGAAGGCATGCTTCAATATGAATCTTTTCCTTTTCCCCAGAATGGGTCTCCTCTTTTGTGCTAGGGTAGAAGGGGTTTGGGGAAGCCTCAACTATCGCTCTCTTCCTGACCACTGGATATTCTGCCCTATGTTGTCCTTTAAGAATAGAATTGCTCCCATCAGTAAGTCAGATCCCTTTTGGATTATCCAGGGGCTAGTGGTTTATGTTACGGATGGGTGAAGAAGGTCTCAGCCAAGTGTGCCAGATCTGAAGTCTCCCTGGGCCCAAGTGTGGCAGGATTTAGGGTGCCACAGATTTTGCTGGTTGCCTTCGTGTAGTGTAGAAGGATGGCCTGACACTGCTGCTGTACTTCCATTAACTGTATTTGTCCCTTTAATTCTAGTGTGGCCTTTGCCTAATGGACTATGAAGGCTTCTAATGGTTGCCTCAAAGACAGCTCAGAAGCCTTTAAACTAGCAGAGCTGTGGCTTACTCTGATGCTATAGCATCCTACTTCTTTCTTTAAAAAAAAAAATGCTACAAGCCTCAGCTCTGTTTCTAACTGTTGAGTTAACCTTCTGAGGCAAGGCCTAGTTTTCTGCCACAAATAACAAGAAAGGCTTTTAGATACTGGGCATGCCTAGTGCTGGGGCCTCCTTGAGAATCCACTTATCTGTTAAAGGATTGTTTCTGTTAAAGGATGTAGAATTCAAGATGCTTGTTTTATCTTTTATTGACCTAGTTCAATTATGACTCAAGATGAGGTGACTGTCATGCCCCCAAAGTTAAGATATATTCCAAATATTGCTCTTCCAAATGAGTCATCTGAGCCTTTTTTTCTGAGAAACTTGGTCGTCTAGAGTGGATAAGAAGTCTAGGATTTTGATGATCATTTGGTCTGAGTTCGCTGTGGTAGGGCTATGTATCAATATATATCAAAATATCATCCACTGTTCAGAATGGCTCCTTCTGGCATAACTAGGCCCCTGAGATATGTCTTTGGGGGGATTCTCTCTACCCTACCATACTGATAGATCAGGAAGAAAGAGTTCCTAAGGAGAAAGGCAACGAAGGATGCAGGAACTGGCCCCAGTATCTAAAGCAGATTAATGTTCTTACCTTCCATGCATAGGGTAACTTGAGTTTCTTCAACAGGAGTCAAATATTATAAGCTAAGCCAGCTCCCTGGACCCTCAATTCTGTATGGCGATCATGATGTTGGGGCTTGGACGATGTTCTCTTCTAGAATGGGGCTGATTTGCCTTCCAGTACCAGGCCTCTGAGTTCTTACTCACTGGACATAACTATAGAGGGGGCAGGCAGTGACACGCCTTAGCTTTTGTACTTAAAGCAACCTTAAGTGTGGCCTTCTGATCTCTGAGAATTGATATGGGAATCCCTTGGCAGACAGATCTGGCCAATAGCTCTGACAAGGACAAGCACAAGCTTTTAGGTCCCCTTCTCTTCTCTCCTCATTTCTCTTAGTCTTCTTCCCTCAGACCCTGGTTGTTGAAACTGAGAAGGTAACATCCAACAGCCAAGCTCTGAAGCTATCTGTGGCTGTCGACTGACTGGCTAATAAAACAGCTAATAAAAGGGCCTGTCCTTTGTGGGGTTAGGAATCTTACTTAGTTGGTGATGTCCTGAAAGCCTCAGGTAGCCTGTTGAGAAATAAAGCAGGATCCCATTTCCTTCCTTGAGTGACTTCTCTAATCTTACCATAATTAACAGATCTTAATACAGTTTTTCATGCTTTCAGTCAGGCTTTCTAGCACCATCTTTTACTCATGAGCCCCTTCTGGGATGTTATAATTCCAGTCAGTGGGTTCTTGATCTAGAATGACCGGTGCACTGGGCTGGTGGACATTAGGACTTTGAGTAAGTAATTCATCTGCACGTTCTTTAGCTTCCTCTCAGATCTTCTGTGTCCCATCAGGAGCACAGCAGGAAGTTTTTCTTTATAGCTTCATAAGTTAAAATTACTGTAAGTCTGGATGGGTCCTCAAGAAGCTTCAGGCCTTGTTACTTTGCAGAGGTCTGTGACTGAAAAGGGGTGTGGACTTGGATTTGCTCCATGGGACGGGGCAGGCACTTAGGAGAGGATGGCTGACAGGAAGCTGACCTCCTTATAGGGATAGTAACTTGGGGTAAATGGGGAAATGTGGGATGGAGTTTGGAGACGGGGAGGAGACACTTCGCCCTGGCCTGTTGCCTGTTTTCGATTTATTTATTTATTTATTTATTTATCTATCTGTTTTTGTTTTTGGATATACCCAGGGATCATCTAAAATAAGGCAAGCTTGGGTTCTCCCCTTCGGTTTTCTTTGCATGGTTCCATTTCCTGGTTGAGATCCATGAAAGACAACATAAGACACTTTGTGCTATTTCCCTTGATTTTTAAAAAAAGGATTATTTATTTTATGTATATGAATACACTGTCACTGTCTTCAGACACGCCAGAAGAGGGCATCAGATTCCATTACGGATGGTCGTGAGCCACCATATAGGTGCTGGGAATTGAACTCAGGACCTCTTAAAGAGCAGTCAGTTCTCTTAACTGCTGAGCCATCTCTCCAGCCCTTATTCCCTTGATGCTTACAAAATAGATTCAGCTGTAGGATGCTGTTATAATTCAAAAGGCTCCCCTATTATCCAAGTTGTATTGAGACCAGGCAGCATTATAGTAAAATATTGACCTCTTTTTTTAGGTTCTCAGGATGAAACTTGTCCCAACTCTTGAGGACACAACGTAGTGGGGAATCCAAGGAAACAGAAGTGGACTTTCTCAACATGATCCTAAGGAGAAGAAGGCAAGGACCAGGGCTTCTAGAGTGGAAATGGGCACCCCAAGACCATGCAGCTAGAGATCTCTCCTTCCTGTCTTCAGATTCTACAGATAAACACCCTTAGGGGTACCCAGAGCATAGCCACAAACAGATTCTACACACTGGTTGGTGTTCCATATGGTCTCGGGCTTACACTTCCTTAAACCAGGATTCTCTCCACCTCCACCACTCACCACCTTACCCCGGGTCCTGAAACATTGTGTCAAAGTCCCTGTCATCAGTATCTTTCAGGTATTTCCTTTATCTCAGTAGAATAACATCTCTATGTAAGAAGCTCTTGGAAAAAAAAAAACAAAAACAAAAACAAACAACCCTCATCCAAAAGAGTAATAGTATAAAACAAAACATAATGCCTGAACTATGAGGCTATTAGTTTTGGATAGAAGACAACTTGCTTGTATGAATTGCCTTGGTCCTTTTGTTTAAAATTGTCGCTCAGATTAATAGTGTTTGAGAATGGGGCTAACGGGGCTGGAGAGATGGCTCAGCAGTTAAGAGCACTGACTACTCTTCCAGAAGTCCTAAATTCAATTCCCAGCACCCACAAATGGGATCCGATGCCTTCTTCTGGTGTGTCTGAAGACAGCGACAGTGTACTCACACATATAAAATATATAAATTAAAAAAAAAAAAAAAGGACTGCTCTTCCAGAGGGCTTGGGTTTGATTCTCAGCACCCACATGGCAGCTCACAACCATATAACCCCACTTCCAGGAGATATGATGCCTTCCCTCTCCTGACCTCCAAGGGCACCGGCCACACACATGGTACACAGGCAAAATACTCATACACATAAAATTAAATTAAATAATAACAACAAGAAAAAAACATGCAAGTGGGTGAGGTTTTATCCTTTGACGCTAATGCTTATTCCTTGGAGAATTACCTCTGTCCCCATGGGGATAGGGTCATGTACAGTAATAAGCAACAAGGAATTGAGAGCAGTTAGAATGTAGCAGTGCAGAAATAAATAAGCGGAGTCTTGAGGAGGCAAAGAACCTATTGTCTTAGCCTTACGTGAGAACTCATCTTCTCAGAGAGGGAGCAGGACATTGCTAGACAGGGAATTTTTGCTGTCCTGATGGAGTGTCTCACTCTTTAACACTTATGTCCATTGGGATGGGACCTCAGATTTCAAGCCCTTGTCCCATTAGGGATTATCCCAAGGGAGAAGAGACATGGATGGATGTTTGGGATACCATGAGGTATTAGCATCCAAAGCCAGTAACATCTTGCAGGGAATGGAGTCGATACTCCATTTTACAAACATCCCTTTCCCCCTCATCCCTGGAGCCTCCAGGCAGGGGCAGGTTTCTGGATCGGTTGTGTTAGGTGTGAGGAGGAAGCAGGAAAGAGCTGTTGTGGTGCCTGTGTTGGGGTCCTGTCTGGGTCACCTGTCTCTGTGATCCTGATAGGTGTCCGGGAGAGTAAAGGGAGAAGGAAGGAAACTGGAAGAAGACAGAGATGTACAAACGGGTGTCAGAGCACAGAGGATTCTAGAGTATGGTGATTCCACGGAATTCAGTGTCACCGAAGAATGTAAGCAGTTGTGTGAGCACTGCCATTTTGTCTAGTCATGTGATGGTTGCAATCTTAGCTTGCCATGCTAGTGATGTCACCAGCCAAGATCATGACAGTGGCACATGGCTATTTCCTGAAGCCTGTGGTGCCGTCAGCCAAGTGATAACATGAGCCATCTACCTTCAAGGCACAAGTCCCCGTGGAATCGAAGCATCTAACACATTATATATGGACAGTCATCTGGTAGCTACTTCCTGCTCTTAAGTCTAGGCTCAGCAGATGCTGTCATTGCATACATTTCTCAGAGGATCTAGGGATTCTCTTGGGTCCCATCCACGGAACATCATAAGCTGGGAAGAGGAAAACAGACAGAGAGAAATTGAATCTAATTTCCACAGGCCATGATTAACTCTCCTTCAGAAATCTGACTCTCATTTCCAAATGTTCAAAAAAGAGGAGGGGGTGGAAATAGGCCAGTGGCCTTGTTGAGAGAGAGAGAGAGAGAGAGAGAGAGAGAGAGAGAGAGAGAGAGAGAAACATTCTGTCATGGCTAGCTTTCTAAGATGCTAAATGTGTGGATTTGAGTCTGGGGCACTCAGATGATGAGCCAAAATGGCAGGGCTCACACAACTTAACTTCCCCAATGTCACTGAGTCCCAGGGGATCACCACA
Source organism: Rhabdomys pumilio (assembly GCA_030674055.1). Classification (NCBI taxonomy): domain Eukaryota; kingdom Metazoa; phylum Chordata; class Mammalia; order Rodentia; family Muridae; genus Rhabdomys; species Rhabdomys pumilio. Next base: position 31,559 of record JANHMN010000078.1, on the reverse strand, counting down.
CCCTAGTATTTCCTGTGCTGCTGCTTTCAGTTGTACATCCCTGATGCCTCCCAGTTCCTTTTTCTTTCTTCACCTTCCCAGACACCAGGTTCTCGTGTCTATTTACAAGGAATTGTCCAGAGACACATGGATCCTTTCAGGAAAGGAGATAGTTTATTAAAGGAGAATTATAGGCAAACTTAGAAGTGCATCAGACCCAGCCTGTGGGCCAGCTCCAAGAGAGGGAGAGAGGAGAGGTGAGGGGTGGCCTGGCATAACCTTCTGTGTGTCATTTACATAGTACCCGCCCTTCCCAAGTTTATATAAAGTAGCTGGGAGTTTGTGAGCGTGCTTTTTTCTTGGTTGAATGAAGCCCAGGTGGGCCTGGATCTCCTAGTCTTTTGATGTTGATGTTGCTACCTGTCAAATGCTAATCTGTGAAATCTCCACCTAATTCCCTATCCTCCAGCCTCACCTTCTCTTTGCCTTGTCATCCTTCAAAGCGACAGAGCCGAGGGCTTCTGGAACTCAGCTTCCCAGAGAAAGTGGTGGAGAATTATAAATTTGCAACAAAAATTTCCTATCTACAGAAGCAGCCCCGCAAACCCCCTGGCTCTCTGCATCTGAGTGGCTGAGACTCTCAGGAGCTCAGCTGGAGCCTGAGAGAAAAGCTTGGCTACTCACCTACAGTGCCAGATCCTGGGAGGCTGCACAGGCCACCAATCCACAGTGTTAGAGCCCAGGACCCAGCCATTTATTTCCCCCATGAGTCCAGGATGTCTGACTCCTTTCCCGGCATTTGGACAGGTGAGCTGCTTTCCAGTCATACTACCTGGGTGGGAGGCACAAGGATTTCTGGGACATCTGTCCGAACATCCATCTTTCCCTAGGCTCAGCATTCTTCTCTGTCCCTTGACTCACCCTCATACGTAGGACCTGAACATCTGCAAGGGGATTGAGGGACCAAAAATTGGCAGCAAACGGGAGGTAAGTAAAGGCTTTGGTAGCATGCTATAAAGAGGAGTTGTAGCCGCTGTCAATTCCCATGGTGTGATATCTCCACCACAGTGAACTTCAGGCTCTTCCATGACACATCTGAGTGCGTACTTGGGAAAAGATGTTCACATTCGATTTTTTTTCCCAAGCCAAGACAAACTGATGTCTACACACCCTACACAATGGGGAAGGGCCTGGATTGCAGAACCCCAACCTCGACTATTTGCTGAAGTCCCCTGTGTTTCTTTCCCAGGTTGTCTTATGACAGGTGAATAAGATGGGTGTCATAGCTCATGCCTGCAGTCCCAGCACTCGGAGGATTTGGTGAGCACATAGGCTTGGCACATGGTCCCAGGAAACGTGAGGGAGCAAGGAAGTGAGGCAGGGAAAAGGTAAAGGATAAGAGTGTGCTAGTGAGCGGGCCACCACCGCGGGCAGTGGGGTGTGCTAATTAGTGGACCATCACCGCAGGCTGCTGGGAATCCATCCTCATGGGTCCCTAACTGCAGAACAGGCCTCAGAACTATCCCACCCAGGAATAAGTAGCAGGGAATATTTATCCACCAGCTCCTATCTCTCTCATCCAGGGCCTCCTGTGAGTTAAGCTCTCCCTGACTTACCAGTCAAACTTACACGTAGGCCAGGTTCAGGCCAAGACCAGAGAGAGAGACAGAGAGGCTGCAGGGCAAGGGCACCATGTTGGAACAGCAGAGAGCCTGTTACAGTTAGGACCCAGTGGAGTCGCTTGGACACAGTATCATGGAGTTGTTTGGTGATCCGAAGGAAAGGCACCAAAGCAGAAAGCAATGTGACACTGAGAGTATCAGAGGGAAGGCCATCCAGAGACTGTGTGTCATTCTGACGAGTGCAGAAGACGGGGAAACTTCTTGAAGCAACCTGGTATTGGAAAAGATAGACTGGGAGCAGGGCGTGCCATTGCTTTGAGCTGAGGGCAGGAGGCAAGTAGCAGGCCTTGAAGGAACAGCCTCGTGCCACCCCACCTGCCGCCAGCCTGGATTGGTGGCCCCCAGAGTACCCCAGCCTACTCTGAGTTCGAACGAGCCATCAAAGCGCTCAACTGCCACCTTGCTCTTTTGTCCTCTTCCTTGAGAATCCTGGAACGGCTCAGCATGACCCAGTTCTGTAAACATTTATTTGATTGATTGGACACAGACAAGGCCCCTGCTCTCCAGGGGAGTAGACCCCGTACTAGGCTTTGCAGCTGCAGAGGTGAGGCGAGTGGGGGCGGGGATGAGAAAGCCCTAACCTAAAGAAGAGAAGAGATAATGGCATGGAAAGACTGATAGACTCGTGAATGAAGCGAGCTGTGGGGTGTGCCCGGCAGAGGTACCAAGGAGCAATCCCAGAGGGGAGGCAGCTGTTCTGTCTGTGGTTCGAAGGCTTCCTGAAGCAGCAAGGTCTTGAAAAGCCACTATATTTAGAGATGGAGAGAAAAGGAGACAGGATGCTTACGCCTTCCTAGTAGTGGGGTGCCTCATACTGTCAGGACTAAGGAGTTATCAGGTAGAGAGGCAGGCATTCACCATCAAACCCCTCCATGTGTTCTTGGATAGGGTGAGATCTCCCTGGTAGGGCAGTATTAACAGGCTGGTTGGCAGGAGATGAGAAAGGCCACAGTAGGAGGCCAACCCCCAGAACTTGCTCTCTGATATGGCAACAAGACTTCTCAGATGCGGTTGATAAGGGTCTTAGGATGGGGTGGTGTAAGTTAATGGTGATCTTGGGTAAGTTAAATGAGTCCTGAATGTAATCACAAGAATTCTCACCAGACCAGAACAAGAAGGTGGAGGGAGAAATCGGGAGGTATGGGGATGGCAGTAAGAGGTTGGGATGATGGAAGGAAATGGCTTCAAGCCACAGATAACCGATCAGTGTATCTAGAAGCCAGCAAAGACGGGCACTAGGGAGATGAGTGAGGTTCTTGATGTGCAAGCATAAAAGGACCTAAGTTCAAATCCCCAACACCCGTGTAAAAGCTAACAGTGATGGCCGATTTGTAACTGGGTTTAGACCCCTGATACTCTGGACTTTTTGGTCCGGCATGTGTGTGATCTCATCCTTGTGTCATTGCATTTAGCTCCACAGCGCTGGTCCAGGGGAAGAGGGAGGAACAGGAAAAGGTGCTGATGGCTTGTGGCTTGCAAGTTTGACTTATACCCAGTGTACAGTCTCCCTCACCTCTGGGAAACTGAATGAAGGACGGTGCTTGTGTGTTCAGCTGCCACTGAGAGGAAGTGAGGGTCCATGTCGACCCACATTGGGCACTTTTTGCTTGGCACAAGGGCACCGTTTGCCAAAGGATGCTTCTCCAACATCCCACACCTATATTTTGCCATACAGTCCTGCTCTCAGTCTCTTCCTTACTCTCTTCTTGGTACCACCTGTTTTAGATACAGTTATGCTGCTGTGAAGAGACACTGTGACCAAGACAACTCTTATAAAGGCTGATTTAATTGGGGCTGGCTTACAGTTTTCGAGGTTTAGTCCATTATCATCATGATGGGAAGCATGGCAGCATCCAGGCAGGCATGGTGCAGGAGACAGAACTGAGAGTTCTACATCTTGATCTACAGGCAGCAAGGAGGAGACTGTCTAGATGTAGCTTGAGCATAGAAGACCTCAAAGCCCACTCCCACAGTGACACCCTTCCTCCAACAGGCTACACCTACTTCAACAAGGCCACACCTCCTAACAGTGCCATTACCCTGTAGGCTAAGCATTCACACACATGAATCTGTGCAAGCCACACCTATGCACACCATCACACTACCTAACTTCTCTTTTAGCCTCTTGTAAGGCCTAGGGCCTTCCCTGCTAAGTAGGAGGGGTACAGTCCAGGGCAAGGAGCTCTGGGGGTGCAGATTAGTATCTTAGATGGCACTTAGGACTGAGCTTGGACAGGATGTAAGATGAAACCTCTGTAGGACTGTACCCTACTGTGAGCTAGGGTCCTAGAACCAGCATGTTCTTTCTCCAGGAGGTCCTAGGACAACCTTAGTGGACAAACTAAGGGCTCAGCTCTCAGGTCATAAACCTCAAGTTCCTCAGACCCTTTGGCCACAGCTGCTGTGGGACTCGTGGGAAAGCGGCCAACCTACAGGATACTCAGTACTTTCAGGATGAGCACCAGAAACTAGAAGATGAAGGTGTGGATTATGAAGACAAAATACCAAAAAAAAATTATCAAAATTGTATGGGTAACTTTTTATTGATTACTTGTTGAGATAATATTTTGTATATTCTGGATTAAATGTGTCCACTTCTTTCTCTCTACTTTTTGTGTAGACAGGGTTTTGCTGTGTGTTCCAGGCTGACATATTCTTTCTGCCTCAGTTCTCCAAAAGTTGAGATTGTGGGCCTGCCCCACCATGCCTGGCTCTTTTTGCTTTTTTAAATCTTATAATTAAATTGTATTTGTTTTTTCGTATTTGTTTCTGTGGAGCATAGCTGGTCTTAGGTTCAAAAGGCACCAGAGAGGCCTTTGGATGGTTCCTCATAGTGGGAAACAGGTCGTGGAAACTTGCTTTAGACTCACACTGGTCTGACTGAGGTCAGTAGCTAGCATCTCCCTGTGGCCCTGTGGTCAGGGGTAAGATTGTTGCAGTGGCTTAATTTTCCTGGGAGGATAGCCCTTCCCTAGGAGCCTGCTGTCTTCAAACAACCCCCAGTAACATGGGCCACCATTTGAGCCATTAAGATAAAGCTTATTGTCACAGTGAAATACGAGGGTGGGGGTGGGGGTGGGAAAGGGGGTGGGATTTGAAGGAATGAAGACAGAGAGAGAAGGAGAGAGGGAGAGAGAGAGAAAGAGAGAGCAGTCTTAGGCTAAGTCATGTCAAAAAAGAAGGTATGGGAGAAGAGAAGACTTGGTCCTTACTGAGCACACTCACGGGCTCTGGAAATGTGAACAGTCCATGGGATCCTGAGGCTTCATTTGCCCTAAGCACCCTTCCCAGCACGTCTGCAGCTAAAGCAGGTTTAGTTCTCCTAAAAGACAGACACCAATAGATTCCTTCTCCCCACTCCCTAATGCGGCTCTTACCCAGGCAATTAGGTTTCCTCCTTTTACTGTTCTCACTAGGTAAGGATGACCCAGTGACTCTTAAAAATCTCCTGTCGGGGGGGCAGGAGGTGAGGAGGGGCAGGCCCTCCTTTCTGGTGGAGTCTGGTGCTTGTGGTGGAGGAGAAGCACCCTTTGCAGAATGTCATGCAGGTTTCTCAGAAACGACCTAAATCACTGAGAGCCAGTAAGTACCTCCTTACTGTGAAAAACTACCAGCTCTAGAGAGGTCCCCTGCTATTGCATTTGGGATGCTTTTGGGACACTCCTGTAGTGTCATCTGGCTGTGATGGTTAGCTTTAGGTAGCAGCTAGACTTTAGGTAGTAGCTGGACTTTAGGTAGCAGCTAGACTTTAGGTATCAGCTAGACTTTTCCTGCTGGTTAGAACATCAGAATCACAGGCTCAGTGGTCTTGAGACTCTAGGACTTACACCATGACCTCTGGTTTTCAGCCTTAGAGCATCAGAGTAAATCACACCATTAACCTCCATGGTTAGGGCCTTTGAGCTTGGACTAAGCCATACTGTCAGCGTCCCAGGGCCTTCGGATGGCCCTATCGTGAGACTAATCGGACGCCACACCATTCTTCACCGTGACTTTCCTTACCTGACAGTGGCATCCTTTCCATGACAGCGGTGATTAACATGCCTTCTATGATCTCTTCCTTGTGTTTGAGGAAGCCCACTAGAGATGACGCAAACAGTTTATAGCCAATTGAAAGTCTTTATTCCAGCCAGTTGGGATTACACTCGGGTATTCAGGACCCAAGTCTAGTGCCAAGTGTTTAGGGTAAGGAGGGTTTTTGTTTTTTTTTTTTTGGGGGGGGGGTGGGTTTTCGAGACAGGGTTTCTCTGTGTAGCCCTGGCTGTCCTGGAACTCACTCTGTAGACCAGGCTGGCTTCAAACTCAGAAATCTGCCTGCCTCTGCCTCCCAAGTGCTGGGATTAAAGGCATGCGCCACCACCGCCCAGCGGGTAAGGAATTTTTAAAGGTAAAAACCACATCCTGAAATCCTGCTTGGCAAGCAAGCATTTGAACAGAAGCTAAGTTAACTGGTGCATCTCTCCTGGGTTCCTAGACTAGAGTTGGATAATAGTCCATGGCATTCTCCATCAGGGAGATCAGATTCAAGTTAAACCAAAAATGGCCTCAGAGAGAATAACAAGGTGGAGGAACCTCTCCATGGTCTTGCCTTGACGCATTTGCTCACAGCATCTTGCCTCTTACCTGCTATCCTGCTGCCATGACTAGTGCCAGTACTGCCTCTGTCCTCGTACCCGTTACCATCCCCAAACCCACTCTTACCTCTGTGGTCACCGTCGCTATTGGTATTGTCATTGGTATTGTATTGTCATTACCACCATCACCCAAACTTCGCCTTCAGCTCCGCCCTGGCCGTCGTCTCAGCCACACACTCCTCGTAGGCCTAGGCCTTGACAAGACTTATGAACTGAAAACGCCCTAATGAGAATAGGCATCTACATTCAACGTATGGACCATCACAGTGTAGGGAAAGCAGTGGAAGAGAATGTGCTGCAGTCTATGGGTAGCCTGAGAAGAAACGAAAATGTAAAATTCAGCCATGTCTGTTGGTGAAGACACATAATCTCACGTACTTGGGCAACTGGGGCAAAAAAAATTTAAGTTCAAGGACAGCCTGGGAAACCTAGCTAGACCCTGTCTTTAAAAAAAAAAAAAAGATGGCCATTATATAGCTCAGTGATAGAGCCCTTGCCCTGCGTGAATGAAGCCCTAGGTTCAATCTTTAGTGCCTTGAAAAACAGAACAGGAGTTTTAAAAAAAAAAAGCAATATTTAGAGCTCTGCTTTCAACAGCATATGTATCACATTTGTACCAGTGTAAAACTGAGAAGTTCTGTATTGAGCCATTTTAAATCAAGGACCTTGTAAGCTTGGGGAGAAGGAAAGACAGAGAAGAGAGTGAGTAATTCAGCCATAGCACACGCTTTATCCGGGAAGAGACCTGCAATGAGGGGTCTCTACTTTAAGAACATCAGACCTGTTGACTAGGGTACAGACTTATGGACTAGGATGGTTAAAGAGCAGAAGAGGGAGTAGAAAAAGGGAGCTGAAAAATCTTCATTTTGGGGTCTACATTGACTGTTACTAGGACTACCTAGGGAAATAAGGCTAGTTAAAGAGTATGGGTAAGCCGGGCAGTGGTGGCGCACGCCTTTAATCCCAGCACTTGGGAGGCAGAGGCAGGTGGATTTCTGAGTTCCAGGCCAGCCTGGTCTACAGAGTGAGTTCTAAGACAGCCAGGGCTACACAGAGAAACCCTGTCTCGAAAAACAAAAGACAAAACAAAACAAACAAACAAAAGACTATGGGATAAGAAAAAGAAAAGAATGTCTCAGGTGATCAATAATCACCTCTGTGGTTGGCTGCTTGGGGTTGGGGGTGTGGTCAGTAGAGTGGAAACAGAAAGAATCTAGGTTAATACAGTCCTTTAGTTCTTGGAAAGAAATTACTTTGGTTTCAGGAATTGTCATGGTTTAACCAAGATGGAAGAGTTTTACAAAATGGCATGACCATGGTCAACAACCAGCTGTATTTCCAATTGTTATGTCCACCGTTGTCTCTGTCACCTTCACCTTCACTATCATCACCGCCGTTCCTCAGAAGTCCAGACAGAGCCTGTTGTGCAGTAGTTTCCTCCCAGATAAAACATACCATCTAAAATGGAAGATTGTTATGATACTCATGAAATACTCTATTCAGCCCAGAAGCTGGAAGTAAACACCTCAGAAGTTTTAGGAAGTTCCTGAAACTCTTCAGAAGTACTAGATTCCCTCCCTCCCCAAGCTTATGTAAACAAAGATTGCTAAAAGACACTCAAATAAACTGAACTGCCCAGAAGAGGTTCAGACCAACTGATCTACCTGGAGGAGATACTCTGCAATCTGTTGAGCTGCCTACAAGTTGTGCAGTGGGCTCCAGGTTTCCAGTTCTCATGAGCTCTTCACCCATGCTGGGGTGGACTTTGGTGATACAGCAGACTTTGAGTTATTTCTGCTCCTGTAAGTAACGGCTCATTCACACTTCCTTCTGTACGTAACTCCCATTAAACTCATTGACTCACCAAATGAACGTCCTTACTTTGGTCTGTCATCAGTTCCTTATTGAGGGTTAGTAGACATTTGCTCGTGCCTCCCTGGGAACACCGATTGGACTTTTGTGGTATCTTACTTTGTGTATCAACAGTTCCCTATCTGGGGTGAATAGGTTTGTTTTGGCTTTCTAGAAATAGTGTCACGCAACAGTGTGACACTGAGCGGAGACTCAAGCCCTTGCCCACCACTACGTGGCAAAGGCAGACAGAAGACAGCCTAGAGGACCCCTGCCCACCACCATAATGAGCAAGTATGTGGTGGAGAGATGGGAGAGGAAGAGAAGAGAAATGATTTGCTCACAATGAAGAGAGGAGGAACTGGAAATGAGAAGATGGTGACAAACAACCTGATGGAAGTAGCCTGGGCTGCCACCTGAGGCCATGGTGGTGTCCTGGCCATGTCTGGGTCTGTGGTCATGCAACTGCAGGTATCTGTGGATATCCTATGGACCCCCAGGCAGGGTCCTTGGCCCCTGTTACCACCAAAGGTCTTGAGGATGTCCCTGATCTGGGTTGCCTTCTTGGAGCCATATTGAGGTCTGAGGGTTGCACAGCTGGCCCTGTCCCTCATTGGCTGCACTCCAGGGAGTGTTTCCTAGAACCCCATCCTGCACCTCACCCGGGCAGCACAGTAGAGCTGGCCGTGGTGGTGTGGGTACTGGATAAACTGGCTCTAAGAGCAAGAATGAGAGGGGGAACTGTCCCTTGCCTGAGAATATTGAGAGAGCTGGCCCCCGGGCATGAGAGCTGGTGAACTGGCCTCACTCCTCACTGGCTACAGCACTCATGACATTGGGCCCCACATCTCACCTGGACAGTGAGGCAGAACTGGCTCTGATGAGTGGGCAGGGGAGAGCCGGCCCCAAGGGTGTACGCCCAAGAGTTGGCCCTGTGCTTTGCTTGGGCAAAGCAGGAGCTGGTTCTGGTGGTCCCCAGGTAGGAGAGCTGGCAAGATGACCAGCTCAGTTACCTCCCAGGCCCAGATCCAGGGCTGTGAGTTGACCTGCACACAATATCTACCCCATCTATGAATTTCTGAGTATGGGAAGGGACCAGTCCTTGACATCTCCATGACACAGGGCAATAACAGGATATCTGAGAGGAGTCCTGGTGAGGATCCAGTATTGACAGACAGTGTAGCAGAAGCCAGAGGCCTGGAACCAGACCAATGAGTCATAGCAACGAACATTCACAAGCCAAGCTGTTTGGGCAAAAGGGCACAGTGTGTGATACACCGTAAACACGCTGCAGCTCCCACGGTGAGATTTTATTTTTACATACTTTTATTTTTTTGTTTTCCTTGGGTGGAGGGAGGTCGCAAGGTTGGAGGACGGGTATAAAAGGATGGGGAGATGCGTGGGATTGGGATGCATAATGTGAAATTCACAGAGAATCAGTAAGAATTTAAAAAAAAAAAACAACCCAAAACTTTAGACCAGGACCCTTCAGAAAACATCCTGCCAGGATGATAAAACACACGGAGGCTTTCCAGAGCAGAGGGCCAGCAAGGCAGGTATCTGAACAATCTCCCCTCTTGACCTGAGAGCTGACCCTTCCTCAGGATGCTTCTAACAGTTCATTCAGCCCTGCCACCCATGCTTATTCCTGAAGAGGACAGCTGCTGCCTCGTTGAAGGATGGGGGCCATTAATCTGGGGCTGCCCTTGTTTGCATAATTGTTGCATACATTTGCATCTATTTACTTCCAGCCTCTGAATACTGCACTGTGGGTGTTTGGGTACGATTTGCATATCACTGCAGGTGAGGGTCAGGTCTTTAAGACTTGGGTACTTATTAATTCCCCCATCTCCAAGAGCTTTTTTTTTTTTTTTTTTTTTTTTTTTTTTTTTTATGTTGTAGTTCAGAAAATAAAAAGTTGCAATGCTTATTTCTAGAATGATCCTGGGGAAAGCTCTAGGTGGAGAGGCGGGGAAGCTCCAGAGTCTGTCAGAAGAGAAGAGCAGTGTGCCATACTGACATTGTGCCTGCTGTCTTCTCCTGACAGGCTACCCTACCTCTCCATCTAGTTAGTAGTGCATACCCTGGGCTCCAGCCTAGCCTTGCTCTCTGCATCCACCCAACTCTTCTCCCATCCAGAGAGCCTTGATATAGTGGGTATGGCTACCTAGGAGCTTCCCCAAATTTTACTGAAGAAATAACTGGCTGAAAGAAGGAAAGGGGAAGATGGGTGGTGCCTCCTGCATACCCCTTAACAGCCTGGCTCTTCAGCATCTTAGCCTATTTGTGGCTCCTTAATTACTGAACACAGGGTGGTCTTTGAGGTGAGAGATTGGCCTGAAGAAGACCGAATCTGTAATGGAGGATAGCAGACCCCTAGGTAAACCAGGAACAGCCCCAAGACTGTCATTGTAGGGACACCTGGCCCCCACTCAACTCTGAGGGAACAGTGTTTGTGTTGCTTTCATCCCAACAGTTAGAACTGGAACAGCAGGCAGCTCCCAATTAATGCTACTGTCTATGTTGGTGTCCCCTCAGGTTCATATAGTGAAACTTAGGAAGCGTGAGGAGATAGAGCTTTAGGGACATGATTGTCATTGTCATGAGGGCTCCACCCTTATGAGTGAGGTTATCTCCCTAATAAAGAGGAGCTGGGAGTGTAGCTCGCTGGTAGAATGCTTTCCTAGCATCCAAGAGGCCCTGCGTTTGATTCTCAGCACCGTCTAAACCAGGCTTGGTGGCACAAGCCTGTCATTTCAGCACTGAGGGGGTAGAAGCCAGAGTTGTAAAAGCTCAAGGTTATTCTAAGCTACATAAGGAGTCCCAAGTCAGCCTGGGCTACATGAGACAGTCTCAAACAACAAAAACAAATAGCTGAACAGAGTTTGAAGGGAGATGCCCTTACCCACTTTGCCATGTGTGGAACACACCACATACTTAATCAACCAGCACCCTGTATTGGAAGTGTTAATCCCAAAGACGCACAGGGGAGAACACCAACCCAAAGTATCACGGTCAAATTAATTAAAGCAAGCTTTTTAATTTATGTACACAGGCTGCCTCCCCTTAGGACAGAGTTCAGAAGTCCAGCTGGATGTGGGGAAAATAAGGGCTTTTATAGCTCAGGGTAGAGGGTTTCCAAATACGGTGTTTGGCAGGCAAGTAGGTGGGATTACAGAAGCCGAATGTAACAAGATAGTCATGACAACAGGTGGTTACAATAACCTTTTGAAACAAAGAGTTGGAAGGTGGTGAGAATTTTTTGAAACATGGTTGCCATTTTCTGGAACAGTCAGTCCTGAACCATTTGAAGTTAGGTTTACAAATGGGGCATAGCCCAATCCTCAAGAAACAGATTTAATCAACAGGATTTTGTCTTTATTATAAGATGACTTTCAAGTCCAAGATGGAAGCAGGCTGGTTCATCAGGAACATCCCAGCTTCCTGATAACAGCCAAGGATTTCTCTTTATGGATGACCTGGAATGAGGTATTTTAATGAACTCTGAACACAACAATATAGTACTTAGTGTGTATTGAAGTAACCTTTTATACCAACTACCGGCCCTTTAACGATGCTGACGTTGGGTGTGATGACACTAGGGTTTTTTCACAGACCTTACTAGGAGAAGCCCACTGGGTGATATAATTGATTCAGTGCTAGACCAGACCTTACTAGGAGAAGCCCACTGGGTAATATAATTGATTCAATTCACAGATACCTGGTTCAGGTTATATATAACAAGCAAAAGAAGAAGGTCTCAACCATGGCCTGCTGGCCTCCTGGGAATGTGGCAGATGAGTGGCGGCTCGGACTTCATATTCTGTGCCCAAGCTTAGGCTCTATCTATACCGGGATTGTTCACTGTTCCATGGTTGAAGCCCCTCATCTTTAAGACATCACAGAGATTTCAAACACGTTCCCCAATAGGCCAGAGGATCCTTGAAGAAACTGTAGGAAGGATGTGAAATTCAGGGGGGATGGATCGTAGTAAGACAGGTTCTGGGAACAGCACCCCTACTTCAGCCAAGGGGGAAAAGATTGTAACCAACCACGGGACTCCAGTGATTTTTAAAAACATTTTGTTTATTTAAAAGTGTGTGTGGGGTGGGGTGGGATGAACTTATCCATACCACAGCATATAGGCAACCAAGACAGTTATTGGGATTCAGTTCCTCCCTCCTGCCATGTGAGTTCCAGGGATCAAACTCAAGTTGTCAGGTTTAAAGGTGAGGGTCTTTAACCTCTGAGCCATCTTGCCAACATCTCCAGTGATGTTTAAAACAGGTTTGTGGGGCTGGAGAGATGGCTCAGGTTCCGTGGTTAAGAGTGCACTCTGCGCCGGGCAGTGGTGGCGCACGCCTTTAATCCCAGCACTTGGGAGGCAGAGGCAGGTGGATTTCTGAGTTCGAGGCCAGCCTGGTCTACAGAGTGAGTTCCAGGAAAGCCAGGGCTACACAGAGAAACTCTGTCTCGAAAAACCAAAAAACAAAACAAAACAAACAAACAAACAAACAAACAAAAAACCAAAGAGTGCACTCTGCTATTGCAGAGGACACAGGTTCGGTTCCCAGCGCCCACGCTGGGTTGCTCACACCTGCCTGGAATTCCAGCTCCAGGGGTTCTGATGTCCTCTTTTGGCTTCCTTGGGTGTACTCACATGCTTATATCCAGACACAAGCACTTACATACATATGCACACGATTAAGAATAAAATAAATACTAAAAAAAAAAAAGAAAGACAGGCTGGAGTCATGTCTTAGAAATGCCGAGGGATTTATTTATTTATTTAATTTATTTATTTTATTCTCGAGTTGGGTAGCATTGTGTGAATATCCAAACTAACCGTAATGGGATAGCACATGCCATTGGGTCAAAAGGCCAGGAAAGAGTATAAAACTGCTGTTCCCAGGCATGCCAAGGTTAAGTCAGGAGAATGTTTTACTTCATATGATAAAACAAAACAAAACAGCAACAACACAACAATGCTAATCTACACTGTCCTGTCTTGAGGACGTAGAGCTAAGAGCACAGCACAGGAAATTACCCACGTGCTCTGCTGCTAGCAGATTTTCTCTTCGTAACTATGCAAAGAAAACCCAGCTGGCAGGACAGGGCTCCCCTATTCTGCATCTCCACCTCCTTCAAAAACAACAGCTAAGAGACAGGGTTGCGCATGTACGGAGGACTGTCATTTAAGAGGAAGACGGAGAGGTATAATACTCTCTGAGAGACTGTCTCTGAGACTGACATCCCAGGATCAGGAAAGAGGTGCTGTCAGTTAGAGTTGAGAAAAGGATGGTTGTCTTTTTACCTCAGGGATTGGGGTCTGCTGAAAAACCATGGACCCACAGGCCTCTCTGAAAAATCTAGTACCTGTAAGTGTGTGTGTGTGTGTGTGTGTGTGTGTGTGTGTGTGTGTGTGCGCGCGCCCGCCAGTGTGCAACTCTGAGTTCCCTAGCCAACCCCAGCCCCTCTGTAGGTCCGTCCCCTTCTCCATGTTTACTGGCATGAAAGCTCACCAAAGCCTTGGTAGGCATGGAACTTGTGGGGACTATGGCATGGCCTAGAAGACATGTCCCTCTTGCTCCAGGAAAGAGTAGTTTCCTGGGCAAGGGCTAGAATGCAGTCTCAGGAGAGGATGAGGAAGCCTGGGAAGCTCAGCTTAAATCAAGAGACTCTTGGAGATGGAGAAATAAAGGTAGAGTTATAAGGTGGACTTTGAGACCAGGGGAACAGCCTAATGGCCAGGGCTTTGGGTTGGCTCTTCCATAGATGGTGAGAAGCCTGTGGCATGGGAGAGAATTTGATGTTGAGAGTAAGGGGGTAGTGAGGTGTAAAGGCCAGAACTCTTCTCCCCTTAGAGTTCAAGTCTTGGGTGTGGTGATCCCTGTATACACACTCTTGTCTGTGACATGTGTCTGGGAGGCTTTCAAAATTGTCCTACCCGGCCCATTTGCTTTCAGGTTGCACCTCTGAAGATCCATGAGTTGGGAAAAGTGGTCATCCCACAGGGTTCTGTCTCAGTGTGTCGTCTCCCTAGCCTCACAGAAGTCTGCTCACTTACTATACCGTCTCAACCATCATGCAGTCCAAGGTCAAAGGAGACATGTGACTACCACACACCAATAGTCCAGAGGTGGTTTCTATGGTGCTGTATTGTCTATGTCCCCATCCAAATACTTATTGGACTTGATCCTGACCCCAGAGTCGAAACGTCGCCTTCATTCAGTCCATTGAGGGCATGTGTCCACTATGACTGTCGGTGTCCTTAGAGTAAAAACTCCTGTAACTGCTGAGGAACCTGGAGATGAGGAGAGCCAGGAAGGTGTGATGTAGACAGACACTATCAGATTCTGTTCTCACTCCAGTCTGTCCAGCTGGTGACATTCTCCAGAGTCCCTGGAGGTCCAGGTCTATACTTGGACCCCTTGGGAAGGACATAGGGAATGTGACATGAAGGCTGCAAGCCCAGGAATCAGACCTCCTGAGGATATCAATAATGAGACGACCATGCAGCTTCCATAGGCTGGTGGGAGGGAACATGGCAGAGTGGCTCTGAAGCCAGGTGTGACTGCTGTAGTCAGGGAAGGATTCTTGGAAAAAAGATAGAAGAAGAGGAAGAGGAGGAAGAGGAAAAAGAGGAGGAGGAAGAAGAAGAGGAGGAAGAAGAGGAGGAGGAAGAAGAGGAGGAAGAGGAAGAGGAGGAAGAGGAAGAGGAGGAGGAGGAGAATGACAAAGGAGGAGGACAAACCACTGCTCAGCTTACCTCCTTTTGCATGAGGTCAGCATAAACCACACAGGCAGCAGAGATCAGCTCATTCGCATCGAGGTCGATAAGGCTGTTGCAGGCCTGGGGGTTGGGGGGGGATGCATGTGCATGGTGAGTGTGTGTGTGTGTGTGTGTGTGTGTGTGTGTGAACAAACACTTCTCCTTGTGCCTTTGAGCACAGGCAGCACAAAGGTAAGAAAGCTACTACTCACAGCAGCTATTGGGGAGCACTTGAGGTCTCCACAACCTGCCACGGTGTCTGCTAATTGTATGCATTGGGGGTATTCAAACATAGCCTTCACATGGGTGTCTTGGAAACCCTGGGTTTCTGCTACCTGTCTCAGTTTCCTAAGGAAGACTTGGTTTATAGTTGGAGTACCACCTAAGGTGTTTTTCCCCCTGGTACTTTCAGCTGGCTTTTAAAGCATATCTAAAAAAAGCGCGGGGCCCTTTTGCTACGTGGCTAAAGGTTAGTGTCAAGGCAGTAGAGTCTAGTGGTTAGACCGTTCAAGGCCTCAGTTTCCTCACATGCTTATTTGGATGGTAAACCAGCACAGCCTCTGTCACTGCTGCAGGGCATTTGAGGCTATTCTACTAAAATCCATCAGCATGGAACTCCAGACTTCTGCTCTCATCACCTGCTCTCCTTTGGAGGCAAAAGCTACCATGAAGCAGAGTACCATGGGCCTACATCCTTCCTTGAGATGGGTACAGGGATCAGGCTCTAAGCTGGCAGGGGATCTGGCCAAGGGCACTCTCACCATGAGAATGGCGTCTCCGCTCATACACTCCAGCAGTGCCTGTTCACGCACCATCTGTAGCATGCTGTAAGCCACCAGCACCTGAAAGTTCCTGCAGGGCTTTCCCGTCAGCAGGACCTGTGGGCAACCAGCAGTTTTCAACCCCATTGCCTGAGACCAGGATATCCTGGGGGCAACAAACCACCACAAACCCACATGCTCTCAATAGGATATGGAAAAACTAGAATTTGAATGAGAGTTTAGCAATCCAGGGCTTCCCAAGAATCTGTGGCAGGGGAGCTATATTCAATCTGAACTTGGAGGCTGGCAATCCAGGATGAAAGGGTGGCAGCCAGGTGGGAGCTGCATTATGGAACAGTCCATGCCAGGCTGGCAGTTGGGCTGGACTCTCTAACTAGTAACAGCTGTGAGGCAGGACAGCAATAGGTGGTGGGTTTGTTCCTAAGGGGGACCATCTGCTGGTGACCCGAGGGACTGTTGTTGGAAGACTTTAGGTGTCCTTGGGGCCTGCCTTGTGGGGAAGCAGGTTCTAAGAGAAGCAAGCCAGCATTCTAGAAGAGGGAAAGGCCAAGAAAGGGCAGTGAAAGAAGACAGCAGGTAGCAGGGGAGGGTGGGAGCAGCTGGAGGGGCCTCTGCTAACCGTCCTATAGAAAGTCAGTGGAGTCTGGCATCACAGTTGATGGACAGATGCCTTAGCATTCTCCAGCAAGGCCGGGAGTAGGGTTGATAACCTGATGAAACTCCAAACAACAGAGCACCATCCAAAGCCAAGAAGAAAGGGAAGCAGGAAAACTTGCAGCTTCTCTCCTAACGCAGGAGGGGTACAGTCTACCTTAAGTGTCCCCAGCTGCACACGTCTTACCTCCCAGAGCCTCCAGACGTCATCGAAGGATTTGAAGGCACGCTGGAAGCAGAGGCAGAACCACGGGAAGAGGGACTGCACAGCTCCGGAGCCCTTCCCTTCTGTGGGGGGAGAGAAGCAGGTGCTTAAGCCGCCACACAACAGGAGACACAGGAACCATGAAAATGTCACCTGTTACTTTCCCAACAAGCCTTGGAGTCCGTTCAGGGCATAGGTGTAACATCACAGACCCAGGCTCCTCCACGTTGGTCCTTCCCTCCTGAATGTGTCTGCCAGGCTGAGCCCTGGCCCTCCCACGGCCTACCTGCTGGTTTGAGAAGTAATAGTAGGCGTGGACCACTCACTGAGGTGTTCAGCAAATTCAGGGTCCAGTAACGTGATCAGGCTGTTGAGCATGTCCAGATTTTTACCTACACCGATGTTGATGACACAGCTGTGCTCCTGCATGAGATGGGACCAGGGATCAGTCCTCCTAGTTCAACGTGAGAGCATCATGGAAGAAAGCCAGTCTCTCACTCCCAACTATGAGAGGTCATGTGTCTGATTCATCTGCTTCTCTCTGTGTGTGTTTTGTGTGTATGTGTGTGTGTGTGTGGTCTCTGATTTGTGTGTGCCCCGTGCCTGTTTGCATATGTGTAAATCATCTCTGGGCAGCCATGTATTCACATGCATCTAGACATATAGGGGTGAGGTGGAGCGGCAAAGATGTCCAGCATGTGGCGGTGACTCCGGTGATTAGGTCAGAGCCGAGAAGAGAGGTTCAGCAAGCATATTATTGCAGAGGTGCAAAGAGAAGCAGGGTTGTGGGAAGCTTCTAGAAAGTGGCATCTTTTCAGATGGCAATACCCTCATCCTGGGTGCAGAGTAGGGTGCATCTGGTTACAACTGAGTCCTTCCGGGGGTCCAGGTTATAGGTCATTGGAGCAGGGACAGGAGACGGGGGGGGGGGGGGGGGCAGGAGAAGGCAGGAGACAAAAAGGTGCCCTTGGAGACCTGACGAAGGCTACTGGGTTGTATTCTGAGTCCTGGGGAGCCATAAGGGAGCAGAAGGGAGATCTGTGTTTAAGGAATGAAAGGCCAGCAGAGGGTGCCACCACTGGGCCTGGTAAGAATGGGACCCAGAACAGCTCTCCAGAACTCTGAGTCTTCTACGCACACCGCACACCGCACACTCGCTGAGCTACAGGGTGTTTGGGGGCTGGAGGAAGTGTCTGAGGCTGTCAGTGCCTTGGGCTTCTTTGGTGGTGGGGAGGAGGAGATTTGAGCCTGGCTTAGTCCTCACTGTTTTCTGCAGGAAGAACTGAAAGAGCCAGAAGGTCTCATGGTCGTGCTCCACCATCAGCTGAAAAAGCATCACCATCTCATGGAAACCTCGCTGGTACTCTGCAGGGGAGGGCACCTGTGAGGAGGAGCTAATGGGCCCTGGGCCAGGGTTCAGAAAGGAGGCAGCAAGTATGGGCTGGGGTTCCACCCCCAGCTCACCAGCCTTTGTGTTGCAGACGTAACTCAGCAGCAGAGTCTTCTCCAGTTTCTTCTTGTCTATAAGCACATTACCCAGTGGGTCTTTATCATACAGCTTCTGGATGTCATATGCTAGATTAGAGCAAGGGACGGAAGGGACAGTCAGTCATCTCCAGCATAGAAAGCAAGAATTATGTCATCTCCCCCAGTATAGGACAGGTACTTAAAAAAAATCCTAGCTGGGGGCTACAAAAGGCATGTCAGCCCCCTACACTCAATTCATCACCATACCCCGCTGGTCTGGGCTTCTCCTTGCCTCCAAATGCTCCTCCCACCCAGTTCAGATCTGATTTAGTTCAAAGTCATGGGGGTGGGGAGAGGAAGACAAAAGCAACAGAGATAGCCTGTAGCAGGGAAGCACCTAGGAATACCCATGGGCACGGGCGAGTGGATTGACCCAGGTTTGGCTAGGAAAATCCCAGGCCAAAATCAAGGCAGTTGCCAAGCCCCAGGAGTCACCTGTGCCTGGAAATGACCAGGAAAAAAAAGACATGAATGGCTCCTGCCCTCTCCTCTGCCCAGCCCTCACCCTCTGCTCACCGATGTTGTTCCGAGTCTCTGTGAAGTTCCCGTGTAAGTTTTCCAGCAGGGGCTGGATTTTCTCATACATCTGACACAAGGAGTTATAGTTCCTCCTGAGAGAACAGCGTTGGGGCTGAGTAAGGTGGCCTTCCCCTTCCAAGAAGGGATAGTTCCGGCAGCAGCAGCTGCTGAGCTCAGGGGAATAGGGTAGCCTTGCCCACCTGGTCCCCATCTGCAGTGCTATCGCCCACCTCAGCCTGAATAGCCTTAAACAACCATTCCCTAACATGCAGTTGGCACAGTGTGAAGGCAATTTAATGTGGGGTGGGCTCTATGGTCTCCTTGTAGCACCTGAACCCTGCAGCCACCACTTAACAACAGAGTATCTGCAGAGGGATGCCAGCCTCCCTTCTCTAAGCCCTGGTTTCCTCATCTGCAGAGTGAGTGGCACCCCCTCAGTTGGAAAGACTCGTGCTGGAAGGCTGAAATTTATTTAGTCGGTCCAGTAACTGACTGGTAGCCTCTAAAAGTCATATCCTAAATGTAACCCCTAGAACCTGTAACATGGTCTTATTTATAGAAGAAGTCTTTCTTTTAGGATCTCAAGATGAGGTCACTCTGTATTTTCTATGGGACCTATAAATGACAACTGTCTTTATAACACACACGCACACGTATGTGCACACACACACACACACACACACACACACACACACACACACACACAAGATTGGAGGGCATGTGTCCACTGAACCAGAGAGTGAATGGATGTAGCCTCAAGCCAAGGAAGCTTCCGTGGGAGGTGTGGAGAAGAGCCTTCTGTCTCTCAGCGCCTTCTCAGGAGGCTAGCACACAACCTTGTCTTCTGCCTCCAGGATGCCAGAGGAAAAAAAATGTCTGTTATTGTCACCCCCCCATTTGTGGCACTTTGCCTGGGCAATCAGGTGGGCTGTTCCTCAGGCCTTCCATACTTGGTCTGACACTCACAGTCCCTTCTGTCCTAGACTATTGTCTGCTGGTCCCTTGTGGAATTGTCTTTTCCACATCCTGGCTGGGAGCTGCCTTGGGGCTGAGCTCACCTCCTGCTCCAGACCCCCTAGACTTAGGCAGGCAGCCTAAAATGGACACCTCCAAGAAGGAATCGGTCCACTGTGGGATCATTCAGACCCAGCCCACCTTGAGCGATGACATAGACAGGTGAGGACTCAGACTCTGCCTCAGTGTGCTCTCCACAGGGGAGAGAAGCAGCAGGCTCCAGGCTCCGCAAGCCCAAGTCCCAGGGTCCCAAAAGTGGGTGGCATCCCACTAGCATGAACCATAGCTGTTTTTTCCCTGTGCACAGTGACATGCCTGTCCCTCAAATGAGACCATTGTAACCAGTCTGTGAGCTGTCCTGTGACCCCAAATTTGACAGTGGAGGAGACTAAGCCTTAAGCTGGAAAGTTCACTCAAGAGTGAGATGTTAATGCTAGAATTTGAATTGCATTCTCTCCCAAACTCAAGGCTGTTCCAAGTTCAAAGACAGCATGCTACTCACCTAAGAAGATCCTCCAGTCAATCAGGGCGCACTTGATTGATCAAGCAGTGTCCTGCTTGATCTTGGACTTGAAGCAAGGGCAGAGTTTTTGCATTTATTTATTCAGTGTGTGTGTGTGTGTGTGTGTGTGTGTGTGTGTGTGTGTGTGTGCCACACACTTGTGGAAGTCATGAGACAGATTGTGAGAGTTCACTCTCTCCATCCACTATGGGATTGAACTCAGATCCTCAGGCTTGGCAGCAGATGCCTTTATCCTCCAAGCAACCCCACTGGCCCAAGGGTGGGGCTTTGGGAAAACAGATAATAGGGAGACCAGTGTAGGTGGATGGAGAAAGAGTGAATGAATGAGCCAACAGCAGAGCCCAAAAGAACTCCCAGCTCTGGTAGAGTGCTTGAGCTGATGGAGAGTCCCCGGGTGTCAGTCTTCTATCAACTTGACACAAGCTAGAGCCGTTTTAGAAGAAGGAACCTTGATTAAGAAAATGCCCCCACCAGATCAGCGTGTAGGTAAGCCTGTCCTAATTTCTCTGACTAGTGATTGATGCGGAATGCCCAGCCCACTGTGGGAGGTGCCACCTCTGGGTCAGTCCCAGCTGATCTAAAGAAAGCAGATTGAGCAAGATGTGAGGACCAAGCCAGTAAGCAGCATTCCCCTCATGGCCTCTGCATCAGCTCCTGCCTCCAGGCTCCTGCCCTGACTTCCCTCAGTGATGGGCTGCCATGTAGAGCTGTAAGCTATGGAATAAGACCCCCTCCTCCACAAGTTGCTTTCGAGTATGATGTGTCATCACAACCCTAACGATGAGACAGTCCCTCGGTCATGTGATCAGATGGAAGGTTCTGAGGTGAGGGAGCCAGGATTGGGAAAGGAATTGCTATTTGAAATATCAGCAGATACACCTGCAGGACTGGTTAACCCGAGGACATGAGCAGCCCATACTGGGAACAGATGTTGGCAGAGCAGAGAGGAACCTAGCCTCAGGAGGCAGTTCAGCCATGGGGCTTGGGAGTAGCAGTTGGTGGAGTAAGGACTGGGCCCTTCACGAGTAGGTTGTGTAGAAAAGGGTGGGCTTGGCGGTAAGGTGATAAGGGAAAGTGGGACAGGCCCCTGCCTGCGACTTATTTGCTCAACGGAACTGATGAGAAGGTGCCAGCTTAAACCTCGCTACACCTCCTGCGTGTGGGTCTTGCACAGGAAGCATCAGGAACCCATATAAAGAAGAAACCTGAATCTTTAGGCTGAGAGGGCACCCCACCCCATACCCCCACTGCCACCTGAAGCCCCAATAGCTATCCACTGAGAGAGGGTCTAGAAAGTTCTACCTCCTGTTGCTGTCCACCATGAGCCGCTCATCCCGGGAACTCTGCCATGAGTAGTACCCTGTAAGGAACTTCCAGGCTTCTGTTCTCACGAAGGGATGTAGTCCCTGGGCATGGAGGTCATGAACTCTCAAGCAAGATGCCTACTCAGAGGGCTTTGCCCAATGCCATGCCTGATCCCTGCCCTCTGTGCCAACCCCCCTAGTGCCAGGGCCTGAAGGTAACCTGGGGACCATACCCTTTCCAGGATGTTGGTACAAATGAAGTCTCGTGACTTGGCCAAGTGACCGTTCTCATCGAAGAAGCTGTCCCATTCTGCCTTGTCAATGGGGGGGTTTCTCTTCTCCTGGTGAGAACAACCAGATAAAGTCCCCTGCTGCAGTCTGTGGGCTTTCCTTGTAATGTAAGGTGGTTTTCAAGTGCTTAGGCTCTGAACTTTGTGAGGGATCAAAATTCGTAGCTTCTGACTCACTTCTAGAATACTCTATCCGGAGGAAATTGCTGAAAATAAGTGGGAAACGAAAATCCAGGAAGGACAGTAATGTTCACTGCATGTATGTAACTTACCCAAATGAAAAAATGTAAGTTCTCTCAATGCTCTGCAATAAGGGAATGACTAAGTAAACCATGTTTTCTATATACTGTGGACTATCGTGAGGCATATAAAATCATGTTTACAAGGCATGAACAATAATCTGGAAACATACAAATGTTAACAGGAAAAAAAAAGAAGAAGAAGAAGAGTATGCAGTTTGAAACCTAACATTCTCCTTATACGCCAGTACCGCCTCTCCTTGTAGTCTGTGATCTGACAGTAGCGCTGTCCATCTGCACACTGGGCTCTCTAGTCCAGCCAGAACAGGGTTCACAGAACTACTGCTTGTATACTGTGTTTGTTATATAGTACAAGAACTGTACCACATAAACCCGAAAGTATTCTGTTAAAAAGACTGAAGGTTGGGCACAGTGGCACATGCCTGTAATTCCACCCAGCACTCGGGAGGCAGGTGAATCTCTGAGTTTAAGGACACCACAGCCTACACAGTGATCTCTAAGCCACATGAAGCTACACAGAGAGACCCTACTTCAAGAACAACAGCAACTAAATAAATAATAGTAAAAATACTGAAGAAAATACCAAGAAAACACCCTCCATGAAAAACAACAGTGGGGCTGGAGAGATGCCTCAACAGTTAAGAGCGCTGGCTGCTGTCCCAGAGGATCCAGGTTCAATTCCTAGCACCCAGATGGCAGCTCACAGTCAGCTGTAACTCCAGTTCCAGGTTACCTGATGCCCTCTTCTGGCTTCCTTGGGCACCAGGCATATGTGTGGTACACAGATATGTACGCAGTCAAAGCACCCATATGCATACAATTTAAAGAAGAAATTAGTCATTGAGGTTAGGGACGTAGCTCAGTTGGTAGTGTATTTGCCTAGCACACTGGAAGCTCTAGGTTTGATCCCCAGAACCACATGCCTGGTTCGACTACACACACCTGTGGAGGCAGGAGGACCTTCAGAAGTTCAAGGCTATTCTCAGCTACGTGGTGAATTTGAGGCCAACCTGGGATGCATAAGACCCAGTCTCAAAATGAAACCAAAAAGCTACTGTGATTCTCTTGAAAGTTAGGGAGTATAAATATTTCTTTTTTCCTTTTTAACATATTTTATGTTTTTCTATGGTTGTGCCGTTTTGATAACAGAAAGATTAAGATAATTAATTAAACAATTCATGTGCTCTATTTTACCTTCCCTGAAAATATAAACCAGCCGTCGCAGGAATATTCGGGTGAGGAGATGTGTGCACTCCTGGCCTGTGTGTGGTAGGCACAACACACTTGTGTATGAGTAGTAAGGACAGTGCCTGAAAAGCATTTACAAAATAACACTAAGGATGAGCAAAAAGTCCTCACTCCCCAGGGCGTCTGCTGAAGAGAAGGGGACAGTGAAATGCCACATTGCAGAGAGAGACATGAGCTGCTGGGCAGAACCCAACAGCTGGCCAGAGTTGTCCCCGTCTTTCTCTGAATAACTCAATGTGTAGACCGAGGGCTCTAAATTAAATCTGTATTCAAATCACTCGAGAGTCTTCTTGTTCAGAAAGTTTGAGGAAACAGCCTACAGAGACGGACTCCTAACAGTTTCCTGGGTGACTGAGGCTGTGGCTCACAGACTGAGTAAGGAGCCAGGTGTCAGGAAGTAGAAAAACACTTGCCTTAAAAAGCAACAGTGAAGCCGGGCAGTGGTGGCGCATGCCTTTAATCCCAGCACTTGGGAGGCAGAGGCAGGCGGATTTCTGAGTTCGAGGCCAGCCTGGTCTACAGAGTGAGTTCCAGGACAGCCAAGGCTATACAGAGAAACCTTGTCTCGAAAAACCAAAAAAAAAAAAAGCAACAGTGAGCCCTGACTGCAGGCAGGTCAGTTTCCCTATCTGCAGGTCAGGTGGGCTAAGAGCTTCCTCTATCTGTCAGTGTGGTTGGTGTGTGTGTGTGTGTGTGTGTGTGTGTGTGTGTGTGTGTGTTTGAACTCACGTGTGCATGCGCATATGTGGGCCCATTTTATGAGTACATGTGAAGTCCTGAGGTTGATACTGGGAATCGTCTTTGATTGCCTGTTTGACCTTATTCAATAAGGCAAGGTCTCTCAATCAAACCCAGAGGTCACCGATATGGCTATGTTTTCCTAGTCAGTTTGCTCCTGGCATCCCCTGTCTCTGCCTTCTGAGACTGGCATTGCAGGAGAACCACCATATCGACCCAACATTTCACATGGGTTCTGGGATCTGAACTTGGTCCTCATGTTCACAAGAAAAGTGCTTCAGTGCTGAGACAGCTCCTTAGACTGAACACTCCTCTTTAATAACTCACACACGCTGTATCTGCTAGACCAACACTGAGAAACGGAACACTAGGAGATACAGGCAACTTTGACCACGCACTGCCCTTAGGAAGTAAGGTCTCCCTGACGCTGTCGATCAGCTCCATACTTGGGTGTTCATGAATCGACAAGGAGAACTGGTCAGCCCACTGCCTGGGTCTGGAGGGCAGCTTCACCACTGACTGGATACCTGCCTGTCAGGATGCGAAGTCTCCAAGATCTAATCCCTCACTTATCAAATGATAATAGCCCGATCACATCCCATCTCAGAGGGCTGGGATAAGAAGAAATGACTTATAAACAAAGTGTTCACAACACCATCTGTACACACCGACTGCTGTATGGCAGCTTATTCATTATTAGTAGTGTTAGCTTTCTCTAAATTGGGAGAACTGGAGAAATACAGAAAAAAGATTCAATGCTTGGTGGTCATCTGCGATAAACGTGTAACATTTAAACCTCAAGTGCCCATTCTGCATTTTTATGTATCGCCCTATTAATCACGTGACAAAATGGGTCTTGAGATTGGTTAAGGTCACCGTAATTAGTTATGATTTTGAAAAATAGTGCGTGGAAAATTTTCATGACTCAGGTGGACCAGAATAGTTTATTAACTGGTCTTGGGACCTAGTAATGGAAGCACTACTGCCACCTGGTGGCCACATACCAAAATTGTTGGCAAAACCCGCCAAAGAAAACACCCAGGGGTTGCAACTTTAAAACTCAATAAATTTAGAATGACACAGTTGGGAAGGAAGCCATACCGAGTTCTAAGGCCCCTCCCCCCTTTTCTAAGGTAAAAAGGGATGTAGATGTCTAACCTGTGGCTGCTGTTGAAGGGAAACAGCCCTTGCTCTCCCTTCCACGGCCAGCCTTCCCATTCAGCAGGGACAAAGAGCCCTGCTGTAACTGGGAGGACGGGGAGACAGGCACTTGGGACTGATGAAGAACATGCGTGTGTCAGGTATGGTGACAGATGCTTTATAATTTCAGCACTCAGAAAGCTGAGGCAAAAGGATCGCAAGTTCAAGGCCAGCCTGGGCAGCACAGAAGAGACCTTATCTCAAATCAAATCAAAGAACGTACCAGAATGAAAGTAGCTGACCGCCTGGCAGAGAGGCTGTTTTCTGGAGAAAGGGTGGTCATGTTCCCCTCTTGCTGCCTTGGGAGTAGCCTGTGTCCAGCTCTTCCCTAGTGATCAGGGAGCCAGGGAAAGGGGACTTCCTTTTAAGAGATGAATTGCATTCCCCAAAGGAACTGGGCCTCTCTTGACTTCCCACATTTGAACAAATCCAGCTAGATGTGTGTCACAAGGCTCTGGAACTGCCGTCACAATGACAGAATCTGGAACACACACAGAAGCCGAGGGAGTAAATCCACAAACCACCCTCTCCCCAAATTACAGTCCACTCAGGGTGTACATTGGGGGTTGAGTTAATGGATCCAGTGAGCTGGGTTAACCAGGGTGGCCTTTCTGGAGGAGGTGAGCTACAACTCCATATCTCTGGCTATTGTTTTACCAGACCAGTACCAGAGCTCATAATAACTACACTTCAGAGCCTCAGGTTTAGGGAGGACTTTCCAAAACACCAAATCAATATATCTGGCCTGGAGACCAAGAGTAGATTTATGTAAGTCTACATAGGGGGCTATGATTTAGTATTTGAATAGTGGCTCCTGATGGTGTGTGTGTGTGTGTGTGTGTGTGTGTGTAACTCTCTACATTATTTTTTGAAACAGGGTTTCTCGACTAGGCTAGGCAGTCTAGTCAGTGAGCCCCAGGGACCCATCTGTTTCCATCCCCAGCACTGGGGCTACAGTTGCTCACATCTGCATGCATGACTTTTTACAGGGGTGCTGGAGCTCCACACTCAGGTAGTGACGATTGCACAGCAAACACTTTGTCCATGGAGCCAACTCCCCAACTCTCTACTTTATCTCTATACCCAGAGCAAGGTCTTGGACAAACTAAGACAGTTGGTTTGAGCACTAACTGAATGAATGATTTAATGAAATAACTGATGCTTCCGGGTATAAGGGTGCACACTTTTAATTCCAGGACTCAGGAGTCAGAGGCAGGCAGATCTCTGTGAGTTCAAGGGTAGCCTTGTCTACAGAGTGAGTTCTAGAACAGCCAGGGTTACATAGTGAGACCCTATCTTGACGAAGACAAACTGCCACCCTCACACTCCCCTCTCTGTACCTTGTACGTGTCCCTCTCCCTCCTACCCTGATTTCCATTAGACCAGGGCCAAGGTCAGATTATTTTGTGCTCCGTCTTCTAATGCCCCTGCACCAGCCTGGTGCTGCTGTTAAATGGACCTGAGAGGATGGCACCTCTTGGCTCCAGAGCCATTCTCTCGACCTCCTTACTTGCTTTTCTCCTCAGGTCTGTCCTGGCTGGAAAGCATTGCTAGTCATTACACAAACCAAATTGCAGTCCGGAGCTCGAAGGTGGAACTTGGCGTCTGACCTCCAAATCTGAAATCTACCAATCCCCCAGATTCCCCAGCCATGAAATCAGAACACGGCCAACCTCCTCGCCTTTGTAACCTTATTAACCGAGCTGTCCATATGGAAGTCTTGCGTAGACACAATTCACTGTCTCGTTGTTACTGTTCTGCTGGCTGGAGGCACTACGGGAAGTCTCTGACACTCCAGCAGCAACAGTCTTTGCCTCCCTCTGTTTCCCAATCCAAGTACAGGAAGATACCGAGGGCCTTTGCACTTTGGCCTGCTGTCCCAGTCTTGGCAGAGCTGGAGGGGTGGGCAGCACCAGTAGGCACTGAGTGGAATAGGAATCCACTCCTCGCACATCCGAACAGTTTTATTTAGAGGTCTGTGAGGTTTCCAAGTCAAGCGTGGGGAGCAGGAGACACCTCGTGGGTGGTCCTCACAGCTGATGACAGAGGCGGATGACGGAGGCCTCTATTCCTTTACATTAGCAACGTACCTCTCGGAGAATTAAGCTGCAAGCTTCCCCGGCAGAGAGGAGTTGAAACAATCTGAATGCTGAGTGTAACTTGGTTTCTAAACCGAGTGTGGTGGACATAGATCATCTGCTGAACTTCCTTTAACCTTTGGCTCCCTGGGTCCAAATGCTGGCCCATAACTCTGCTCCAAATTAGCCAGCCCCGTCTACTCCTATTACTGCAACCTCATAGAAACGATACAGAGGCTTAATATTCAAACTGAATTAAAGAAACTCCATAGAGCACAAAGGGCCTGAATCTGACCTACATATTTTCAGATATCTTTTTAAGAGATGAATTTATTTGTGGGTGTGAGTGTATGCTCGTGCGTGTGTGTACACAGTTGTGTACGTATGAGGCATTGGATGTCCTCTTCCCTTACTGTCTGTCTGCTTCAATAAGGTAGCTTCTCTTCTTAAACCTGGGGCTCTCACCATCCTCACTAGTCTAAAAACCAGCTAGCCCCAGCTATTCGGTCTCCTCCTTCACTTCAGAGCTGGGGTTCCAGGTGTGCCCCAGATGCTCAGCTTGTTACGTGGGTGCTGGCATCCAAATTCCCGTCTTCATGATTGTGCAGTAAGCACTCAACGGCTGGGCTGAGCCATCTCTCCAGTCTCATTTGCAGATTCTTACCAGCACTTCGAGTCTCCTGGGTCTAAATAGTCCCTGCTTCCATTTGTGTATATAATTGCCAAAGATTTTTGGATGCCAGCTTATTACTTTCCTTTTATGCCCTTCCCCCTTCTCCCCAGATTTCTGCTTTAAGTCTCTATGCATGGAGATGCTTCAGGGCATGAGAGCCGTAGGTTCTGGAATGCTAAACTTGTGGGGGAGGGTAGCATTACAGAAGGCCACCTGGGCATCTTGGTCCTTAGGAATCTGGCAGTTGGATGATGGGCTACTTTGGTGAGGAGGGAAGGGGCCTTCCAGGGATCAGGGACTCTTGCCTCCAGACATTTCAGACTTTTGCTTTGTTGTTTTGTTTTTCGTTTTGTTTTAAAATAGTATGTCATTGACCTGGAATTTACTAAGTAGGTTGGGCTTACTGCTCAGTAAGCCCAGGGCTCTGTATATCTCTTGCTTCTCTGGTACAGGAATGTAGGTGTATGTCACCATACCCAGACTTTACCTGGGTTTGCAGAGGGGTGACTGAGCTCAGATAAGAAAGCTCTTGGGTTGTGGTGCCAGGCAGACTTGTGTCTAAATCCAGATGCAGTTTCACCAATATGACCTTGGTCCCAGCCGTGGGGAAGAGTGACCAGTACTTTTCACCTTTGACTCTTGCTCAGTCTCAGGAAAGTGGCTGGGGCCTAAAACCTTTTTCTCCCAGGAGATAAGGTACATTAAGGTTGTGTGGGGCACATCACTAACCCGCAACCACCTTTTCCTGTTCCAGGCTCAAAGAGCGTTCCTTTGTTCTGCTAAGCTTGTGCGTCATATGGCTCCTAGCCAGCCCCCCTGCTAGATCTCTTCCAGGTGGAGAGGGAATGAGGGCCTTTACCTGTGGCACAGAAGGCCGTGTGAAGGTCATTATACTGAGTTGGTGGCAGACTGAGACCCCTGGTCGCAGGGGGACAGACATCTTCTATTGAAGTCGCTCTTATTCCGTCTCATCTGTGTGACTAAAGCGTGATTCCATCTGGTGCCGGGTGACTTGTGTGTTTCTTGGCGACACCTGCCAGCCGTGGAGTGGGTTGATACCCTGAGCCTGCTGCTCCTGGCAGTCG
Organism: Rhabdomys pumilio; assembly: GCA_030674055.1. NCBI lineage: Eukaryota > Metazoa > Chordata > Mammalia > Rodentia > Muridae > Rhabdomys > Rhabdomys pumilio. The sequence goes on along the minus strand of JANHMN010000078.1, from coordinate 2,541 downwards.
GCATTGTTGTACCAGTTGCCATCATCCACACAATGAGACTCCTCCTGGGAGGCGGAACAGAAGTCATCCGTTTGACACCATCTCTTCTTACCCTGTGTGAATCTCTCCCAAGCACCTGGGGGAGGGGGTAATGCCTGTTGGGTCTGAAAGATAAATGTGGGAGTGTCTGTAAAGAGTCCAGCAGGGCTGACAAGCACAGTGGAACCAGCACCCAGCTCTTAATTCACCCCCAGTTTCACCATTGCTATTCCCTATACCCAGGGATTGTTTGTAAAAGTCACGGTGATGAAGACAGTCAAGATGCTGCCTGATTCCACGAGGTTTGTAGTAACATCTGTGCCCAAGTTCAAAGACCCTGCAAACCTGTCAGTTTCTGCTCCTCTGCATGTACCTTGGAACTTAAAATTGCACACACACACACACACACACACACACACACACACACACACGTGTACGCACAAAGCAATAAGACCAATGTGAGGAACGGAGTTGACTTGAGTTCTCTCCGTGCCAGTACCACATGACACAATTCCGAAATATCACTCACTTCATCTCTGTTGCTAGGACCAGCCCCTTTGAGGTATATCTCCCAGGATCCCTGGGATCTGGGACAGTCAGAGTTCTCCATAGAAATCACGCACACTCAAGATGTTTTGCTGTGCTTTTCTCCTTGCCCCTCTTTGTGGGAGCCAGGATAAGTTTAGATTTTTTTGGGTGTCAGGCTTTCTGCCCTCACTCCCACAGAGCGGGGTATTTCTGACAATGCTGGAGATGGCTGCGTGTCATGTGTCACCTGTGATAGGAACAAGGCGAGGGAGGAGCGGGTGGCAGCAGTGTTCCTCTGAGCACGGAGATGTCTGGTGTCTCCCTAGAACCAGAGCAACTCACCCACACTGTGAGTCTACTGAACTACTTGGGGGTGCCTAGAAGTTATCTGTTACATTTTGTGTCACCTCCCAGATCGTGGGGAACCCACTTATCAGCTCACTGGCTACAACACTAAAAATGGCCCGCAGGACCCATTTCAGATAATACAAACTGGGATGACAGTTCTTTGAATCCCGAGCTGTCCCCGAGGACTTTGCTCCCAGCAGCCCCATTAGGAGGGCTGTTGGCACATTCCTCTGGAAACTGCACGAGGTCATGACGGGGCGCGTGGGGGTGGAGGAGTGGTGAATGATGCAGCCCAGATTGTTCGGAGAATGGAAAGAGTGAAATGGAGAGGAAAAAGGACAAGACATTCCTGAGAACACCAGGGACAGCTAATGGAGGGAAATAACGTGGCTAATTACGTCTCTGAAGGCTATCCATTCCCAAATAAATTTTTAATGAAAAAATAATGCATGTTCCCTGCAACTTAAATCTGGTGGAGAAGGGAATGAGCTGAGCCTCTCAGTGCAGCCAAAAGCAGTGATGTGTATCTCGGAGCAACAGTGTCCTCTTCCCCGGTCATTTCCCTGGTGTCCTCAGCCCTAGCAGGCATGGGAGGCAGGGTTCCACGGAAGCCACAGGAATGGGTCAAGGGAAACTCACATACAAACCTGAAGCGACTCCCTCGTGCCATGCGTGCTCAGGGTGTATCTGCTTATCTTGTGCAAAGCCTCCTCCAGGAAGGGACTTTTCCAGTTTCCTCTTCCACTCTCTCTGCCAGGGAGGGCTGGATCTTAAATACAGGGTATAAACGTGAACTCTTTTATCCAAGATGAAAGCTCTTATCTTTGTTTATTTAGTAAGTGAGGCTGGCAGAAAATGAGCCCCATTCCCTTTCTCTGAGACAATCTGGAGACCCAAACACGGAGAGAGAAGCTGGAGGGTCAGAGTCTGACGCAACTGGACTCTGTTCTAGTCTTGTCTCAGCCTCTAGTACTCAGCCCACCACAGTGTCTTAGCACACTGCAAGCATGCAGTAAACAGTGGCTCTTTGGGGCTAGTGTGTGGTCTAGAGAACACTGAAGCAAATCTTGAACCCTCTCATGAAACGTGTGAGACTTCCAGCCTGTCAGTAGTTACTTGGGTTGACAGCAAGGAACACTGGGTCAGCTGGAGAGTCACTGAGGCTGCTGCTGGCCCTTGACCTCAGACTTCTATGACCAAGGGCTCATCTCTCGTCCCAATACATAGAAGGCCAAAGAGTGGTGCAGGCAAGAAGGCCCTGAAAATAAAGCGGCTGTTGTACTCAGGGCTCATAGCAACCCAAAACATTGGTGGCAGGCATTCTATCATTTTTTTGTGACATTCCTCAAATTTAGGAGTCTATGAGTATCCCTGAAAGTCAAGACGCTGTGCTTCCAGTTCAGAGCCACAGACACAAACTATGTGCCAAGGTCTGCACAGTACACATTGCAACATGGCTGCACTTCCACACTTCCCTAGGCAGACAGTTCCCTCTGGGGAGAGCCTACACTCCAGTGTCCTGCATACTTGCTCACAACATGCACATAGACACACACACACACAGACACACACACAGAGACAGACACATATACACACAGATACACAAACACAAACACAGACACACACACAGAGACAGACACAGACAGA